>SNQN01000113.1:38262-73590 GCA_008642245.1 Bassia scoparia
GGGAGCGAAAATGGCTCGCCGCGCCGCCGGCTGGTCAAGAGACAGCCCCCAGAAGGGCGGAAGAGAACCGCGGCCAATAGACATGCCGACAACAACAAGAGGGGCCCACAGCGCCAAGAACCCAAGACAGGCAACAAACAACGCCCACGAAAGGGCCAGAGTCGCAAAACACAACGGGAAAGAGCAAGGCGAACAAACGGGCCAACAAGCCGGAACGTCTGGGACAGAAGGCCCAGAAGAGCAGCACAGCAAGCCGCAGAGGAAGGGAGGACGCGAGA
Source organism: Bassia scoparia (assembly GCA_008642245.1). Lineage (NCBI taxonomy): Eukaryota > Viridiplantae > Streptophyta > Magnoliopsida > Caryophyllales > Amaranthaceae > Bassia > Bassia scoparia. The sequence goes on from SNQN01000113.1 coordinate 38,541, forward strand.
AACGGCAAGGGAGGAACAGACGGGAAGAGCAGAGAAAGGGAGACCGAGGCAGACGCAAGCAAGAAGCGCGCTAAGATGAACCCACAAAGCGAGGCAGCCAAACCGGGCACGAACGGCGCACGAAAGCGCGGCAGCGCGAGGACGTGGGGGCCAGAGCCCTACAAAGAAGGAAAACGACAAGGAACGAGAAGGGGGAGGCGGGCAGAAAGATGGTCGCAGGCCACGAAGCAAAGGAGAGAGGAGCAACAGGAAAGGAAGAAGAGTGGCGAAAAAAGGAAGGCCAAAAGAGGCGAGGAGAGTGGAGGGAGAAGAGAACACAGCCACAAGGACAAGCCGCACGCGCAGGGGAACGCGCGGCACAGCAAGCGGCGAGCAAGGACAGAAGTAAGCCACCAGCGCGCGTGTTCGTTTTGGGCGGCCGGCTCAGGCAATGAACCCTGGAGCACACCCAAGACGTAGAAATTAGGTAGGAAACACGAGCGGACAGAAGGAGAGCGCTATGGTCGACGGGTTACGAGAGAAGAGGAGGGGGCAAGGGAGAAGGGCGAGCAGAAGGAGAGACGCCGCAAGCGGGGAAGGGGACCTGGAGAGGCGGAAAAAGGGCAGGGAGAGGGAAAGAATCGGGGGGAAGGAGCCAAAAGAAACGCCACAGCACAAGGAGAGAGCCCCAGGGCGACGGCGATGCATGAAGGATGATGGCACTGATGCTTATTTTTCGTAGCAGGTGTGTTTTTTATTTATTCATAATCCGGATTTGTGGAAGGTTATCGTATAGTGTATTGATGCGTTTGTTCTCAGCATTTTTTGTTGGTTGCCAGGGATAACAATAGTGGACGTTGACTGCCTATTAGGAATTTAGTCCACTAGAGTATTCAAGTGAAGCGAGTCTTATTTATGTGGAATGGAATGTAATCGTTTTTTACAATTTCGCACAAAGGAATAATAAAAAAAAAAAAAACTGTTCTTCTCGACACTATATGAAGTTTGCTCAATTGTTGAGGGCAGGGAAGAGATGTTGCCCAATAAACGTCCTTAAAAGGAAGAGAGGAGAACTTACGGAATGGCGGAACATGATCCATTGCGCTCATTATGAAGCTAAGTGTTCCCAACCAATTGCTTCAATCAGAAGAGCTTGAGTATCTACGAATTCTTCTTGGAGGTTCCGTCATCATTAATAAGATCATCAGACAGCCTGAGCCACACATGTTATCATATAAATTGCAACGTGCAGGCATCAGATATAAAATAGCTATGATTGTAGGTATTACTATATGACATTAAGTCTAATGCACACAGCACAAAGATTCACACTATAAATAGACATACATCTATAACTCGTCACACACATACACAAATCGCACAACCGCATCCTCCCTATTCTATCACTGATCACGGAAAGACAGTAGCTGATCTGCCAATGTAAGAGTAATGCCTAGCAACACTATAGCAGGTTTCGGGTTATGCACTTCAAGTTACGCCTTCTAGTCTTAGAGAGGCTAACGTGCAAAATGGATGTGATACTATAATGATTGCGGAAATGTTTTGGTTGGGTCTGTATGGACAATTATTACAATCAGAATACCCAATGTTTCTTGACCTCTGGTCAATCTCGATACCACCATCCCCATAGAGATTGAGATATCATATCACTGTCGGTCATCAATACTATCAAAATCAAAGACCTTGACAGTTGTGGAACCAAGCAACTTTAAGCAGATTACATGTCCGGGATTATCAATCATCTCTCAAAAGTCAAGAATTACTATTTTCACGTTGCACAAGCCTCTCTTTCATAATATCGTCCTCAATTTATGGTTTCTATATATAGTGAGAACTAGGATATCAGTATTATATCAAGCATCTTTTCATGTACCATACCTTATTCTAGTATGACCTTACTCATATCACTCACATAACTTATTATCGTGTTGTACGTATTGCATTACAGTAGTTTTTATATATTGCAAACCATAAGGACACTATAAAAAAAATTCATCTGATTTTCATCACTCACCCTTGAGCTCCATAATATACTCGTTACACTTTAACTTGCTTTGTATATCATGTGACTTTTCCTAATTCACTATTTCTACTCTCTTTCATGTGTTTATGATCGCTATATCTATATATATATGAACACACCATAGTTATTTGAATATTAGAAACGGGATAGAAAATCCGTACAACATACAATATAGTAGCATCCAAATGCACACCTTGAAAATTAGATTTCGTTCTTTACCACAATGATACTCACGAGCTACGATTTATTGCTATTGTCAGAAGAACACGTAGTCTCCACCTTATTGAGGCATTAGCTCATTAGTCTTATCACAGAATATTTCTTGTATCAAGCTGTGGAGTTAAGTACACTATAACTCAAGTCAGAACTTAGCATCAATCCAATCTGATATCGTCTCCGTAGAGTTCGGCTATATAGATGGCCGTCTGTGCCTAGACATTGACCAAACTAGATCTGATACTTCGAGGCAATCCACCCATATAAACCTCCTCTACACTCCCCCGATCGTCTTACGCAGCCCTTCATTATCTCAACTCTTTATCCCAAAACTCCAAGCTGTTCATACTATTCTTATGACTCCTTCCCACAAAGTCATTCGGCATCCGAGAATCTCACTGCTCAAGTGCCTCTTATTAAATTATTCCCTGATCCCACTTACATCCGATCTTGGTTTTAATCACATAACATCATCTGCTGATATCTATCACTTACATGTTAGTTGTTTGTTTTCTTCAGCTGATTGGGTGAGTTTATGACGAGCACGTTAAATGCTTGGTGTCTGTTTTCTAATGTATGCACCACTTGAAAATTGTAAAAGTGCTACATCGACTGACCTATGCTTACAAGACCTGCTACCATACTTGAACAGTTCGTATATTACACGCTATCAATCCACTTACATAATTTCTTATACATATGAGCACTCATGACTAATGAATACTCTCGAACTACCATGACCTATACTTGATGGTACTAAATCAATCCTACTAATACATGATATCTGTCGAGCGAGTGTAATGACCTTATAGTAGTCGTGCTTATGACATCCTTATATAACTCAAAATCGTCACTAGAGAGCTAGACGCAGCCTCTCTCGTGCTAGAATACTCTTTAATGATTTATAAACAAAAATATATTTTAACTCGGAATCTACTAAGCACACGTTCGGAGGACACTGAGAGAATAGATAGATAGTATCAACTACGTATTAGTGATTCTTGCTTATAGTCTACCTCATATTGAATATAATCGCCTTATATCTCCCACGCATCGGAGTTTAATACTATCAAGTATGAAGATCTTCTATATGCCATGTGAGCATAATACTAATGAGCGTATAGGTAATGTGGTTAATGTTCATGCAAAGAGTCACTAGACACTCTTCTCTAGCACAATCTGTGTTGCGATCCTGCGATGCGATATTCATGAGCTGTATCTAATCATCGATATCTCTATTAATAATCTACACTATCTATTCGTCATCTACAGATAATTACGATTATAGCATCTATTTTATATACCCCTAACTATCATAATCTCTATATATTCATTAATCTATTAATGTCTATAAGTATTAGTAACGCATATTCTTATAGGTTTAATTGGCGTTACCTATATCTCCTTCTACTTTTAGTATCAAAAAAAATATATGTTATCCTCATTAATTATGAACGCGTAATCAAGATCTATCGTAGGTATTGTACCATAGCTCACATACATTCATTATAAATATGCTTTCATGCCAAAGTATAATATTGCATTAACACTAGTATACAAAGTTTGTACAAGTTTGGCTTTGGTTAATATCAATTTTTTGTATAACATCCTGTATTGTTTCATTAGTACTATCTTTTCAGGTGCGATGTCACAACAACAATATACAAGCTATTTTTATCTTTCTCTAGGCAAGATGTCATCTGCTCAGCATATGTGATGTTATTGTCTTTCTTCGATACAACTTTGATTGGTTGTGCGCATCTTGACATACGTTGTATAGGATCACTCACTCTCTCATAATCCTATATGCCATATATCTCACCTATAGCCGTCTTCTGTCTAATAATAGCCTCAGTTATCTCCACTAGAAAAGCTTAGTATAAAAAGGATAATCAAAGAGAAGATATGTCGCGTTGTAAGAATGAATGAGAAAATAGCTTTCATCATTTGCACTTGAGTTGACTCGTCTAGACTATGATTATCTAGAAAATACACTAAAAAACTGAAAGTCAAGAATAATTCACCAGACGAAAATTATTGACATTTTTATCACATGTAGTGTGAATGAACAATATTTCCTGGGAATAGGATCTGAGCCTATTCTCATATAAGAAGTATAATTTCCGCTAATTTACCTTGCTGTAACCACTAAGCTGCCAGATCCAACACTATACACATAGTGATACGTGAGCGCACAATTTATGTTAAGGTTAATCATTAACAATATTACCTAGAAAATATAAGTCAGTATGTTATGTGTGCATAACTTAATACTATAAACTGTATTTCCTAATATTCACATATAGAACATATAATCACATATTATAAACAAATTATCATCATTCATCATATCTTTGTGCAGCTACCTTCGACGGATCTAGCTTCCCAGTGTTACTGTTTGCTTCAACGAATTTACCTGCTGCAGATAGTCCACGAGATATTATCGCTAAGATCTCTAGTGATATCTCTGATCTAAGAGAATATAACAGAGAGTGATCAATAAAGTGGATGCCACGTTATGTCGGAATAAGAACTCGCGTGTAGTGTCTTTCACATTAGAGACACTTGCACCTGTCATCTGAGTGTCATTGGGCTATCTTCACAAACCACATATGACAGCTAGTGCACGCGAATTGTTATAGCATATGATACCTTCTGCAACATGCTAAAGTCTCATGTGAATGAATTCACTCCATATTTTAATTAGAGAGACATAGAGTAACCTAATATATAACTAAATACGTGCGATGATAACATACATGTACTACACGAATGTGATATGAAATATAAGGTTATAATAAATAAATAACTAGTCGAACGTGTACATACACCAATCTCAGAACTCTAGACATACACTCGTCGCACATACTATATTATAATACATATATTACTAACATAAGAGTGTCGTGCATACAAATGAAAATGGAGAAATGATAAAACAATAGTCATATAGTCAGATACGTTTATAATTTGGCAACACAACCTATAATATGATGCTATTACTCATATACCATCTCGAAATATACATAACGGTGCACATAAATGAACATGATATATAAGAGACAATAAGCTACGACAGATATATATATTATATCTTATATACCAGTACGATACTACTATCTCTATAGATCGACTTACAACAGGGGACATTCTATATCTCAGATAAAGCTATATATACCTATTACTACTACATGTAACAATAGTAGCCATAATTCTGCACTTAAGTCATCCAGTATCAGTCCAAGCACTGTGTTCCACTTTTATCTATCTGTCTTCGTGCAAGTGCTTACATCAAACAAAATGCGCTATTGTAAAGCGAAAATAATAACACAAAAACAGCATTCACTTCACATCATTAGGTTTGCGCCAAACTTTTAGATATATAGAAAGACTCTGTCATAGATGGATTCATTTGGAAATAATATCCAGCTATCCAGAAGTTCCATGTATCGAGTAGCAGATAAAGCATAGCAAGACATCAAAATGATATAGTGGTGTAACTAATACTCTGCACTGTCCTGATTTCTCTTGCTATTATCTCAGTCTCATATACCCAAAGTGCAGATGAAACTGAGCCTGTATAGGTCATTGCTAATCACGTCTGCAATCTACACTATATCTATCATCTTCTCTATATATACTTTAAATAGTATTAGTTTAGAAAATATAAAAAAAAAAAGTGATGATGTGATATGTGAGGATAGTGACGTTCAATTTAAAACGAAGTCTAACAAAACAACTACACTTGACTATATTATACATTTTATAAATTACCAAAAAAAACTGGTCAAAGTAAAATAAGGAAATGGAGCAAGTAAAAAGATCGAAACTAGGCAGAGATTTCAGAATTTCTTCAAATTCGTCTATATAAATTCCGAATAAACGAAATTCAATCGAAAAATCTTTTTTTACTTAATCATTGTAAGGATGATAACTAACGCAAGTATTTCTTTAATTGTTAAAACTAATTGAAAAAATGTAGCTATCTTTCTTGATTCTATTTTATATAGTGTTGTTTTGGTGGCTAGAATTACGATAATCAATACAAAATCTTGATATGGCCCCAAGGAGGCGCTACATACCTGCAAACGTCGCGGATTCAAGCGGATTGCGGGAGGGGAAGTAAACACCGTCCTAAAGACATCATGCCACTAGAATGGCAGTAGGCTAGTAAGGGCAAGCTATGGGAGCAATCACGCGTCGATTCGTCTATGAAAGTCGTTTAAAGTAGTTTTGAAGTGTCGAGCCTCGCGAACTACCAAAGTTTGGAATAAGAAGCCCGGGTACGATGTCAAGGATGGGTTACAAGGAGAAATTTCGGACAATAATGTCTATGGAGGCCCTTTTATTATAGCGGCATGTTTGAATAACAGAATTCTTATAGCCATCAGACTTTACATTTAAATAATTTGTATAAAAAAATATATATCAATAATTATTACTCCCGTAATCACAATGTTATGATAAAATAAACTTGTATTGATCAACATCTTTAGTAGTTAGATAATTGTTTGTTCTTGAGATTATTCATTATCTGTCATTTTGAAGAAGGTTGCAAACATAAGATAAAAAAAAATCTAATTTAAAGAAGTTGAATTTTGAAGTTTCCAATCATATATGTTTCCATGCAAAAGTGTTTGTACAATTCGCTGAAATTAATGTTAAATACACAACTGAATTCGGGTCCCATTACATGAAAATGCAATTTTGCACAAGTAATATCGTTGCGAAAAATATCTTAAGGAAAAAGTTTTATAATCTGCAATAAAAGATTTTGCAACGACTTTAACTATTTCACTGAGATCTAGCATATATTTTTAATTATTTTGAAGACAAGTGTTATGCATTTCAGGTTTCTAGTTGTTTGGAGATGATATTAATAATCATAAATTTATAAAACGTACTTGAAACCTCCATTATGTTGAAACATCTATAGCACATGTGCAGGGGTAGTCAAGGTAAGAAATTTTCATGGAAAATGCTAATTGAAGTCCACAACTACTAGAAAAAAAGTTCATGTTTCGATGCAATTTTCCAAATTACACGTGTTCCAAAACAACTACCCACCACCAAGCCACCTCTCAACCAATACCCAACCACCTAACCCCCTTCACAGCCCCACCCAGCCCACACCCTAGCCCATCGCAACCCCTTTATCTTATTAATTAATAAATAAATTAAACAAGAGACACCTTGAATTGGCGCCCCAACCCAAGGCCACCGCCACCATGGTGGCTGCGCCTAACCCAGGCGCGACGGCCTTGGGTTGGGGCGCCAATTCAAGGCGTTAATAATAATTTTTTTTAAATAGGGGTGTGGTGGTTGCGCCTAACCCAGGCGTGGAAGTCATGGGTTGGTCGTCAATCTTAGGCGCCGCCCCTATTTTTTTAAAAAAAATAAAAAAAACAAAGGCTTTTTGGGTTGGGTTCAACGAGGGAGCAGTAGGTAACTGGCTTGGTGGTGGCTGCGACGTGGTGGCTGGTTGTAGTTGGTGTGAGCTGCTGGTGTTGGGTGAGGTGTGAATGGTGGTGTTGGGTGGTTAGGGAGGGGGAGAAGAGGAGGGTATGTATGATAATTTACATGAGTAATTGCGAACTTCGTTTAGCATTTCAGAATTTTAATACAAGGGAAATTATGGTATACAAGTCTATTTCCTTGGATATCATTTTTTTCATGATAGATGATGTCATGTATGACATACATATATTGATGATTTTACCCCTCATGATATTGCATTTTGTATGAGAGCGAGGGTTAATTTATATTAGTTGGTTAGAGTTCCCTTCTCAATTTCAAAAGAACTCGAGATTAATTCTCACCTCTACTCTTAGGCTCTTTATCAACCTTATATATATTTGAAACGTTTCCCTTCAACTATGATATGAGTTTAATTATTCACTAGCTAAAAACCATAGGATATCACATATACAATGTGAGCATATGTAACCTTCAAACAATAAGGTTGGAATTGAAACTCCTAAGCTAATTGGACAATCTATCTAGCAAAAAATAAGGTTGAATTGGGAATGGCTTCTCTTACATCATTTGTGCTCTTATGTTCATTGGTTTTGAGTGGGTTGTTTGGCATTTCATTCTCAAAGCAAGGGGTACTAACCTTGAAGGTACTTTCTATCCTTTCTTCTAATAATTAAAATTATTTTTTTATTGAGTGATATTTAGTTTTTTTTTTTTAAAAAAAATACTCTTTTTAAACATATACAAAGGAGTGATATAAACTTTTTAAAAAATAATTCTTAGATAGTACTTCATTTGAAATGTAAGAAGTTTAGGTTTTTCAAAAACTATTCAATTTGGCTTAATTACATGCAAGCACCTCCTACATTGTCACATATAGCTCATTACCACTTGATTGAAGCTTGAAATTTGAAAATACATCGTCTATATCAATGGTTGTTTACTTGATTGGTTATGCAACTTTTCCCCTTCCCCGATGAATTAAACGGAATTGAAATGAATTGAGTTCTAGACTTAATTACGCAAGCTATTAATTGTGTTACCAAAAGTGGGATACATAATTAATTTTATACTATAATTGATTTTGTGTTTGGTCAGCCACACTTGAACATGTTCACATCAACGTAACCATTTAATATGGTCAAACCATATGTACTTGTACCTAAGATGTGACTATAATTATTTATTTAAGATTCTCTAATGTAACCTCACTTTGACTCATATTTTGACTTTCGGCCATTATAAAATGTAAGTTCATTTGCTTGCTTTTTTTTTTTGAGACTTTTTAAATAGTAATTCTAGTACACCATAGATTAATACTCTTTCCGCTCCAGTTTGTTTTTAACGTTTCATTTTTATGGTGTTTCCTTTTATTCTTTACATTTTCTTTTTCATACTTTATCTTTTTACCCATTAATGTTACTTTTACCCCTAAAATAATTAATATTACCCCTTACTTATTTACTCATCATTCTTGATTTTTCACCCAAACTTATCTCATCCCCTCATTTTTAAATWTAAAAAGATTTACTTTAATTTTATTGCACACATCTCAAACAAATTAAAAGAATAATACAACTTCCAAGTAATACTAACATAATTTATCCAAATACAAATTTCTCTTAATTGACATGCAATTCTACAAACGTAAAAAACAAATCGAAACGGAGGGAGTAATATTAATAATCGTAAAAAAATCTCATTAAATTTATCAAATTAAAGTAACCTCTATTTGCCTAGGAAATCTCATTTAATTATCGTAACTCTTAATAATTATTTAAGTATCTTATATTTGAAGTGATCACGCACTCACAATATATGGAGTATGTTATTTGATGGTGAGGCTTACCCTATATATATACTAGCACTTTATGCATGTCATGCGTGTAGTGGTATATTTTTGTAAATTGATTATAAGTCATAATTGGTTGATAAAATATATCACATCGACTTGCAGAAATGACAATTAAGAAACTAAGCTCAAAAAATGAGAATCTAATTGTTATTGCAATTGAATATCGATATTGCGAATGGATGTTGCTAACGGATGTTTCGGGACGTTAGATAAGAACTAAATACATTTCCTAAAATGGTACTCCGTATAAATTTTGGAATGCATGCCAAAATCACGCGTCATTCGATGTAATTAATGTTTATTATATTCACTTAACTACTTCTACTAATTCCCTCATCACGCTGTCTAAGGGAACGTTCGTGAGCTTTTGCCTTTAATAATTAAATTTTTTTAATTAAGGGTAAATAAAGTCTTTTCAAAGTGGATATCATCATTACCCTTCCACTACTTATATTATCAAAGACATCATAAATCAAGGCTAGATCAAATTTTAATAAATAAACATTTTCTAACAAGAAAATCATTCATGCTATACCAAACACTGGAGTTGTTTATGATTGCTGACTTACAAACAACCGGCCTATTATTCATCATTCCTCTTCTACTAAAGAATTCTTAACATTAATGAGTTACTTATTTGCCAATTTTTCCTAATTTCTATTCACATATTTACAGTACCAATTATATTTTGAATATCAAATCTTCCTTATCACAAACCATAAATCTTAAGGAATAATGATTAATTAAATGACAAGAAAAAGATTACCAAATTTGGCAAAACTGCAAAGACAAAAACTTCCAAATGGATTTGACCTGAATACGTGGCTGCGCCGCTACATGGGAGACTGTTCCGATATTGCGAGTCAATCCGAATGCCGGCACATTTTTCAGCCGACATCATCCGCGCCAAGTAACAGCTAACCTGCATACTCGAGTCTATTTGTAAGTTTTTAAGCTTCTTGAATATGTTTAGTTATATCGTCGTATTAAAATTTAATTGAACTCTAAGGTTGTCTATTTCATTAAATTATGGTTATTATATGTTGCATTGATTATTATAGTCTTTGAAGTAAATTAAAATAAGTTTGAATAAGTACTACTATAACAACTAATTTACGGAGAGCATGTAATATGAATATATACTATGAATGGATGTGACGCATTTATATAGTATCACTGTATACATAAATTTTGGTAGCTGCTCTGCTTAGTCCGACCAACCGATGAAGACGGTACCCCTATGCAAAGATTCTTATGATTTTAAGTCCGCTAACAATTAAGTTATCGGAAACCAAAAGTGTTGTTATTCTCAATGTCATCGCTCGATATAAAAACTTAAAAGAATGGACGAAACCATAGAAGCCGATGGATGGGTGTATTGAAAACCACAATATACCGAACAACGATTTATTTTTTTTTCTATATATTCTTATTCCTATTGGTATTTTTCTATTAGTAAATCCAGACTTGTTATAAATGATCTTTATGAAGGCTCATTATATGCACAATAATTGGTAAGCATTAATTAAATTAGAGAGCGAAAAACAACATTATGTCTGTAAGGAGTATCTATATAAGGGAACTGGAGATGTGTTCACGTGAAAAGACATACATATCCCCCCTCTCCCTTAAATTGTCTATCGATCTAAATATTTGTGACGTTTATAATCTCAATCTTAGTAACGCGTGCAAAATAAATTATTATCTTTTTGAAAAACAGAGGAAATACTTGTCATTATATTGCAAATTTGGAACTAAACTTGAAAGTTTTTGCATGCAGACGTATTCAACAAAATGTGTTCCACCATGCACAGCTTTCGTGCAAGTGTCCACAGGAGCACCTTTGGGTACAATCGCTGACAATTATTCCCAAATTAAAAAACAATTATGGGTCTGGAACATATCCATCGACAAGGTACGTACAATTTCGACGAGTGATAGATCCAACACCAGTGTTTGATTAAATAGGTCACTCACTTAGCACGACACATTTGAAATTAACATAGAAGACATGTATCCATAATTTATATGTACGCATATATCATCCATAAAATATAAACATAATTCTTAAACTAATTAAAAGGTATCCACCTTTTCATTTAAATTCGCATTTAGGTTCTTTTTTTTTTTTCCCTATTCAAATATCAAATATAACTCTTAGTTCTTCAATCAAAATTTGAAGATATAATTAATGTACACATATTTCTTAATTTGTTGAATTCTCATTTCAAAAATTAAATTAAATGTAGTATCYCGATGATGATAASTGGTGGRTATCTATRACCGATGATAAATACAAAATCGGGTACTGGCCCAAGGAGYCCCTTACATATATGCAAGATGTGGCGGAGCAAGTCGATTGGGGAGGTGAAATAAACACCGGTCCGTGGGATTTGGAACGGCCGGAYATGGGCAGTGGTATAAGGGCAAGCTACGACGGGGGAGTTTCAGCATCGATTCATTGTATAAAAGTTGTTAATAGTAATTTTGAAATTATTGTCAACCCTGGTGACACTACGAAGGTTTGGAATGAAGAAGCCTATTACGATGTTAAGGATGGTGGTTATATGGGTGATAGATTTGGACGAGTAATGTTCTATGGAGGTCCTTTGGAATATACATAAAGGGCGATTTAATTAATATTGTTTTAAAAAATTATTATCAATAATTTGTAATAATTTGTAATAATTTGTATTAGTTAATCATAATGTTATGATAAAAAAAACTTGTATTATCTTATCTTATTATAGTAGGTTGTGTTTTGTAGTTAGTTGTGTGTTGAGAATTTTTTATGAATTAGACATTAGTTGTCATAATTTTTTGAAAGAAAGAAAGAGAGAGAAGGTAGGAAAAGAGAAACCCTAACCTTTTGAAGTCAAGTTGTAATCATATATGTTTACACGGTAAGATTGATGAGTGAAACCCTCAACAAATTCTATCTCAGGAACTGTACAGTGAGACCGAGGAGACCGAGAGAGGGAAAACGCCCCAACATATTGTTGGAAATGAAGGTTGACCCCGTGGCTACCTATGTCGGTATGCCTCGGAAGCCGGAGGTAGCTAGTGCTAACTGCACCAACTAACACCTCAACCTCAAATACACTAAGCTACTTGGCCTGACATGGGTAGTGATAACTAGAGATGGTCATGGGTCGGATTTGGGTAGGGTGTAGGTGGATCCAGATCCGACTCATGTTTTTTTTGAATGGATCCATATCCGCCGCAGATCCATTGGTTCTAGAAATTTAAGATCCATACCCAGATCCGCTGGATTTAATGGGTCTTGGGTCTTAAAATGGGTCTAATGGATCTTCCATTWTATAATTTTTTTAAGAAAAAATTAAACATACAAATTAGTAATATACTATGTGTTAACATTATACAAACTAGTGATATATAGAAACTAGAGAGAGTGACTAACTTATTAATCTTATTTTGAGAAAGCCCTAAAAATAATATAAGACATGAAAGAAACATTTTATAATTTTAAATATATGGGTCTGTGGGTTGGATATGGATTGGATCTGGATCTCGACTAATTGGATCCAGACCCAGATCCATTTTTTGTAGCGTAGATCCAGATCCGATCCAGATCCAATGGGTCTAAAAAATTCAAACCCAAACCCTTAAAAATGAATCTGAATCTTTAAATCTGGGACGGATCCTGAACCCATGACCATCTCTAGTGATAACTAGTTGTTGTTGCAATGTTGTTACAAATGGGAGTACTTTAGTTGGGAAAGATTCAAATAATCGTTACTATTTCTTATTCTTTAATTAATTTGGCATGAGCATTAAAAAGTAACAAATAAATTTTGTTTCTAGATGATAATAAAATCCCCCATTTGTTACGTTCGCTTGTTAAAGTAGTAGAAACAAATTAATGATGTAGAAACAAATTAATGACGTTTCCTTTCTCAATCAAAGCTTCTCATTTGTCACCCTACATTATTCTACTAATATACCAAACAAACAACTATCAAATATTCAAATGTAACACTTTATTATTTTCTTTTCCATTTTATTTATGTTAATCATCCCTTTAGCTTGTAATTAGACAGAAAACAGATTTGATGCCGTAATTATTGCATGAAACATTTTGCATAAGTGCAAATAATACTTCTGAATTTAACCYGATTAAATTTTCTCTCTATTTTTTTTATCTTTATCTGTACGTACTTGCACTTTTCGTTAATTAATTTTTTAATTTTGGAGGTTACAAAATACAAACACAAGTTTGAAAAAAATGTATTTTTTTGTCGAGAATGAACCACAAGGGCGGGGTTACATTTGCAATGAGAGAAGGATATGAGGATTTGAACCTCTTATCACAGATTCACATAGATCAAAGGTGGAGTTAAAGCGAGTAATCGATTTCTTTCTATTATAGTCGCGAGCCGGTGATTAAAGATTAGATTAATTCTTAATCAAATCAGATTTGGGGCCTACGCATTATATTTACTCCACTGATTGGATTGACAAATAGATTCAATTTTTATTTATTTCCGGATAATCACTTTAAGAAATTAAGGTGCTAAATATTATCTAACGAGATTCACGAGCTTAAGCTGCCTCTCACGTTTTTCATGGCGTACCATGCAAAATAAATTGCTATATAACAGCCGGCCAGCCATGGTGTGTCCGGAGAGCGAAACCCGAGGCAAAAAAAAATAAAAAATAAAAATAAAGACAAAGAAAAATGAGTTTGGAAGTGAAAGAATGCACCATGGTGTGTCCGGAGAGCGAAACTCCGAGGCATAGTCTTAGGTTGTCACGCCTAGACATGTCGGTACGTATGCCCTATTCACATACATGTTACATATATATGAGTGTGGTGAAGGGGGCTCTAAGTAGAGTCTTAGTGTCATTCTATCCGTTGGCGGGTAGGTTAAGGGAGAAGGAGGAAAATGGTGACTTTGAGATAGATTGTAACGCGCATGGGGTGCTTTTTGTAGAGGCAGAAGCACCCCATGCGCTTACAGATCTAGGAGACGGGTTTGACTTGATCAATCCTAATAGTGAGGCTCCGAGAGCTTATCGTTCCCACATGGACTACTCCAAGGGGTATCTTCGATCCCCTTGTTGATGGTGCAATTCACTCGATTCAAATGTGTGGTGTTTGCATGGGTGTTGCTAGACATCTATCATCTCTCCGATGCACATCGTACACCAACTCATTGACTCTTGGTCAAGGGTTGCTAGGCGTTGACCTTCTAGCGTTGCCCATCCATGAAAGGTCGTGCATCCCCAACTTGATCGTCGCGAACACCGCAGGTGCAAGTTCAACTTGGAGTACGAGCCACCTTTACCACCCTTACACTAGGCTTACATTCTGATTATTTGAAAATCATATGAAACATATATTAGCACGCTTTAGCATATAGTCACTCTGATTATTGACTCTTATATCACTAAAACTACATAATTTCATTCAAACAATACATTTTAATAATTCTTAGGCTAGCTTGTTCAAGGTATATTATTTTTTGCTATTATTCAAAAGGCTAATTAATATTTATGCTCATTTGAACAATATATATTTAATCAAGCACTCCTGTTTCTTATATATATTAAAAACAATCAGACGGAATAGAAAAATTCGGATTAGATCAAGTAAAAAAATTAAAGCAATGACGGAAAAAAAAAAAAAAAAATCAAGAACAGAAGCCATAAAGAATTCTGAGTCATTTAAGTTTAGTTCAAATTTTTTTTAATATTAGAAAATACAGACAATATTGAAAGATAGATAGCCTAATATCGAAGGAGTTAAGTTAAGGCAAAATCAAAAAGGTTATGTAAGATGACTGATTACCATATACTATATACTAAAAGTTGTGTGCCGTCGAAAAAGTGTGTGTACGCTAGTCTCGTTAATTTAATATCAATAATTTTCAGTAAAAATAAGTTCAGTTTTACGGACAATGGTTAGACTGATGTGTTCGGTTTTCATATGAAAAAATGACTAGTCGCTATAGAATTATATAGCAACAAATTTTTAACATTGCATACGACTACCAAGTGTCGCTAAAAAATGGTAGTTGCAAAAAAAAGACAATTAGCGACTACTTTAGCAAGCACCACTATTTTTTAGTTGCAGAAATGTCAACTACTAGTCTCCTTCAGTCGCTAAACTAGTTTTTTGCGACTACATTTTTGGTCAGTCGCAATTTTCAGTCYCTAAACCGCCTTTTTCTTGTAGTGTGTGTCATTTTTTATTATTTTTATGTTAATAATCAGGTGATGAAGCAGCCACATTGGAGGGATTCTTCAGTCTTTCTAAATCTCAAATAAATGCCTTAAAATTATTCGTAGCAACATCAACATCAAAAGAAGCAGATCACGGTTACAGGCTAACTACGTACGAGGTGGTAGCCGGACACMTATGGCGATGTGTAAGCAAAGCGCGAGGATTAGCAGACGAGCAACGTGTGAAGCTCTACATACCGGTTAACGCGAGGTCTAGATTCAAGGATCCAWCACCCCCAAAGGYATATTTCGGCAATTTAGTCTTTTTCGCGGCTTGTATTGCTAAGGTGGAAGACATTACGTGCAAGCCWTGGTGTGCCGCGGTTAAAATTCACGAGGCACTAGAGAGAATGAAAGACGAAAATTACTTGAAATCCGCCCTTGATTACTTAGAATCGCAACCAGAGCCAATGGTTGTACTTCGCGGGRTAGACAGTGTTACTAGTCCAAACCTTTTGATAAATTCTTGGGTRAGGATCCCTTTTTATGAAGCGGATTTTGGTTGGGGTCGACCCAAGGTTTTTGGAAGAGGCGGGGTTCGTAACGAAGGGCTAGCTTTCTTGGTTCCAACCTCAATTGACGATCATGGCTTTACACTATGTATCAAGCTCTTCAAGGGTCACATGTCTCTCTTTGAGAAATACTTCTATGATTTCACAAATTTTACCGATATTTAAGCTGATCAAGCACACATAAACTTATTTTAGCTGCTTTGATTGAGCTTATAATTATATCTTGATGTAATACAAGTATTATGTCTATTTGAGACGTGTGTAAGAATAATTCGAGTGATTAGAGCTAGCTTAATTATCATTCGAGAGTATAATACGGTGACCCATCTGATCTCATTACTCGATGGGACACTCGTAATCATGATGAGGTTGTTTGTAAGGCCCCTTTTCCCAGAGTATTTCGGCTTTGGCGGACATTGATTTAATATAATTCGGTTTTCTTTCCCCTCAAAATAATTTTAAAAATAAAATCATTCATTTCATTCTCAAGGATCAAATTATAAAACAATTTTTTAAAAAAGAAAATCATTCATTTCCATTCTCAAGGATCAAATTAATATGTAGTACTTCTTATACATTAGTGGAGACAGCTAGAGTTGCATGGTTTTACTTGCATATGTAATATTTTTCTTTAAGCCAATTGATTGGAAATGAAGCTTCAAGAATGAAGCCTTATTATTACTCCTTCCGTTTTCTTTTACTCGGATATTTTTCAATGCATTTCTTTGATCATGAATATCTATTTTTATGTATTGGTAAAAGATACTTATTATGAATTTATGATTGTATTATAATATTGTACCCATTCAGTCGATTCGAACAAGACTTTAGCTACTTTGAGTGAGCTTAATTAATGCTATCACTTCGAGAAACAAATTTTCTTGACTGATTGATAGAATTTTTTAAAAAAATTTGTAAATATTTTATGCATTATTTTAGGAAGTGAATCCAACACCAACCCTTTCTAAAATCGTGGAAGCTAAATGGTCTAAATATTTACTTTTATTTTGTAGTGTACGAATGAGAAGTACTTATTATCTCATAATTTAGGGGTACAATAGGAAAGTTTTAAAATACTCGAACACAACTTTTTAAAAAAATAGGTAAGTTCAGACATATACCTTAGAAAAGCTTTTTTTTTTTTTTAACTAATGAACCACCATTAAATATTCCTCACTATATTAAAAAGGCAAGATTTTCATTTTCAAACTATATACTATACATTTGATAAAGTATACTAGCCATTGCACCGCGCGCGATGCGCGCGGTGCCCCGGACGGTTTTTACAATGGATGGTGATTAATCATGTTTTACAATGAATAGGTTTCGCAAAGTCAAGGAATGCAATGATAAGTAGAATTTAAATGGTTATAACATAGTCATAAAACAAATAATAAAAAAGTAAAGTAAAACATACTTAGAAGAATAACTTTATATACAAAGCAAATGTCTTCCGCAACAATTTTTTTGGTCTACAAATGTCAACATGAGTAATTACATTTCAATTCTATTTTGATTCACTATACAAAACAATGTTTACAAGCTATCTCTATTAAATAAATGCTTCTAAAGAGATTTAAGCTTCAAATTAGTAATCATATCTAAATTTCCAACATTACACATGATCATTAGTTATATCGACAACCAAATTTTCTTATCATCTTTGGCTAGGCTAGGCTATCTTCTCAAGAGACAATCCTAGAGTATTGCATTTACAATCACCTACATGAGAAATCGAAAAGGGCAATCACATGTAAAACCATTTAGAATATAATTAAAGTGCAATATATTTATATATATCATTTAGAAATCAATTCTAGCATGCAAATGAATACCAAACTGTAAATGCCAAGTTCATCAACAGCTAACTGAATGAAACCTTGTATAATGTTATTTATTCATAAAATCAACAAGGGATTCTAAGCATTTATATACCTTAATAAAACACATAACTGGGCAATAGTTAATTTTCAACAGACTGAAGTAGTAACGAAGGCTGAAGTATGAAGGTAACAATTAGCACTGTCTGGAAAGGTGAGAGAGAACATACAATCGTTTCTTGATTSTTGGTGAGCGACCTAATTGAATACTACAGCTATAAACTCATCTCTGCTGGCAGGCTAATTTCCAGAAAATCTAAGCTACAAAAAGAAAACAAACCAATTCAGAATTTCAGGCTAACATTGCAGTTACACACACACACACATTAAACCAATATTCAACTAATCAAACATATTGAACAATAAATGCAACCAAAAAGAAACCATAATCTGTCTAAAATATGCTCAAAGTCAGATCATAATTAGATCCAAAATCTGCTAAAAAATCAAACCGATATAGCTTTCGGCAACAGTTCCTTGTCACACGTAGAAATAATCAGCTAATAAATTAGACCTGAACAAATAATAATGCTATAATTCACAAGAGTAAAAGAATCAAGCACACTTGTGATACATGTTCAGAGTGGGCTAAAGAGAGAGGAAGCCATACCTGAACACACTTTTGCTCATCCACATTCTTATAGGAAGTCGCCCAAATTCTCCATTTGACCTTCACCTTCTCATAGATATTTTGTAAACTTTATAACTCAGTTGCAGGATTTCTATAGAATTTATTCTAAAAATCAAAAGATAGCTTTAAAAAATCTATTCTTGTGCTTGTAAATAAAAATAAGCAGATTGGACAGAATTTCTCCTGAGCATATATCAATCTAGGATTCACAATTTCATCATTTCACGAAGTTTGACCTAGGGATAAGAGTGCACATAGAACTATAAGACTTACAAGGGTTCAATCAATTCATCATGTTTTGAATTTTACTGGACAATACCCCCCACCATAGGAAAATCTTTAGAATAATCTCAAAGCCTGGAACACATTTCTAAACTTGAACACATGAGAAGATAGTGCTAAACTTCTAGGTTTCTAGTTAAAATCTCAAAGCCCAAACACACTGTCATCCTCTTTGTCCTCTTGAATATATTTTAAGGTATATAACTATACAAATGGGTATAGCATTAACCTATTTAAAAAGGCAGACCTCCCATATTCAAATTCAAAGAAATCATTCAAAAAATTGTGCCACATAATAGAAGCAAAAACCATTTAAAGTGGGTTTATTCTCAAATATGTTAAACCTTGCTTCATGGTTTGTTAGATTCCATCAAATTAATAATACTTAATTCCCATAAAACAAAAATTCTGCTTTTTCTCACATGTTAGGATTTTTTTTTTTAAAAAAATATCAAATTACCCTATTGAAATCAAGAATGAATTGTCTAATTCTTGTACCAACTGCTTCTCAACGACCCTTCTAAAGCTCGATGTTTCTTCCATTGTTTTAACCCCAATATTGCTCACTTTCTCCGTGATTGAACTCCAGTTTCACAACACAAATCCCAATTTTTCAATTCCTACAAAACCCCAACTTCATTTCTCCAAATTTTCTAAACAAAATTCAACCAAAAGATTTTATTCTGATCAACAAAAGAACGACACATCTCAAAAAAGCACAACAATCAGCATTGCAAACCCAAACTTAATTAGATAAAAGGCAAACATCATTTCAATATCCAAAACCCTAGTTCATTAAAAAATAAAATGAAAAGGAATCAACATACCATCCATGAAGGCGTTTGTGAATGCTAATAGTCTACTCACGGCTAACAACCTCCTCCGAATGTACCTTGGAAAATCACTTGCCTTCCTGCAATAATCAAAACAAATAAAATTCCACTAATTTTGCGATTGCAACGGAATAGATTAGAATCTGATTACGTTAAATTTGACTCCAAATGTACCACAAAATGACAATAATAATAAGATCCAAAAAACAGCAATCTTCCTGAAAAACATGGCGAAATCGACTCAAAATCAGATGAAATATAAAAATATTCGAGCTGAAATCGAATAAAAAAACGAGCACAGTTCAGAAATAAAAAATAGATCTAAAAAAAGGAGTAAAAACCAACACAGAAACCAGAATTTTAAAGTGGCAAATGTGGTTTCATTTCACCCTAAGCACCACTTCTTTAKAAAGATAAAGAAAGCATCTTCAAATGTTCAGTTAATACTAATATAATAGCAGACTCTAACTCAAACAATTGAATTACTATTCTCATTGGTCATAGTTCATAGAACCATCAAATATAAATCAACCTGACACAATGTAATTTAACAAACCCTTATGACAATAAATTACCTTAAGTTACCCTCTCAAAACTCTTACTTCGTAGTTAATTCAAGAACTTCCAACTTTAATCGAAGCACAAATCAAACAAGCATACCCCAAATTCTAAAATCAGCTTTTTTAAAGATCATAATTTTATCAACAAGAATAGCAAGATACAAGATTCAAACCTAAGGAAGACCACTTATAAAAAAAACCATCCTAGAAAATTAATCATAAACAATGAAATTGACATAAACCTAAATGCCTAAAGTGTGCTAAATTAAGTCAAATAACAAACGATCATCAAAAACACATAATTAAATCAGAAAGATGCTGGTATAAACGAAACAATCAAAAGGGGTAATTAGATCAAAGTAAAAGAATAAGAAACATTGAGCTTCAAAGAAAGAGGGGGCGAAACACGAACAGAACAAATCGAGCAAAATCATCATTTCGTCCTCTCTATTTGGCAAATTGAAAAGCATGTTCGATTAAAATGCAAYACAAAGAAACAAAGGAAAGCAAATCACCTCGAATCTCATCTGCACAGTCCACAAATCCAAAATGCGAAAGAAGCAAAGTAGCTCCGGCTTCATATTTACCTTGGGCATCACCTATTTCAACGTCAAACCGCACAAAAAAGACAAGGGTGGCATATTTGGGAGCTCTGAACTCACCGATGTTCACTATAACTAAACGGGGAAAGGAGCAAAAGAGATAAGGTTAGCAAGATTTGGGACGGGAAACAAAGGAGGAGGAAGAAAGGCGTTATGCCATTAGAGCACTGAACGCTCTGAACAATAAACGTAGGACGCAGCGACACCCTAATAAGGAGAAATGTGGTGAGAGAATGACAGGGGTTAGGTTTTTCAGATAGGTAGGCCTTGGCGTGGGCTTTTGAGGGTAGCATTTGGTTTGGGCTACTGGTGGTGGGTTATGTAAACGGGCTTGTTGGATTGGGCTACTCGAGGTGGGCTATGTGTATGGACTTGCTGATATGGATTGTTTGTGGGGTAATGTCTACTGTTTAAACTGTTCAAATGAACAGTGCGGGAGTTACTCCCTTTTTATATTGTATAGATATATGATACTAGTTCATCAATCATCACACAACACACTTAGCCTTCAGATGGTATTGTATACATCAGATGCACAATAAATTTATTGTGCATCAATCATATAGTTACCCTTTATATCAATATAGTGACCCTTTATATCTATATAGTGACCTATTCACTTTACATCAATATAGTGATAAATAATAAGGGTCGCTATATTGATAAAAAGGGGTTACTATATTAACCAAAAAGGTGGCTATAATCTGATGCACAGTAAATTTATTGTGCATCCGATATACATAATACTTTGTCCTTAGCCTTTGCTTTGCACCCAAAAAAACAATGAAAAGAAAACAGAAAAACAAATTAAACCACACACAATTATAGAAATAGATATCATATACGAGTAACAAGAAATTATGCATGTAATAATAATATGCTGTCTTAAAAACACATACTATTTGCCACTGAAAGCAGTCAAAGAGAGATGGTTAACCGACCCTTGTTCTTGGCTACTTCGAAGGACATCAACCTCATCAGCCGAATACATTCTCCGGTGAGTAAAGCCGGGTTGCGTCGGGTGTGGAAGGTCCGCAACATCACTGACATCGAGCATTGAAATCAACTCCGAAATGGCCGGCCTGTCTCCGGGGAATTCTTGCACACACAGTAGCCCCAGTTGTATGCATTTCGAAATTTCGGGTTTGTAAGAAGGATCGTTTATGGTCGGATCAATCAACGAAAGCACATCACTTTCTGTCCACAATTTCCATGCCTAAAACAATAATCAAATCGAATGTGTGTTGGAGTTAAACTCCATTGTTATTGCTTCAAAGAATTCATTTGTCCCACATAGGAAGATTYAGACCATTTCTTGTTATTTATAAAGGGAAGTGTGTTACTAATTGTTTGAAGCTAGTGAGTGGGCTAGGCTTGGGCATCCCCACGCGCGCGCCGCCGCCGCCGTCCGGCCCGGCTCGTGCTCGTGACACGTGCGCGGGTGTGACCCGTTTTACACTCCCTCTATATTTTTGGTCAAACTTTCTTTGTTCAGTTGTAACGTTTAAATGATTTTCATCCGTTACAAATTGATTACGGAAATATTCTTTCCGGATTTTTTGCCTCGAAATCTGCCCTCATTAATTCCGTAATCTTTGACCTTCCAATTCCCTCAACCTCTATATATGCGTCTTCTTCCTCTTCAGAAAAACACACGGAAAAAACTTAACTCCACAAAAATTCAAACACAACTCTCTGTTTCTCTTTGGGCATTGTTCGATCGAGTTCTCAATCCGGTTTTCTGAAGTACACCATTAAGCCGGAGTCGTGTAATCCTGGGGGTCGATTGCCGTGAGGCCGTGTGTACGAGTACGGGGCAAATTCGACTTTAGGACAGTGATTCTCATCACGCCACGACAATTCAGATAAGTTTGTTCTTTGTATTACTAGCCTTATTTCCAACAATCTAAAGTCGAAATTTATACTGTTAATATGGCTGGTATTCATATGGCTGTTCCGCTTAGCAATCCTTTTATTCCTGATATGTCTAAGATGGATCCGTTTGATGGGAAAAATTATAAGATGTGGTCTGATAAGATAGAATTCTTTTTAGGTCAGATTGGAGTTGATTATGCTCTTACTGTTGATGTTGCTCCAACTGAATCCATTAGAGACTTTGATAAGGATAATAAGACTTGTCGTGGGATGTTGTTGCACTATATGACTGGACCTTTATATCTGATCTATAGTAAGTATAAGAATGCTAAGGAAATTTGGGACGCTTTGAAACTGAAATATGGTACTGATGACTATGGGACTAAGAAATATGCTTGTAGTCGTTGGTTAAGTTTTAAAATGACTGATGACAAATCTGTTTTGGATCAAGTACATGAATATGAGACTTTATGTGCTGATATTATTGCTGAGGGTATGAAGATTTGTGAGACTTTTCAAGCCAACTGCCTTCTTGACAAGTTACCACCTTCGTGGGAGGGTTATGTCCATTCCTTGAAGCACAAGCAGAAGGATTTCACTCTCCAAGAGTTGGTGTCGCATATCAAGATTGAAGAACAGAACAGGTTGCAACTGAAAGGAAAAACTCGTGAACATTCTTCCTCTACTGCTAACCTTGTTGAATCTAAGTCTGCAGGTAAATTCAAGGGTTACAAAGGAAAGGGTCCGAACCAGTTCCATGGCACCAGAAACAACAGGTTTAACAAAGACAAGGAGACCACCCCAAAGAGACAGTTCAATGGCAAATGTTTCACTTGTGGTGAGTTTGGACATTCTGCAAGGGAGTGTCAAAAAGGGCATGGACCAGGAGGAAAACCGAAGGGGAGTAGTTCCAAGCCGCAAGCCAACCTTGCTGAAGCTGATGAGATCATTGTTGCTGTTGTTTCTGAGGTCAACTTAGTCACCAATGTGACTGAGTGGATTGTTGATACTGGTGCCACTAGGCACATATGTTCTAACAAAGAAATGTTTGATTCTTATGAACAGGTTGCTGAAGGAGATTGTGTATTCATGGGCAACTCAAGCTCAGTGAGTGTCCATGGAAAAGGAAAAGTAACTCTAAAACTGACTTCTGGAAAAACTGTTGCTTTACATAATGTTTTACATGTGCCTGAAATTCGCAGGAACCTTATTTCTGGAGCCTTGCTCAACAAAGCAGGGATTAAATTGACTTTTGAATCTGATAAGCTTGTACTCACCAGAAATGGTGAATTTGTGGGAAAGGGTTTCTGTAATGGGGGGCTTTTTGTTCTTGATGTTGATGTTATGATTGCTAATAAACTTTCTGCTGGTTCTGTTTATATTGCTGAGTCTGTTTCTTTGTGGCATTCTCGTTTGGGACATGTCAACATAGCCTCCGTTAAAAGGCTCAAACAACTTAGTTTAATTCCTAACTTCAGTTCCACGGAGTTTGATAAGTGTGGTGTGTGTGTTGAGGCCAAACACCCTAAAAAACCTTTTAACAAAAATGTGAATAGGTCTACCACTTTACTTGAGTTAGTTCATAGTGACTTAGGTGACTTTAAGAACTATGTAAGTAGAGGTGGAAAACGGTACTACATTACCTTTGTAGATGACTTTTCACGTTTTACTAAAGTATATCTTTTAGCCTCAAAAGATGAAGCAGAAGGAAAGTTCTTAATCTATAACACAACTAGAAATTGGGCTTCGGGCGACCGATATTAGCGACCGATGATTTATCGGTCGCTAATATTCATTTAGCGACCGATTTGTCGGTCGCTAGTATTAGCGACCGACAAATCGGTCGCTAAATCAGTATTAGCGACCGATAAATCGGTCGCTAAAAGAAAAAGTGTTGGAGGGAATCTATTTTGGCCAATTTCGAAGGAAAAAAATATTAGCGACCGAAATTTCGGTCGCTAATGTTTTTTAAAAAAAATAAAAATCGAGTCGCTCATATAATATCAGACATTATTTTTATTTCGACCCTCAACCTCCTCTACTCTCTCTCACTCCACGATTCCAAACCCTCAAACCCCAACCCACGTCTCACTCTCTCTCTCTCTCTCTCTCTCGTGCGGCGCTCCGGCCTCCGGCCTCCGGCCACTCTCACTCTCTCACTCTCTCGTCGCTCAAACCCCCAAAACTCTCACCCTCTCACTCTCTCTTGCGCTGCTGTTGTTTTCGTGGTGGTTGCGTGGTGGTTGCACGTCGCTCACCGTCACCGTCAACGTCGCTCCGCCCTCACTCCGGCCTCACTCCCTTTCTCTTTCTCTCTCCTTCTTTCGTTCTCCCTTTCTCCCTCTTTCTCTTGCGTTCTCTTTCTCTCCTTCTTTCGACCAGCACTCGGCCTCACTCCGGCCTCACTCCGGCGCCGACCAGCACCTAGGGTAAGGGTTCTTGGCTGATTTTAGTTTTAATTTTAATTTTAAATTTATTTCAAATTTTTGGGTGTTAGGGTTTATGTTTATTGTGATTTTTTTGGGGATTCAGTTAATGTGAGCTTTGGGGAGGTGTTATTGTCGAAATTTCTGCTCTAATTGAACCTTAATTTTGCTGGAATATGTAGAATATGCAGATTTTCTATCTTCCTCAGTTCGAATTTGCTTTTTTTTATTGGATTAGGGTTTTTGCTTTGTTTGATTTTGCTTATATATTCAGTTGATTTGTTGATCTGCTGTTCATTATTTGTGGAATTTGAGTTGTCTCTATTTTTTTATTTCCGAATGTTATGATAATTTTTTTCTAGGGTTTTGGTTTGAGATGAGAATTTGTAAGAGTTAGCACAATCTCTTAATACTGGTACACACGTATGATGTGTTTTACAGTGCTCCTCTATCCTCATTCATTCAAATATTGAGGCCTTTCAGGTAATTCTCTTATTTGTTGCTGTCTTTGTATATCTCTTCTGAGAAAGGGATTGCGTTGCATTTTACTGTGTGTTCTCTGTTTTCTAATACAGTACAAGACCTGCCGGAAATGACGTCATTGGTATTGATTTGGGTACCCGTAACTCTTGTGTTGCTGTCATGGAGGGAAAGGTAAATGACTTTCTTTGAAAAGTGTATGTGTGGTTGTTTAGTCGAAAATCTGAGGGTTTTTAATGACGCATTGTTTGTTCTATATTGCTGTGCAGAATGCTAAAGTGATTGAAAATGCTGAAGGTGCTCGTACAACACCATCAGTTGTTGCCTTTAACCCAACAGATCATACTTTAATTAAACCTCTTATATTTAGCAGCATCGTACTTTTTCTAGGAAATGCCTTATATGCATTGGCCTATGATTTCAACTCAATATGGATTCTCTTAATTGGTCGTTTGCTTTGTGGGTAAGTTGAGTTTGTTTCTCGTTTTGGTTTTTATTAGTTATACTCAGCTATAATACTGACTTCATATACAATGCATGAACTTTTTGTCTTTGGTTGAATTTGTGTCCTGGATTTAAGGCCCTACTTCAATCGAAAACGACGTATTTCTTGTCTTCTTGTGGCGTGTTTGGTTTAACATTGTAACATGATAATTATTGAGTGATTAAAGATGGAAATTAAGCAAGTGTACAAATTCATGATATAGTTCTAATCCAAAGCTAACATAAAACGTTGTAGTAGAAACTTTGCAACTGATACAAGTCATAGTTAAAACAGTAGAGTTTGAGAATTTAATAGACAAGTGCCAGATGAGACAGTAACTAAAGCTAAGCTAGGCTATAAAGTGAGATTGATAGTGTAACATCACACATTCATAGTAATAACTAACAGTTGTCCTACTAACTAAATGACAGTGATCATGATGACAGAAGAGAGGGAGCAACATTGCAACAAGCATTCATTTTGATGCAGATATATCAGATAATAACAATAAGCTTAGCTTATCTTATCTGAAATTGTTTGTAAGAGGTTGAAGTCCCATTGTTGTTAGTCCCAGCATAGGATATGTGACTTTTGGCACTGCCCCTTTCTTGATCACCTGCTGCCCTAAACTGTGGACTCGACCCTTTCGTCTGGCTCGATGATGACCCGCCTTCGCTCTGTGACTCTGATGAGCTTTTCCTGCGCCTCTCGTTGTGCCCGGCTAGACGCCTCCTACAGCTCCTCTTTGTCTCATCAAACTCCGAAAGCTCATGAAACCTGAAAATGATGACAATGCTTATGACAAACTGGACATATCATGTTCAATACCCCTAGTTTTTTTTTTCTACTAAAGTTCACAATATTATAATAAAAACGAATTAAATTAACTTGTTAGGGAACCAATATTGATTATTCCATATTTAACATACTATATTAGGTCACTAAATTCTCATATGGTCAGACTTATTTTTAAAATTTTACTAGATTAGCTGCCTGTGTGTGATGCGTAGGTGTATAATAGATCTTTAGGATTCCTTAATCAGTATGATAGATCTTTAATAGTTTAATGTGATTAATTATTTGTTTATGATGTTTTAGGTCCAATTGTTGATTTATTTCATGCTCAAGTATGCAATGGAAATCAGTTTAATCAATTTGGCCAGATTTGAACTTTTTTTCAATGCCTTGAAAGCTGATTTACCATTTTATAGAATTCTTTACAAAATATAGTTTCATCGAAGAGGCTGTCCATAGGCATCTAATTTGAAAGATTTTGTTGGATGTTTAACAGATTTTGGTCGAGACAGGTCATATGGGCAGACAAGCTAGTGCTGCTGTTACAGTGACAGACGGTGAAACTGTAAGTTCAGAAATTAATGTGCTATATGCCTTCTTGGAAGGACCTTTCAACTCATTTGGTTGCCAAAATTATTCATAAAAGGCCTTATGTTTTCTGAATTTTCACTTGCAGTGGCGGATTTTTTAAACGGGAAGGGAAAACGAAGGATCATGAGGTACCTAGCTCTGCTTTGCGATTGTTAAGAACCATCTTGTGTTAATTGAGTGGCCATTTTTTGTACTTAGAATTGTCAATTACTATTTATTTGGACAACTATCATTATATCAGGCATCGTCGAGGCGTATGGCTACGTATAAGGCGTCTTTTTTCATGTGATGCATTGTTATAATACAAGGAGGCAGTTGTGTTCACCTCATCTATGAAGTTATGGTTTATCGTACTTTGTTTTCTCAGTTTTTCATTGGGTACCCGATTTAAGCTGAAATTTGACATTTGGAGACCTTATATGTTTTGGATTTTGGATACATGAGGTTAATTAAATGTTTCAGTTTGGGTACATAGGACCACAATTGTCTTTTCAGCGGAATAAGAATTGTTTGAATGAATGTATGGCCTTTTCTAGTATAAATTCTTTGGATAACAGTCTACCCAAATTTTGCACCCTTAGACATAAACCTGCATTCAAACCAAGTCCAGATCCAGTCTACTCAATTTACACTACTAGATACATAGAACACAAGTTTTAAGCTGTAGGTTTGTTTCTGAAAATGAAACTTTATCTTGCAATGCATTTTGTTCAGTATAGATTGGTATTGTCTCTGAATGGAGAAATGGTTTTCAAAGAATTAGAACCTCTAGGTGTCATGATCTTTTTTCTGTGAATTCATATTTATGTGTGCTTTCGCTGTTTTATATATCTCAAAATCCGACTATGATATATTTGCAGGTTCTAGTTTGTAGATTGATTGACAGGCCCTTGCGTACAACAATGCTGAAGGGCTTCTATCATGAAACTCAAATCTTATCTTGGGTATGATATTAAAGTGCGTTTGTACTTGCTGAAGTTCCAATGTATCCAGATAATAATTTTTAATTTTTTTCATCCTTTTCTTTTTGCAAATTGCTACTCTGTAACAAAAATGATCATATTTATTCCATCAATTAAAGCTTAAGCAAATCAGTTCCACAATTTTCAATTTTTTTTTGGAGGGAATTGAGGTTTAGCGACCGAATTTCGGTCGCTAAATCTCAATTCCCTCCAAAAAATTTTGGAGGTAAAGGGGTTTAGCGACCGAATTTCGGTCGCTAATTAGCGACCGAACCGGATCGGTCGCTAATTAGCGACCGAAATTCGGTCGCTAAACCCTTTTTTCTTCCAATTTTTTGGAGACTTTTACAAATGAAAAAGCGGTCGCTAATCGGTCGCTAACCATTTAGCGACCGAAAATCGGTCGCTAATTTTTTTTTAGCGACGAAAATTACGCGACCGACGTTAGCGACCGAAAATCGGTCGCTAAATAGTGTTAGCGACCGAAAATCGGTCGCTAATGTCGGTCGCCCGCGCTCGTATTTCTTGTTGTGTAAGGCCGAAGTCGAAAATCAGTTAGAACTTAAGATTAAGAGAGTTAGATCAGACCGTGGTGGGGAATATGATGGGACACCTCTTAAGCACTTTTGTGAGCAAAATGGGATAATACACGAGACCACCGCCCCTTATACCCCTGAACAAAATGGCATAGCTGAACGGAAGAACAGGACTCTAAAAGAAATGATGAATGCTATGCTCATTAGTTCAGGAATGCCTGACTCATTGTGGGGGGAGGCTTTACTAACCGCTTGTTATGTGCTTAACCGTGTTCCTCATAAGAAGTTAGAAAAGACTCCATATGAGTTGTGGAAAGGCTACAAGCCTAACTTGAGTTACCTCAAAGTGTGGGGGTGTCTTGCAAAAATCGGTTTGCCCGATATCCAGAAGAGTAAGATTGGACCTAAAACTATTGATGGAATTTTTATTGGTTATGCTGCTAACAGTGCTGCTTACAGGTTTATACTCAAAGACGGATCTGGCTTTGGTGCGATCAAAGAATCCAGAGATGCTGAGTTCTTTGAGCATGTCTTCCCAATGAAAAAGGATGTAAATTCTTCTTTAACTCATACTTCTACTACTATTTCATCCGCACAACCTGATCTTGCTTCTTCTAGTGAACCTGTTGAACCTAGAAGAAGCAAGAGAGCCAGAACTGAGACTAGTTTTGGACCTGATTTTATTACTGCCTTTCTTACTGAAGAAGGTTGTGTAGATGAACAAGTAGTATGTGCTTTTGTTTTAGAAGATGATCCTAGGACTTATAAAGAAGCCATGAGTTCAGTTGATTCTAGTTTCTGGTTAGAGGCTATTAACAGTGAATTAGAGTCAATTATGAGTAATAACACATGGATTTTGACAGATCTTCCTAGGGGGTGCAAACCTCTAAGCAGTAAATGGGTTTTCAAAAAGAAACTTAAACCTGATGGTTCTATTGATAAATACAAAGCTAGACTTGTGGTGTGTGGTAATCACCAAAAGAAAGGTTTAGATTTTTTTGATACCTATTCTCCTGTGACTAAAGTAGCTACCATTAGAGCTTTAATTGCACTTGCTTCCATTCATAAACTTCATGTGCATCAAATGGATGTTAAAACTGCTTTTTTGAATGGTGATTTGCAAGAGGAAATTTACATGAGGCAACCAGAAGGTTGTATTGTTCCAGGACAGGAAGGTAAGGTGTGTAAATTGATCAGATCATTATATGGTCTGAAACAGGCTCCAAAACAATGGTATGACAAGTTTGATCAAACTATTACTTCTGATGGTTTTCATGTGAATGATTCTGATGCTTGTGTATATTCCAAAAGTGATGAATATGGTTGTGTTATCATATGTCTATATGTGGATGATATGCTGATTTTTGGAACCAATATAGACATAGTTAACAGGACCAAGGCTTTTCTAAGTTCTTGCTTTGACATGAAGGACTTAGGAGAGGCTGATGTCATACTTGGCATTAAGATTACTAGAACTTCTTATGGGTTGTCTTTAAATCAATCTCATTACATTGAAAAAATCTTGCAAAAATTTAATCAATCTAATTGTGTTCCTGTGAAAACCCCATATGATTCTAGTATTCACTTGAAGAAAAATAAAGGTAATAGTGTATCACAAGAGGAATATGCTAAGATCATTGGAAGTGTGATGTTTTTGATGAACTATACTAGACCAGACATTGCATATGCTGTTAGTAGATTGAGTAGATATACTCACAATCCTAATCATGAGCATTGGGGTGCTTTGATTAGATTGTTGAAGTACCTAAAGGGGACAATCAATTGGGGTCTACACTATCATGGAACACCTAGTGTTCTAGAAGGATATTGTGATGCCAATTGGGTGTCCGACAATGATGAAATTCAATCTACTAGTGGTTATGTGTTTACACTTGCTGGTGGGGCTATATCTTGGAAATCATCAAAACAAACTTGTATTGCTAAATCTACAATGGAATCTGAATTCATTGCTTTAGAATTGGCAGGTCAGGAAGCCGAATGGCTAAGAGGACTGCTAGCTGACATTCCATTGTGGGGGAAGCCTACGCCTTCAATTTCCATGCATTGTGATTCTCAAGCTGCAATTGGAGTTGCAAACAACAGATCCTACAACGGGAAAAGGAGACACATTAGGTTGAGGCATGGAATTGTGAGAAATCTGATCAGAAATAATGTGATATCACTTGAGTATGTAAAAACTGAAAGGAATATTGCAGATCCTTTCACCAAAGGCCTTTGTAGAAAAATGGTGCTGGAGTCAGCACAGGGAATGGGTTTAAAGCCTATGCATGAGTAAGTTGTGATGGATACCCAACTTGGATTGTTAAATTCAAGTTCAAAAGGGTCAAACGAAGTCATGATGTAACTCGAGTTTGTACTACGAACCATTCCTAATAAAAGTGATGTAGTATTTTATTATTTGTATATAAGGATGAGCTTCAGCTCTTAATAAGTTCATAGCCCTATGAGGTGGTTTGTGATGAGACAAACTTGATGAACTTACCTATATGAATGTGGGGAATTTGTCCAACCCCTATGAGACTCTTAAGGCTTGGAGTCTCTAGAGCGTTCATGAAAGACCAGGATTCGTGGGACAAATTTATATACATGTGTGTGCGAGAACTTGTTCGATTTTGAGAAAAGTGTAATGTGCAGATGTGTTCATACGAACTCCATTGATAGGTTCAAGGCAATATCCACCTAAAGATGGCTGTAGAACACATTTGTAAACATTGGGTGTCAATTCAAGTCCAAAAGACATTGATATCTTAAACACTTATGTCTCCAATGCCCATATTTTCCTGTACTCGTTTCTTCTTTATTCTTTGAATCATGTGGGGGAATGTTGGAGTTAAACTCCATTGTTATTGCTTCAAAGAATTCATTTGTCCCACATAGGAAGATTGAGACCATTTCTTGTTATTTATAAAGGGAAGTGTGTTACTAAGTGTTTGAAGCTAGTGAGTGGGCTAGGCTTGGGCATCCCCACGCGCGCGCCGCCGCCGCCGTCCGGCCCGGCTCGTGCTCGTGACACGTGCGCGGGTGTGGGTGTGGGTGTGACCCGTTTTACACTCCCTCTATATTTTTGGTCAAACTTTCTTTGTTCAGTTGTAACGTTTAAATGATTTTCATCCGTTACAAATTGATTACGGAAATATTCTTTCCGGATTTTTTGCCTCGAAATCTGTCCTCATTAATTCCGTAATCTTTGACCTTCCAATTCCCTCAACCTCTATATATGCGTCTTCTTCCTCTTCAGAAAAACACACGGAAAAAACTTAACTCCACAAAAATTCAAACACAACTCTCTGTTTCTCTTTGGGCATTGTTCGATCGAGTTCTCAATCCGGTTTTCTGAAGTACACCATTAAGCCGGAGTCGTGTAATCCTGGGGGTCGATTGCCGTGAGGCCGTGTGTACGAGTACGGGGCAAATTCGACTTTAGGACAGTGATTCTCATCACGCCACGACAATTCAGATAAGTTTGTTCTTTGTATTACTAGCCTTATTTCCAACAATGTGTTAGCGACTTATGAAGTTACGGTACTCATTTGGTCATGACTACTTCGACGTGTAACGTACTCCTTGTAACGTCGTAACATACATGAGTTAAGAGGCTCAAAGACTCGTCGTTTAGGAAGCTGCTATTCTTCCTGCCACTGACTATCTCTAGTAGTAGCACCCCTAAACTGAATATATCCGATTTCTCTGAAAATCGGCCTTCCATTGCATACTCTGGAGACATGTAGCCACTGATGAAAGCAAGTCAATACACTGTTAATTTCATCATTTTATAACACAATAATGACTCAAAACGCTTCACTAGCAGTTAGTCTTAGCTTCAATATATATATGACAAAGTATTAGGTACATCGGATGTACAATAAATTTACTGTGCATCAGATTATAGTGACCCTTTTGGTTAATATAGTAACCTTTTTTATTAATATAGTGACCCTTATTATTTATCACTATATTGATGTAAAGTGAAAATGGGTCACTATATTGATATAAAGGGTCACTATATGTTTGATGCACAATAAATTTATTGTGCATATGATGCATACAATACCTTCTGTATATATATTTGGAGTTTCATTCATATTTCTGGTAGAGTATATATATATATTATATTTCTGGGCCTCAGTCATCAGCTTAAACTTTTGGTTGAGGCACAGGAATAAAATATATACTCTATCAGAGCCAGCGTAACACAAAGGTCACGAGTTTGAATCTCTGAGCCAGCTTTTGGTTGAGGTGATCTGGTTAACATGGTATCAGAGCCAGCGTGACACAGAAGTAACGGGTTCGAATCTCGTCTCCCTCTCCCTTCTAAGTGAAATTAATTCGCGTCAGGTATAGGTGGGTTTGTGCTGCATCCACATTTCAAGCCCAGATGACCTTTCATGTGAGGGGAGTGATAGAGTATATATTATATTCTTGAACTACAACCATCAGCTTAAACTTTTGATTGAGATGGTCCGGTTAACAATTTTTACAATACAATATACATTGAACAAAGTCATTAAAGATGTATGATTAGTGACAATTAGTGAAAATGCTTACTAGGTGCCTACAACCCTTAAGGTGTTGGCTTGATCTTGGTTGTTATCGAATATCRTAGCCATTCCGAAATCAGATATRTTCGGGTTGAAATCTTCATCGAGCAAWATGTTGCTTGCTTTAAGATCCCTATGAATGATCTTCAACCTTGAGTCTCTATGAAGGTACAGGAGGCCTCGACATATACCGCCTATGATATTGAAGCGCTTCTTCCAYTCCAAATGGTTTTTATGATCTGAATCTATATATTAACATGAAATCAAAACAAAGAATATGACAATYTATGTTAGAGTWTATATTATATTRCRWGYCCTCAACCARCAGCTTAAACTTTTGGTTGAGATGGTCTGGTTAARATGGTATTGGAGKKAGCGTGACAAAGWGGTCATCTAAGCTTATGATAATAATGKTCAACTTAATCAATAAAGRAATAACAATACATTATATAGGAGACTTACCYAAGAGAAGTGCATCTAAGCTTTTATATGGCATGTATTCATACACCAATAGTTTCTCTTCTCTTTGTACACAACAACCTACTAGTTTGACAAGATTTTTGTGTTGAAGTTTTGAGATCACAACAACTTCATTCATGAATTCTTGTAGGCCTTGTCCGGATACCTTTGAGAGTCTTTTGACGGCTATCTCTTGCCCATTTTCGGATTTTCCCTAGGAAGAAAAAATCACATGACATGACATTCGGCCTTAGGTTATACATTCGTTTATTTTTTTCGTGTACCATATATACCATTAGAAAAGAAACGGATGAAGTATGTATATAACTGTTAGAGTATATATATTATATTTCTGAGCCTCAATCATCAACTTAAGCTTTTGGTTACCTTGTATACCGGACCAAAACCACCTCTCCCAAGCATGTTGATTCCCGAGAAGTTGTTCGTTGCAGCTTCCAACTCTTCGAGATTATACAATGGTAAGTCTTTGAATTCAGCTAGATCAACATCGGAATCAGATTTTTGTGCTTCCTTGTTTGCGATTTTTTTACCTGCCATGCACGACGATCATATCATTAATTCATTACCTACTAACCATTAATTATATTGATAATCGATTTGATTGCCGCAATATAAGTTTGCAAATTCAGTAAACACAAGTCATGGAGTTAGTCACCATGTCGTCGGAATTTCAAACTCCATAGACAATACCCAAACACAACGAATGTAATAATCGCGATAGTTGTTGTGGCTGCAATTAGTATCTTC
>SNQN01000113.1:87300-153203 GCA_008642245.1 Bassia scoparia
CAAAACAAAGTTTCCTGTGTCCAAAAGCCGAGCCACTGCAGTACTGTTAGCTTCATCAGTTACATTTGATGACCAAACAGTCATGTTCTGTCTATCTGACAGCTCAAGATTACCATCTTCGGATATTTTCAGGACACCGGAAGAGTCCTTAACCGGGCTGTTCCTGTTGGCAACCCACACAACTTCCTTCTCATCAAGCTCCCCCGCGCTAAACCATATACCTACGTACCGGTTTGTCGAGTTGATGGGGCTGAAAAACCCCAGCTTGAAAACAGAATTGTCAGAAACTAAGGTTTCTGATGAGTCGTCTCTAAGGAAATCATTGGTTGTGATGTTTGTAGCCGCCGAGACGAATCTCGAATAAAGAAAACTAATGCAAAAAAGGAGAGTAACTATTGAGGAATTTGCCATTAGAGCATTCTTGGTAATGATCAATTAGCCAAATTATGCTTGTAAATTAGCAATGTCAATGATATTTGATCAATATTCAATAATATGTATAATTTACATACAAGAGTCAACCCTATATATTATAAAGCAACTTGCAAGTTGCAACACCAACTAGTAAACAATCCAATATATTACTAAATATACTTGTATAATTATAATAATGATACAGTTTCATACATGAACATTTTCTTTAAAAAGTTTTTACAATTGAATTGACTTTATATAATTATTTCCTTTAATTATGATTGATTATCAAATGCTGAGATAATCTCCAGTAGGGAACCAGTCTTAGCATAGCCTTATACACATAAATGACCGGAAAATATGTATGTAATATAGTCTCAAGAACACACAAACACGAGAGTGAGGGATAGTTCAAGTGGTTAAACCTTCCCTTCCGATTCCAGGAGATCTTGGGATCGATTCTCATCCCCGCCCTTAAAACACACATACAATTATACTATCGGCCACTGAATGCAGTTATTGAGACGTGATTCACAGATCCGTATTCCTGGCTACTTTGAATCTCATCAGTAGAATACATTTTCCGGTGAGTAAAGCCGGGCTGGGTTGGATGTGGAAGATCCGCAACATCATTACCATCAAGCATGGAGATCAACGCCGATATGGTTGGCCTATCTTCTGGATACTCTTGCACACACAATAGACCCAACTGTATGCACTTCAAGATCTCAGCTTCGAAACAAGGGTCATATATGGTTGGATCAATCAGTGAAAGTATATCATTCTCGGTCCACAATTTCCATGCCTAATTCAATCAAAACCAAATGTGTTAGCTGCTAAGAAATTCATTTGATCGTCCATAAAATGCATAATGATGAATTGATGATACAATTCATATGATACTATTCGGGTATAAATTATAATAATGTAACATACATAGGTTAAGAGGCTTAGAGACTCATTATTCAGAAAGCTGCTTTTTTTCCTTCCACTGACAATCTCCAGCAGCAGCACCCCCAAACTAAATAGATCCGATTTCTCTGAAAATCGGCCTTCCATAGCATACTCCGGAGACATGTAGCCACTGGAATCGAGTTTTATAACACAAAAGGTTTCATTAAATGTGAACCTGTACATGACGGGACTCATGACTAATATATACTTTCTATGTAACATATTACTTGTGAGATATATAAGGTTACGTTTTTTTTGTGTTATGGAGGAAGTATATACTTATCGCTATGGGAAAATGCTATAAATCATTTTCTGAATTGAAGTAATACAGACCGGAGTTTTAGTCAATTTTCTAAAGTAGACTACCTCATTGTAGTGAAGGGGTTTCATCAATGTGTATATGAAACTCTTTATTACAACGAGATCGTCTATTGATATGATTAGAACAAGTAATAACACAAGGGTAAATTATTGATATGCTTACTAGGTGCCAACAACCCTTAAAGTATTGGCTTGATCTTGGTTGTTCTCAAATATCCTTGCCATTCCAAAGTCAGATATCTTCGCATTAAAATTTTCGTCGAGCAAAATGTTGCTTGCTTTAAGATCTCTATGAATGATCTTCAATCTCGAGTCTCTATGAAGATAAAGGAGGCCTCGACAAATCCCATTGATGATATTGAAGCGCTTCTTCCAATCCAACTGGTTTTTATGATGTGAATCTATCAACAATGTATAAACGATATGACAGTATATATAAATCCATGTGTTGCATAATGTAGAGAGTTTGGATGCTCCAAGAACAATGTACTCCATAAGAAGTATAAATCAAGAATCATACCAAAGAGAAGCGCGTCTAAACTCTTGTTTGGCATGCATTCATAAACCAACAGTTTCTCTTCCCTTTCGACACAACAACCCAATAGTTTGACGAGATTTTTGTGTTGAAGTTTGGAGATCACAACAACCTCATTCATGAATTCTTGTAGGCCTTGTCCCGATGTCCTTGAGAGTCTCTTAACGGCTATTTCTTGCCCGTTTCTCAATTTTGCCTAAGAAAATATTATAATTAACACAGCAATCACCCTTAACTTATATCCTTTTTGCTATCTATACTAGATGGATGGAGTATATTTAAGCAAATGTGGAGCAGAGAAAAAAACAGAGCAAAATGTAAAAATCATCAGATCGAGCAAGCGTGTGACTACCTTGTACACAGGACCAAAACCACCTCTCCCAAGCAAGTTCGCGTCTGAAAAGTTGTTTGTTGCAACTTCTATTTCTTCAAGTTTATATAATGGTAAATCTTTGAATTCAGAGGTATCCACTTCTGAATCAACAATTTGAGTTTCTGTACTTGCAGATTTCTTACCTGACTTACACAACGATCATAAGTT
Organism: Bassia scoparia; assembly: GCA_008642245.1. Taxonomy (NCBI): domain Eukaryota; kingdom Viridiplantae; phylum Streptophyta; class Magnoliopsida; order Caryophyllales; family Amaranthaceae; genus Bassia; species Bassia scoparia. The sequence goes on from SNQN01000113.1 coordinate 90,066, forward strand.
AAACCGTGAATCATCAGTTGATCAACAAATAAGTGAAGCAAATTAAATGGGCTAAATAATGAGTATCAACGCACAAACTCACCCTTTCGTCGATACATCCAACTCCATAGACAGTATGCGAAGACAATTGATGTAGTTGCAGCCGCGATGGATAGGACTATAATAATTATCTTCAGCTTATTTTCACCTACAAAATTCGGGAAATTGCATTAGTATATATCCTCTGTGGATGTTAGCTACTGATCGAATCCCTTCAACATCATTCCAATCCCCCTTGTCACTCAACCAACGAAAACCTTAATGAGTCATGCACAGAAAATACTACTGTGATTTAGATTTACTGGAGGGATCACCTTTTTTATCTGGAGGAGCATTTGAGGGATCACCTATCTCTGAATGAGCCAGACGGATGAACAGATCGACCCCATCAGCAGAGAATACTTGAATGTCTATTAAGTTTGCATTATTCCAAATCAAGCACCCAAAACCCTGTTGATACGCGTACGCTAAACACGAACAGCTTTCCAAGCACTTCCTCCTACAACTAGTTTGATTAGCAGCTGGTTCAAAGCTAGGAAGAATGGGCACTTTCACATGCTTTAACGTCGAAAATCCATCTTCAATGCCTCCTGTAATGCCACATTGCAGCTGTGTAATTCTGACACACCCATTACTCCAATTGCCTTTGCTCCATTCGTCGTGATTCTTTGGCTTAAACCCATCTAAGCAGTTACACGTTGGTGAATCATTCGGGTTGCAACGGCCAAAAGGACCACATTTTCCAAACACATCACATTCAGTAACAATGGAGCGCCAACCACTTCCCCACCTCCCACCACCATCATAGGACCTTGAAACAAAATTACCATCATGAGTCAATTTAAGGTAAACCGGCGATGAATCATTGTCAGCACTCTCGCCAGTGAACGATACATCCAGTGTGCGTTGATCATCATCATATTTGATGCGAAACACATCCGAAGGTATGTAAGGCACTCCAAGAAAATGGCTACCATTCCATGGGCCAGATCGCCAATAAATTTCATCATCTTTTATAGTGAGAAATTCAGGATTTTGGTTAAAAGTCAATATTATTTCGAAGCGTCCACTTGATGGATCTGCAGGACTCTTCCATGACCGCAACACTGGATTCCCATCCATGCCCATGCCCAAAGATGGGTCGATTGTGATGGTCGTTTGTTGCAACAACGAATCGGTGAGATGCTTAAAACTCTGCCAGATGATCCTCCCACCATCACTTGAAACCAAAATAAGGTTTCCTGTATCTAAAAGCTGAGCCACTGCAGTACTGTTTGCATGATCAGTCACATTTGACGACCAAAAGGTCTTGTTCTGTCCATTTGACAGTTGAAGATTACCATCTTCAGATAACTTCAGAACCCCAGAAGAGTCGTTAATGGGGTTGTTCCTGTTGGCTACCCATACAACTTCCTTCACATCGAACTCCCCCACGCTAAACCATATACCTACATACCGGTTTGTCGAGTTGGTAGGGCTGAAAAACCCCAGCTTGAAAGCAGAATTGCTGGAAACCAAGGTTTCTGAGTCATCTGTAAGAAAATTAGTTGTGGTAATATTTGTAGCTGCTGAGACGAATCTCAAACAAAGACAACAGATGCAAAGGAGAGTAATCATTGAGAAACTTGCCATTAGAGCATTCTTGGCAACGGTCATATTTCTGTTGCCTAAATAAAACAAAAGGAACATACTGTAAATACTGGAAGCAGGATCAGCAGTATGTCCGGAAGCTAATGAGTACAATTTTCGGATGTATAATTGAATGATCGCGCTCAAATATAGACACACCCTAAAGATAATCACCGATAAACAACCATAATTATGAAGCTCATAAGCCTCTAAGGCATATTGGATGTACACAGGCCTGCACCACCGTAAGTCCGTAATACCTCTCAATTCCAAACAAATATTGAACTGAACCAGTCTTAGTTATCAAGAATTTCAAAAGATCTAAAATGAACAAGTCAGAAAAACAATTTTCATGTAGTGAACAAGTCACCATTCAATTCTCTGACCAAGCGGCCTTGTCATTCTTCATCTCCTACGTTGTGCCCAAGCTGGGTCAACACCCCAAAGTGTGAATGGCAAACAAGTTGAAGATGAAGATCGAAGATGATGAAGATCGATTAAGCTCTTTGCACGATTCTCTCCTACTTGAAATCGTCTCTAAACTTCCCATCAAGCTTGCAGTGTGCACGAGCGTGTTATCAAAGCGATGGTGCAACCTTTGGACCCAGATCACCTGTGTCTATATCAACCACGCACCATTTTGTGCTTCACATTCGAATTTCTTCACTATTGTAGATAAGTTCTCTCTCCAAACTTACCTCCCCAATCATTACTACTTTCATCTTGAAGCTTGATGATTCCTCTAGAATTCCCATCTCTTATGGTTGACTCTGGTTTCGCTTAATTTGTTCCAAAAACATCGAAAACATCAAAGTGACAATTTGACCGTAATCAATAATTGTAATACGAGAATAGTTTTCATCCCCCGAGTTGTGTTTTACAAACTCCATCACTGTTAAGCCTTAAATGGGTGAACTATTCGGGCTGCTGCGAAATTCCGGAAGTGGAAGTTCATCTTCCTAAGCTGAAGAGTTTCAGTTTACTTGTTCCGCTTTCTACTGATTGGATTGTTTCTCGGATAGCAAGAGAATGCCCTTCACTCGAATACTCTGGTTAGCATAGCTGGTACAAATAAAGAAGCAAAAGATGAAGCTGTGATCGATATAACATGTCACAGTTTGAAGGTTTTGGTGACTTACTATTGCCATCCACAAGTGTTACTAAATTCGTGATCGATGCACCTAATCTTAATCAGCTTAAATTCCATGTTAAAGCTGAGGGTATTCTGCTTTGGTGTCGAAACCAAGAGCATTACAGAGATGTGAACTCATGGTTGCGAGCAAAACTTGGCTTTGTCGCTGCTTAAGCAAATCATGAGTGTCAAACACCTGACTGTTTCGGTTTCTTCAATCTCTGCTCTTAAGGGATTACAGGAGGAGGATTGTCTGGTTTATAGCAACTTCAAAGTCTTACCTTAAACATGTATTATCTCGGTCGAAGTGCAGATGATCTAAGCTGGAGCCCTCTGATACTATACCTGCAACTTTTCTTAACAAATGTCAAGGTGATTAAGGTTTGGACTGCTAAGGTTACTAATGAGGCTAATCTGATAATCTCACGAAATGCTTACTCAAATAGTGCCCGAGTTTTGGAAAAGTTTACCTTCTGTGTCAAAAGATGTCACAACACAGGTGCTGGGAAAAATGGTGAAGCGCTCAGGGAAATGAGTTCTGTTCGCAGCTTTCTTGCCTGTCGCAGAGTTCTCTCGACGATGCAAGATTGAGTTCCTTGGGAAGTATGTCTTAATGTCGGACGATGGCATTAAACTTAGAGGAGATGATGGTCACATTGTGGTCCTCTCAGAGGTGATTTGGAAAGAAATTTGGAAACTTAGCCTCAACTTATGATTTCATATCCCATATCTTACCCTTTTACATTGGAGATTCATAGCTTTTGTGTTTGAATATACAAATGTTCAATCTATGTTCATTGTTTTTGTGGTTTATATAGATCATGTCCATTTCTATATACGGGATTAACAACCAATAAAGGAGTTTTTTTAGTATGTTCATTGTAATTTATGTCTTATGATGAGTAGAGGATATCCTAATCTTATACTTCCTTCGTATCATATTAACTGCAATGATTTGACATAAAGTAGAGAAAAAAAAAATCCAATCGTTACAAACTTACAATTAATACGAGACGAAGAGAGTATGTTATTTTTTTTATTTTTTTTTGGAGAATATTCTAATCACAAATCTTACCATTAGAGAGCAGGGGATTTGATTGGTTAAAACTCTCCTCTCGATTTTAAGGGAAACTTAAATCAATTCTCATCTTCCCTTGTAACTCTCTAAATAGCCAAAAAAAAAACATATATTTTCATGGACAGAAATGAGTAATTCAGTCTCGTAATTCGATCTCCTATGTATTGTGTTTTCCACAAAAATCAGAATCTACCAAAATCATGTACTCCGTATTTGGTATTTCATTCTAAGTTTCTAAAATACTCATTATTCTAATTTAGTAAAACTCCTTTAGTTAATCGAGATATGCATCAAATTGTTATTTTATTTTATTTTTTAACTATGAGTGCCTAAGAGTTCAAGCACAATCACACCATAATTCATAGAAATATAGGTAAAACTACTCCGTAATTTTTATATTGAGGCAAAGGGTAGGCCTGGAGTGATTAAGAACCTCAAGCTCCTTAACTGAGGTCTTGGAATCGAGCCTTGAAAATGAAAAAAATTCTAACCATGAAGGATACTACCCATCAAAGTACTCATGCAAACTTCAGCGAGAAATTAGTTCACTCGTTAAAGACGGTGGAAACTTTAATAGCAGTACCAGAAAAAAAATGCAAACGAAAGCACCATTAAAATATTTTCTAGTTCTATTAATTTCTGGATTAGGGTTTCATTTGATGTCTAAAACCCTTTTTTTTTTACGGGTTGCTTTTAGGGTCGGATATTTTTTTTGTGATTAGTAATGGTCATACTAGAAAACTGCGATAAAAATCTGCTAAGAAAAATTGAAAACCAAGTGAATGGCATGCTGCAGGGCTGCCAAGATGATACAAATACGCTTTTGCAACGAAAACTCTCTTTCAAATTAATATTTCAACCATTATCTGAATGTTACAAGAGATAAGAAAACAACGAGTTCTATCCCAAGGGCGGCAGTAATTTCAAGTTGGAAGGCTGAGACATCATTGATACTTGGAACTAACACAGGAAAACTACACCGGGCTGCCTAGCACATCCAAATTAATCACGCTCACTTATGGCTGTCAAATGCTCATCAATCTCCTCGGTCGTAAGCGCTCTGAATGCTGGATTTTCTACCTGAACAACTCCCACCTGGAAACAATTGACAAACCTAGTCAAACTACCTAATTCTATCCAGTGTCTAAGTTTTTAGGTTTGTTTTTCCTGACAGGAGAACACCCATGAAGATATTGAAGATAGTTAAAGAGCCAACCCAATGACTAATAACATGTCGTGAGAGGCATACGTAAAACTCATGAAGATACGAAAACAACAATAAAGATGCACACAATAAATTCATAAAAACAAAAGCAACTCCATGTACCTCAATCTCAGTGGCCTTGAAATCCTCTTGCAGCACAGACTGAAGAGCAGAGATTGCAGTCTGCAAGGACACATCCAAGATTAAAACAAGATAACTCCACTAAGGATCCGTTTGTTTTGGAGGAAAACACTTTCAATGGAAAATAGAAAACATTTTCCGGAGGAAAATGGGAAATTAGAATTGTTTTCCATTGTTTGTTTGTATGGAAAATTGTGTCCTTAAAACTCATTTTCCTTTGTTTGTTTGAAAAAAAATTACTTGAGAAAAGAAAGGAAAATTGTTTTCCTTTGTCTTTGAAAGGAAAATGGTTTCCTTATGAATGGAATATAGTTTTCCAACCAAATTTTCCTGTTATTTTGATTATGTCAAACAAACAAGGGAAAATGGGAAATTCATTTTCCTCCAAAAAAAACCAGAGCTTAAAGCTCCCTCCCTTGGAATTTCACTCCAAAAGTGCAAAAAAGGACAGAAACACATGTACAGCAATCAAAGGATAAAAGAGAAAAGCAGGCAGACCGCATACCTGCACAGTTTCCTCATAGGAGAAAGCAGGATCATTTTTCATTTTCTTTTCCAAAAAGTTGATGGCTTCTTGATCTTTTGATCCAGCACTAGTAGCCTGTAGCAAATATTAATATGATCAAAAAAATTTACAGAATCGTGCAACACAGCATTAGACTGTTAAATTAAAGCCAGAACCTGGGTGATCAATCAAARGGTCACAGTGTCACARGTTCAACAAGATTGCGTAATAAGTACACAACTTAGTTAAAACATGAGATAGTCACAGATAGATAGTGCATGTTCAGATTAATGACATTCTCATTTTCCAAGACTTGAAGCCACGAAATTTCCTTACTAGTTGATTGGATGGAAAAGAAGGCCAAATTGTGTGAGACGTTGATTAAAACACAACAATGGTTTTCACTATTAACCAATAATGATTCACACACACAGATGAAACACACTTTCCTTGTGTTGAATATTTTTATAATAATCCCATCTCCCAGTGTTATTTTTCACCTTTTCCTGTATTAATTAACTTTGTCAAGGGGGATTATCAATTCATTAGGCTTTGAAACATAAAGCCGGAACCCATATACAACCTTTTTTACTAGGTTATTCTGCCCCCAATGAGTCTGCCCTAAAATACACTCTGCACTAACCATATTTCTGAAATCTGTTAATAGTTGTCATGACTCAATCATACACCCTTGTTGAGAGACGAGAATCATAAATTAATTAATCCAAACTAAATACCTTGTGACCATAAAAGTGGCCGGCAGGATCGCATTTAAAAAGTTGAGGTCCCTTCTCTTCATCAATACCAAGAACCATAGCAACTACCATAATGAAATAAAGGCATTATAAGAAAAGACAGTGTAGAACATAAATATAACATTCAACAAGATGGTGTAAGAGGAGCAGAAGCAAAAAAAAAAAAAAAAAAAAAAAAACTTGGCACACACCTACACCAAGAGGTCTCATATATGCATGCTGGGTATAAACTTGAGACTTATCTGCAATCCTAAACAGAKAAAAAAATGAGTCAACAATCAAAATCACAAGCCAAAAGTTTCAGAATCAAACAAAATTACACTGTATTTAGTAACCTTAAATAAACAAATACAAACACAGTATGAATCATGTTTGACTCATCAGCAGTCAGCAGATGAGGTAAGAATTGTAGTAGTATGTGGTAATTTTTTATGATAACTTTTTTTTTGGACGGAAAAAGTTAGCTGGTGGTGAAATACGAAAGTTTGGAGTTAAATAGGTGGTAAAATTCAATAAAAAGTTCAATAGGTAGTAAAACTTAAAAAAGGTCATAATCTACAATTTTTCTTATTGCTTAGGGGTCAACAAGACTTAAGGTGCCAAGGAAACAGAACATTGAAACCCTTGTACTTCCTCTGTTCCCTTTTACTTGCATCCAACAAGTTTTCACACTCCCCAACACACTACTTGCAAGTCCGATATTTTTAGTTATACAAAAGAAAAAATTACACAAATTAGATATTAATAATCTACATATTGCAACAAATCCAATAAGATCCCACATGACTATATTTTCCTTACTTATAAGTTACAAATTTAATTCAAAGAATATTGGTGAATAGTGTCACATCCAAAAGGATGCGACTATTAGACTATTAGAGAACGGAGGAAGTATTAGAACAAGGAAGCAGAACAAAAAAATATAATGCAACCACTTTTAGATAGTTTTTATTAATCAAGGAGAAGCTCCATTATTCTCTCTTTCCAAACATATGTGGAAACAGTAAAATTGCRCAACTAAAGACCCAACATCATTTACTCAAATCTTCAAACCAACCAAATAGGTTTAATTCTACAAACGTCAATAAATAGGACAATTCCTGAACTGACTCCCATATTTCATAACAAGAAAATTTTCAAAACATACAGGAAAAAAGGGAAAGGTCATTGCTATCATCAATTGGATACTTGCAAAGTCAAAGACATAAGCTAGCATGTAAAAAATACAGTATATATATATATAAAGAAAAACAAGGAACTAAATTTTCACATGCTGCTGTTCACCTGTTCCAAAATGCTTCAACAAAAATCATTACAAACTCAAGAGGAGCTCARTGTGAAAAATAGCATGTAATCCGGCTGACCCATATATGTCCACAACTACCTTGGATACATCATAAATTAAGCCCTCAGCCCTCCTCGAATTTAATCGAGCTGATCTTATGCTTACATATTTCACTAAAGCCCTTCCCTTCCAGAGCATCAGCAATACTGACAAGATGGCAGCAACAATAATAATAATAATAATAATAATAATAATAATAATAATACTCCGTAATAATGATGATGATGATCATAGGAAGAAGAAGAAGAAGATGGTGATGACTAATGAGGGTGGTGGTAAACTTGTAATGGTACTGAAGATGCCAAGAACCAGTGCCGTCGCTCATGGAAAGGAGGCTTATATGAAATCAATATCACAGCGAATGGATTTTGCATCATTGGGCCTTTCTAAGGTTTCCTAAAAAGTCATTCAGATACTCATTACCCCCCTCCTCTGTCTCTCTCCCTCTCTCTCACCCTAGCAGAGAGGGYAATGAGAGCAAGAAAGCATGTCAGCGATCAATAAGAYTAAAATAAAATCACTGTTGACAATCCACAAGAGCAAATTAAACGATAAGATGTACTCAACTAATTAATTAACCAAGAAGCTCATTCGGTTTTCATTGTTTAACRAAATTTCAAGTAATTTTGAATAAAAATTTGAACTTGAGCTGTAGACTTACACTAGACAGATAACACAATCCTAAGGTAATTCCAAAAGTTCAACAGTGAATACTACAGTCCTGTAGTTTCTGCGAAAATCAACGCAGCCACATCCAATAATACAAACAACTAAGATCTCTTATCAGCTAAGCATCTCCTAACATATAACATATATTGTTGAGATATAGAAGAAACATACCATCTAGCCAAGACATCTACTGGCATTTCGTAGCCAAATTTATGGCGGAACTCGGCTGCTTCATTCCTCGCTTGTTGAACCAAATTCCTAGCATCAGCTAAACAGCAAAACCACATCATATCATTAAGGGAGTAACAATTTAGGTCTTTGCACAATCACTAATATTGTTCCGCTACTAAAGCATAACGTTAATAAACATCTAGCATCAACCTTCAGCAAATTCTCAATATTGAACCTAACATAATCAAGTCTTCAACAACAAAATTAATGAAGCAATAATCTTGAATTAACCTTTTTAAAAATTCAGAATGCATTCGCGTGATCATAACCAAATTTCCACCATTATTTCAATTAAAACAGACTGATTCAGAATAAAACTCAAATTAAATCACCAAACAATAAATCACAAACCTGTCATTCCAGTGGCAAGCAGCCCTAAGTGCTTAGTGATTTTGAAAAGATGCGAAACACTAGTTTGATCCAAAAGCTTGTCCTACAAATCCAAAAATCCATCAAAATCATCAAACAAAATGAAACCGAAAAAATCAAAATATAAAAAAGTGAAATTGAACTTCTTACAGGAACTTTCTTCTGAGTGACGACGCAAACGGAATCTTTACCGCGAACAGCAATGGAAGTAACTCCACCAGACTTCACCGCCTTAAACGCGTACTCTGATACAAAACCGAATCAAAATGCGAAGACACAAAAATCGAGGAAAAACCCTAAAAAAAAGCGTCGAAAATGGAGAAATGGCGGATCTTGAGGAGAGAGAAAAGGAGCGTACCGACTTGGAAGAGGCGACCTTCAGGAGAGAAGATCGTAATGTGACGATCGTAGCCTGCTCCACTTCCTCTGCTCATCTTTCGTGTTTGTTCTTCTGCTCAATTTGATTGAAGTGTGTTTGTGAGAGAGATGGTAGTGTTTGTGTTTTGGTTTGAGGAATGAAGGAATGTGTAGTTTGTATTTTTAGGGGAGCTGCCTTTTTGCACAAGCCAGCCTCTCCTTTTTGCTTTTGCTTCTTTTTAATAACACCGCGCCACCGCTAGGAGAATCGCAAGGACGGGTGAAAATCGATCACAAGATGTCAGAACGGCACGACCTTTTAAAATTGGGAGGAAATCTTTAACCATCGTACAACGGCTAAAGTTAAGACTTACGTGCTAATGCGGGTAGTGATTTTGGCACTCTTCGATGTTTCGGGTCTGTGTGGTCGCTGTGTGCACGTGAAATTTGTGTTTAGGGAGTCGTAAGGATGGAAATCAGAAACGGTGACAGGATCTCTAGAAATCGGGGGAGAAACTCTAACCAATTGAGTTATCATCCATTTTTAACGCCGTAGATAATTGTGATCAAATGATCATACATTTGGAGAACAAATAAAGGTTATATCGTGTTACTTATTACCTATCAAGCACTATTCAAGAGAAATGATTAAATTTTCACGGAACAACTTCTTGTGATCAGATAGAAGAAGACTGATAAACTAATTAAGATCAAAATTGTTGCATTGTTAGGTTTGATTTTAACCTGTTAAGTTTGATAGTTGGCACTACATAATGGATAACAATGTCAGTTATGGTGTAGTTTTTTTTACGTTGAGTAAAACCACTTTTATGTGACAAATGAATTTCTAACGAATAGATTAATGAAGAGAATACACATTGTTAGAATGACATATTATACTTTCTTGCTTATGTGTGACTGATTAAATCTCGTGATTTGTAATTTTTCATAAAATTTAAATTATCTTATCAACCAAACGAGACCATAAACAAGGGGAAAAAATGCTTTGAACTCTCTCCGTAACGTAATAAATTCAACAGCGGTACATTTTGGCTTAATTTTGCTAAATGAGCTAATGGTAGATTATGAAAAAATATTAGTGGAGTGATTCCAAAAAATGCAGGAGAGAAATTGGTAGCAAAACACAAAAAAGTTGGTAAGTAATTTGAACCACTTTTTTCCAATTAGTTTTACACTTTTACTTCGTATATTAGAGAGTTAATGGTAATGTGATAATTTTAGCATTAACAATTTAACAAATGAGGAAAGTTGTATAAATGTGAAATGTTTGGCTTATACACAAACTGAAAGGAATTTTTTTATGTCACGAAGGGAGTGTTTTCTGAAAACATGGATTGAGATCCAATAGAGCTCCGAAATTTTAACAACACCTTAGTAATTTGAACCAATTGAACGTTATCTCCTCTCAGCTCTCACAACCTCAGTCTCACACTCACTAGTCACTACACTAGGCTTCAACAATGGCGAGATTAAAGCCTTCAACAAACCAAGAGCATTCAAGGGAAGATGATGGCGAGATTAAAGCCTTCAACAAACCAAGAGCATTCAAGGGAAGATGAACAAGTAACATAGAATGCTACTGCAACTTCGTCTTTTTGTCTGCAGAACCAGAAACATCTGACGGATGCCTTTTTGAGTTAGAATGATGAAATACTTGACCACCTTTCGCCTTGGTGCTCCTAACAAAGTCAGAGAAGGAAAGAACAGGTGGTAGCACTACTGTTTGGGCCACACTAGGAGATGTTTGAGCAGTTGAAGGTATATCTAACATAGTTTTTTCATTGACCGTTTCTTTCATAGCTTTGGTCGAATTAATAGAGGAAATTGGCTCTGGAATGGAATCCTCCTTTCGCTTCGAGTTCTCCCTACTCGGGGTCTCAGACTGCAGCCTGTCAGTTAACTCAGTTAAACTCGCAGTTGATAGCCACCTTACTGTACCAGCCATCTGGGAAATATAAAACGTCTTCCCACTCCTTTCACATTTCTTGTAGCATTCATTTTCAAGAATGGTTGCGGCTGATTCAACGTCCACACTGCAAATTTTCAAAAAGTTTGAGGATCAGCCTAACTTACAAGGGGCCAAAAATGATRAGTCAGAACTAAAATTTTGCCAGATAACATTGAAGTAAGAGTTTCTGATGTGTAAATATCCCCTCTCGAGGAAAACAAACTAGATCTGRCTTTGCCTCAAAGTAGAAAAATAGCAGTCAGAATCCACTACTATTCCTCTATGAAATAGTTGTCCAATTCCTTAATCAATGATTAGAAATGCACGAATGGGGTAAATAAAAAGTTTTTTGGTGCTAACTCAACTGTCATAATTTAAAGACCGGAAAGGATCCTAACACGAATGATACCCTCAGTTCTACAATGAAATAGCAGGAATTTGGAGCAAAGGTATTGAAGATATACATCTCACCAGAAAGGAAAATAATAAAAATTATTATCATAAATTATTAAGTCACACTAACTGCTTCTGTTGCTTAGTCTCATTTAAAGTTACACTGGGAATCAGAAATAAACACTAGATGGTTGATTTTTGACATCCGACGAAAGGAAYATGGAACAATTATATCAAGAACAAAGAGAGCAACCAGACAATAGAGGTAAAGCTATAAACGGATATAGGCAACAAGTGAATTATTTCATTCAGAGCGTAAGCTACCACTAGTACCTGCCAAGCCTCTGTTGAGTCCCCTTTAAGGCATTTGAAAGTCTTTGCTTGCATGATTCTCTTAATGTGTTAGATATCAAATTCTTTTCTTTTGAACTAGCCTGCATTATGATAACAGGGCATATCCACATAAGAATAAAAAAATTTAAAAAAAATAAAAAACTTCAAAATATACCCCATAATGGTTTATCATGCAAGTTAATTCAAAAGAGAGAATAATGCTAACATTCAGACATGAAAATTGAAACCATCAAAGATAATTATAAGCACACATTTAATCTTACTGTCTAGAAAATAAAACAGGTTCCATCTACCGCAACCTCATCAAGCCATAATGTCAAGTTGTCAATTATAAATGTGGGTTGAAAGCGGGATAGTTTTTAGCATGATTGAAGGTGAGACTGTGAGAGTGAGGGATAGCTCAAGTGGTTAAAGCTTCCCTCCCGGTTTCAGGAGATCCTAGGATCGATTCTCATCTCCGCCCTCGTGGCTCTCTTAACACCAAAAAAAAGGTGAGACTGTGCAGAGAGGACCACCAGAAGTTGAGTTCATTAAATTTCATTATTCATTTTTTCAAAAAGTGGTATCATTTGGAAATTACCAAAACTCAGTGCTACCATTTGGAATTCCTATTAGCTTATGAGCATTAATATTTAACATCACCAATTATTACATAGAAGTTCAGGTCAAAAGATTGGAGTGGGCAATGAATTTTGCCTTCACTGTTTTTGGGTGAGAGCGGAGAGGCTAAGAACCTAGAAGCCTTTTGCTGCCATGGCTCATGGGATGAATGCTAACTAAGGGTGGTTATTAATGGTGTTAAGCTACAGCATTCAACTAATTCAAAAGAAGAGTATGATATTAAATTGACGAAAGTTTGGAACTCATCTTAACTCAAATGGAGACTATGATAATGACTGGGCAACGGCAAAGCATCAGATAAAGTAAGAGCAGTTAGATGGAAAAATATTATATGCTGCATGGACTCAGTCTTGCTAAGTTAAGCTGCTAAGCAATAGAACAATTTTATGACACAAGGACAGTGATAATTCTAGAATTGCAACGCCATCACCASAGAGCTTATACTGTGCAAGARTACAGGAGACCGCCATTATATGAAAACGAAATCTATTCATTGCAATGCGGGACATCGTAATATATAATGGACAATAGCCTTACGCTCTTACCAAAGAAAATCAATGAACTATTTTAGGAAGCATCAAATGTTTAAATAGAAGTCAATCAAAGTTTAAGAGTTGAGATGGCAATCAATGATCCCTGAAATGTATTCCTCGCATGTTTTCAAACAGAAACTTATAAAWATGTCAAAAGTCACAGAACAGTATAGCCACAACAAAACAAGTGGAGTAATTGTTTTCTTTGGAGGGAATATTGTCTWATCAATTATTATTGACTTCCTAATCTAGWCGTAAAAGTATAAAATACTCAACTATATGGACAACTTGCAGTAGAAAGCATGATTATCAAGCTCAGCATGGATTCAAATGATAGATAAAACAGGTATGAATATTAAGATAGAAAAGACAAAACGAGCTGCTTAGTAAGTAGAGGAATTCCAAAATGCAGAATAAGTCAACCTAGATCTACGGCAAGCACTAGCAGAGAAAAACCATAAAATGAATACAAGTATACTATAATTCYAGAACTGTTCACCAAGTTGCTAGTGTARATGTGGTATTTAAAAAGTGAAATAGACCTGTTTCTGAGAGTCTCGATTCTGATAATACTTTTCTTCTGCTCGTTGCAATATATCGACTTTCTCACTTAATTGAGATTTTGAAGCAAGCTTGAGCCCTAAGGCTCGTCAATGCTTCACTATCATCTGAGCAAGAGAAAGTTTATCGATGATAATATGAGAGATGGTAAGAGAAACGATCATCTCCTAAGCTCAATTCAATTAAAATCAGAAGCTCATAATAGTAACAAGCATCGCCTTGCTTACTATCAAATTAAACAAAGTTAAAAGGCTTTTACCATCAGAATTGATATCTCTCCTCAAACCACATGATTCATCATCACTTCGATTCCAAACTCACTGACTTGTTGTCCACCAAAGTTATTTGGGACTAAAAAAACAAGGGAAAACGATAAACATCATAATAGAAGTCACACACACACACACACACACCAAAAAAAAAAAAAAAAAAAAAAACGGGAAGAAAGATGATGAAACATACTAATGTCAAGAGAAAAGGACATAAAATAAAATCAACAAAATGTTCCAAGGATACATCAACTCCACACGTCACAATGCTAAAAACATACAAGTGGAGTTGCAAAGATGTCCATTAGAAGTGTTGAAACAACATGCATATTGATGTTATCATTAATTATCAGCCTAACTGAGCTAGAGCATATGCACTAAAATAAATAGAATTGAACTAGGCTCAGTCATGTAAATTCCTTTGGCCTATTGTTTGATTGAAGGAAATGGAGGGAGAGAAGAAGAGAATGGAGAGATGAAGTTTTCCTTCATTGGGATAATAAAACAGAAGGGAATGGAGGGGAGAGAAATGGAGGGATTAATTGTAAGAAATTGATCTCCAACAATGGAGAGATTGGAGGAAAAACTCTTCATTTTTCTTCTCTCCTCTTCATCTCTCTCCCCTTCTTTTCCCTCCTATTTGATGTCCAAACACTGTTAGGGAAAACCGAAAACAACAATGAGATTATGGGATACACATATTGATATATAGTAACGACATAATAATACTCTGTAATGAGATTCAAAACAATGAAACCTCCTTTTAAAAAGTCAAACCAAACTACCTATTTATAAAAACTCGGGCCAGTACATCTTCTCTCGAGCTGCTGAGGATTTTAACTGCTCCAGTGCTTGCAACTAAACTTGGCTGTTTGCACGCATCAATGTTTTTCTACATAAGAGCCGATGCTGCAGATTTAGTAGATAACAAAAGGCAGTCGAAATTTGCTTAGATGGATAAGAAGTACTACAGATAAGAGAAAGGAGGGAGGGGGAAATACGGAATACGGTACGGGTGGTGCTAAACAGAAAAATGTGAATCAGAGTCCACTGTTCCCCAAAGCTCTGAAGAATTTTCTTCCTACGACAATCAGAGCCTTCCAAACTCGACCATCTGAAACATCAAATAAAGCATATCTTATAAGCAACTACGAAAAAACACTTCTCTATCCCCAAAGTCCACAACACTCCTTTAAGCAGTCACAAAAGAGATCACCTGTTTAATCATCTGTTGCCTTCTTCAATGATGCGATCTCCCAAGCTTGAGGACTCTGATTTCTTGCTTTGAGGATTCTTCAGAATAAATTCCTGCAACATTGTAGCATAATTTCTTTCAACCACTCAATAGCATTAGAATAGTTTACTTGATTGATGCCAACTTCCAACAAAATAAGTCCAACCATTCTCTTGCGATCATCAATGCTATAATATAAGACACTCCGAGATGGCAGCTGATCACGCCCGGCTCTACCAGACTCTTGATAAAATGCTTCCATTGACTTCGGTATGTTAAAATGACAGACAATTCGAACATCTTTTCTATCTATCCCCTGAAAGTTCAGCCATAGAACAATGAAAGTAACAACACATTAACTAGAATATTACATTGTCATTAACTAATAATACAGTTAACTTCTTGGCTCTCCAAGTTTCTAGATGCAGGAACACATACCATCCTGCGCAAAAAGGATCAACTTTGATCATTCTCAAATCTCAATCCATCGTCAGAGCTCCATCCCAAATCCCACATTGCAGCAAGAACGTATTATGTGTCAAATGTAATGGATAATTTTCGGAAGTGAAATATTACTTTAACCACCATGCTTTATAAAAAATAAAAAGAATAAAGTAGACTAAGTAAATTTCACTACTTGTCATACAATAGTATCCACGTTAACAAATTGAAATAAGCAATATAGTCTAGTAATTCATGAATTACAATATTACATGAATGCCTTGACTTATCCATTGTTATTTAGTTCATCAAAACATTGTCCAAAATATGCAAGAGACCAAAGGTGATTTTGCATTCATGTTACACCAAAAAAACCCAAAAGTTGATGATTAAATGGTGATGTATCAGGATGGCAAAGTGATGCAGTCCATGCAACTTATCAGCCCAATAAGCAGACATTCACATTATAAGGGCTACAAAATCTTTGAACTACATTACAACATCATATGAAYTACTCCTGTAATGAAGTGTGACATTGTCTATTTGGTTTGTCCCATATTCTTAGTGTGTTTCTTCAATCAATAAATACTCACTCATCTCCCTCTATTCCCACTACTTTAGCAGTTTAGCTCTAGTAGTTATAACTTTTAGCCCACCCATCACCATTTAAAGAAAGCCCCCCTTTCAGCAGAATAGAGAGTCCAATATTGATTTTTTATAAGCACCAAACAAGAAACCATTATGTAAATACATGTGGATCATAGAATTTTTTTACCCAAAAGCTACTGTTGCCACAACGACTTGTATCTTTGAAGAAATCCAATCATCTAAGACAGAGCTTCTTAATTTATTGTTCAAACCTGCATGGTAAGCTAAGGACAGGGAAACCAATATTGATTTAACCAATTAGATCATAAAAAAGTTATGTTGAAAAACAACTAGGAAAGACTATGGTTTAGTTACCAGCGCATGATATGCCGTTACTTGACAGGTGGACAGCAAGGGCGTCACAAGCTGATCTTTCAAGGCAGTAAATGATCCCACAGACATCTCCACAGGATTTTATTAATCCACATAAATCACCATAAGTATCTTCCAGAAGATCTTTATATCGAACTGCGTCATTAGAAGAAAACTCAATGGATTATGAAAATAATAAGATTCTGATTAAAAGGATATATCACTTTAAAACTGACAAAAAATGCTGCAGTCAGAACTTCCAGAAAATGCTAACAGGGAAAAATAAGCAAGATTGATCTTGAAAAAAAAAAAAGGCTTTCTCCAATTCTATTACAAAMACAAATTTACTTCCATGTAAACATTGGATGCTTGCKGCATGATGTAGATATTTCTTTCAGTAAACATAAATCAACTACTTCCTCCATTTCTTTTTAAAAGCYACAATGAACTTGATACATACTCCTAGGKAAAATTTGGTTTTGAGTGAGAAAGGTACGGATTTWTTWWWWAAAAAAYAAAAAAAGTGGGAKTGTGATTAAGATAGATAGAAAGAAATAACTTGCCAAAAAGGAAAGAAAACACTAGTTGCCATTAAATTTATAATTTCAATTTTAGTAAATGTTGCTATTAAAAAGAAACAGGGGAAGTAGAAGAAAACATTGAATTACATTTTATTACACTAATCTTTAAAATCACTTCTCCAAGCATGATATCCACACAAAAGTTAACAAACACTTTGATTTCAAATCAATCAATCAAAGKCTTAATTAGTTAATTCCAAAGGTGAGGWTAGTTGCATGAACCAACAATGACTATTCTATGCAATCATCAACAAAGATCCTCTTCCATCCCCAACGATCAACAAACTCTTTCTCGTGCAAATCCATTTGCTTCACATGCTCCCTAACTATTAATAACCATGTCATTTCGGATGCTTTATATTCAAATGTATAAAAATCAACTTTTTTTTGAAGAGGTTCAATATCTAAAAATGACAATATTACACAGCAAGAAGTTGCAACAAAAAAAATGAAACTAAACACTTTCAATTCAACAAACATCCAATAAGCATACGAAGTAAGAACACATTAATTGACATCACTTTAAATACAAGAGTTACTTAACACAATGAATTGGAGGAAAATCGTTTGCATTGATTTGGGCATGTAAGAAGTGACAGCATTGGTGAGAAGAATGGAGGGTCGGGATTAAAAAAAAGTTGAGGGAACCAAAAATGACATGGTTCGAAGGAGTTAATACTTAAGAAAGACATGAAACACTTGGATTTTCATGAAAAAAAAGGCTTTTGATCATAGAGGACGGAGGATCTTTGTTGATGATTACAAGAATAATCACTTTAGTTCATGTAGCAAACCCCACTTATGGGAGTAAGCCTTAGATTGATTGACTTAGCTCTGTGAACTATACTGCATGATTAAAAGAATACAGTGATGAAAAACACATATACAAGTATTTCATCAGAACTTAAGGAAATGACTGGTCAAGGTCTCTCTTGCAAGTACAATACATAAAATTTCTGCAACTTCATCTCAATTTTTATTTTTCAAAAGTTTGACAGGCCAAGCACATGACACATTCTTACATCTCCTGCCAAGAAAAGGTTTTATCAAAAAAATTCCCCTTTTCAACGAGAACACTATTGTCGTACTCTATGAATAAAGATTAATTAATTTTCCTTCTTCGTCCTACAGAAAAGTTTTTAGAACAAGAAAATCAAGAGTACACAAGACACAGAATTCAGCTCAATAAAAATTCACCCTTCATAATGTATGTTAGGGGCGATTAAGGATGATTTTAAGACTAAAGGATTTCGCAGCATAATGATTTGATCACATCACTTTGAACCCTGTGCTCAAAAGAAATAGAGAGATTAGTACACAAAGGAAGGGGGGGAGGGGGACATGCAGATCTTCGACTCAATGCAGACATGCAGTTCCACTTAAAAAGAGAAAAAACATGAAAACTCAAGCAACAGATTCATTGACTGATAGCTCACTTTGGTGCAGCTGTTGCTGTCAACGCCAAAATGGAACATCTGGAAGGATGTTTCTCAAAGAGGACAGCTTCCGGTAGCTTGGCCTATATTAATAAATATATAAAATAAATAACACTATATCAAAAAAACTTTTCAAAATTGCAGTTGCAAGACTGATATTTGAAGAACAAATCAGAATATGAAAGAGAAGGCACAATAACGAGTGCACATGTGTTCATCTTTTCATACTTTGTGCAAAGCATCATCCTAACACCAACCAACCCCCTATTCTGGTTACCTATGCCAGGACGAAGGTTAAGGAACTAAGGGAATCAAATAGACCTCTCGTTAGTTGGATTAAGATTCTGAAAATGCAAGCAATTGAGCTGGTTTCATCTTGGAGATCTCTCTTTTACAACTTGGGCCAAATGGTATTAGCTTAGGGTTGCTTGATCCCTAAATAATTCATATCAATTCCTTTGTCCATTATCTTGTATTTAGCTAAATTATACTTATCACTTGATGTTGTCGATACAAAAATATTCTACATATAAATGTTGCAATCCGTATCTGTTTATTACCACTGATCAAATATTCACTAGGTTTCCTCCACAACTGACACCCTAATGTTCATTGACAAGAAGATTGTTACAAAATGCCTTCCACAAGCTAATGCTCATTGCCTTTCATTATCCTAGATTTCTTCATTGTACTAGAGACTACCGTTAAGTGTGCTTTCTCAAGTGGTGATTTCATTCAGTAAAACAAACCGATCATAAAGATTTGCCTGCTGAAATAAAATGTTATACGTGAAGAATTGAAGATGTAAAGCTTGAAAGAACATAATCCATGTGAAAAGATCCTCGCTAGAGTAAACCAAACGATTCCAGCCAGATAATTTCACGTGATTAACAGATCTAAATAATTAAATTGGATTGTGTATATTGGTACAAACCTGAAGTCATGACCCCATGATGAAATGCAATGTGCCTGAAACAGTCAATCAAATAATAAGAGACACTCTTATCTTTCAGGGAAACCCATTTAAGCACTCCCTTCATTTACACAGGAAAAACAGCACACCTCATCTATGGCAATCAAATGCAATAGCCCCCTGCCATGTATTTTTGACAACTTTGAGCTGAAACCTGATGTTGCTATCAGTTCTGGAGTAACATACAGCAGCTTCAGGTGCGGTTTTCCAGAGTTGAGGTCATCGTAAATCTAAAGGCAAGATAGCCAGGTCATAAATTGCAAACAGGGAGATATAGGGTTTGTAATATAGCCTTTTCAAAATCCAATGGTCAACAATATTTATAGACAAATCAGTAAGAATTATCACACATTTACACAATGAAGCAAAGACAAGCCAACAAAGACACAAATTTGAAAGATTATTTCCTCTTCAAAACCACATAATCAATGGAAGCATAATAATTTCTGAATAATCCCACCCGTGAGAGCTCCTGACTATACTTTAAGGAAAGGATTGCTTTGGTTTGGTCATAATTATATCAATGTATATCACACATGCACACACCAGACAAGGTGCCACACCCACACATCACACAAATGGAATAGGCTCTATAAATGTTATTCAGTGATKCCCATGCATGAAAACGCCAAGTCTCCATATAATCTAAAGTACGCCAGAGCTCACCAGAAAGCTACAGTTCTTACATTTCTAAAACATATCCTGTTCTCTATTTGAATGCCTCAGTTGGTGGGCCTTGCAGTCAAGCCARCCTTTTATGCCCGCACGGCCATACCAAGTTTTGTATAGGCCTGTTATCCAAAGAAAAGGCTGAAAATATCTAGRAGGAACAACCTCACTCATGACAAATCTTATTTTGTAAAAAGTAATCAAAAATGACAAATCAAAAAGACACTCTGSWGTCATATACTCATATCTTGTTGTCAATTAAACGAGATTAAAAACATCTATATAAAATGTGTGCATGAAGAGCAGTAATATGTGATAACCTACATGGTGACCAACAACAAGAGAATATGTGATAACCCTGTCACAAATGTKAACCTTTCCAGCCATTGCACTATAAGTCTAAGATAAGATCAATAAATGATCGATGCTACTAAGAGAATCTATAGTAATTATCAAATTCTTCGCAAGAATTAGAGCGACAACGGCTACTTATCAATGTAATCTTTTGGCTATGTGAGAGATCTTTGTTTGTTTGAGGGTTTCCATTTTTCCAACAAATCATAGAATGGCCAATCGGGTTGACATGAAAGGRAAACCACCAGATATAGTTAATAAGCTAGCTTAAAGGATGAAACTAATTTCTATAATCCACAGATTCAAAAATCCGTCAAAAATTGGTCCAATATGATGATTTCTATTCGCAAAGCCCYACTTCTCAAAAATTGGTGAATGCTATCCGATTCCTCTCAGCTATAGAGAGCTATAGAGAGCCCTGCTTGGCTGCTTGTAATGAGACTAACCACAATCCATTAAAAAGTTAAATCCTTTATATCTTCTTGATATCAATTTGATGTCTCCTAAAAACAATGCAACAACCTACTTCCAAGCTCATAATTAAGATGGATAAGCCCTCCACACGACGACAAATACAAAACAACTTTGAAAACTAAACAATGCATACCGATTACCCTAACATTGAAGARAGACATCTTCTCTAGGTGCAACTCCACATACAACATGCATGCACACACATGCAAAKACATTAATCATGCTTTCCCAAATTCTTAGTTTGAACCTGGTACCTTGRACTCTTCCCTAGAGTGCCTAGTCCTTCATCAATCTTAACAAGGACAGTGATAGGATAGGAAATTGGTTATCATTGAAAGTTGCATATTGTTTTGACCTGAGAAACTTCAAAGCAGCCCTAAGGTGGATAAAACTTAGGAAAGAAAAAAAAAACATTGATCATTATGTATAATGAATCGATATTACTAGAAGAGTAGTTTAGGTATTTTATAATATTTTAGTTACTAGAGTTTGATAGAAGCTTCTAGAGTTAGTATTAGTATAAATAGTGTTAAGTAGTAAGGTATAAGGTATGTTTTGAATGATGAATGTTTGGAGTGGAAACTTCTTTGGAGAGTTGTGACCTCAAGTCACTATTTTGGAAGACAATCAAGCCTCTCAAAAGCTTGATAACTAACTTAGTGTGTGTAATTTKACTGTTTTATTTATAATATATAATCATTAGTTCTTATTAATTATTATTCTCTCATTAGTGCATAAATTTAGCATTAATCATCATTAGTATTCTGCCGTAATACCATCCACCATGGCAGCTCATCACATTATGCTTACAAAGTTAATATTTCCTTACAATCTTACTCCTAGTTTATTTTGGAAGTTAAAGTCTTATTAATTTCCCAAATATTGTTAGGATACTAATTGACTTTAGCCGATCCCACTTATGGGAATAAGGCTTTGATTGATTGATTGATATACTAATTGACTTTATTTTGGCAACCTAAAATCCCATTGACTTTGTTAATGACAATAGATCTTACATAAATATTTTTTGGTCTCTCCTAAACCAGCTAAATTTCCCCAATTATTCATCATCTCTTCTCTATTTCCGATTTCTCTGTTTCATCATCATCACACTTAGCATTGTCACGAACTCACGATGTTATTTTCTTTTATTAAATATAGGTAGAAACTAAAAATTAAAAAAATATTGCCAAGGGATGCATAGTAAAACCTCAACGTTGCTGGCTAGAGCACATTTTATATATCCATTACTAGTGCTATAAATAGATAGAGCATAGTCAAATGGGATTTGTACAGGAGAATAAGACACCGTCACAACTTAAGCACATAATGTAAAATTCTATCAGGATAAAACAATAACCTCAATGAAGCTGAAAGAACCTCATGGATCTAACAAGTGTTTACTCAATGTCAAGCATAAAGTAGACACAAATTCTTTAAAAAATATTCCAATTGTGCCCACTAAAACCCTCATGTTAAGTTCCCATTGTAATGCACCTTCTGCGGGTAGAATTTATGGATTTGCAAAAAGCTTAAAAACATACCCTCTCCCTAACACTGGATGTCTGAGTTGAGGACAGAAATTCAGCTCCAATACCCTTCTCTTTTAAGGCCTTGACTTGGTTTTCCTATTTAAAAAATYTAATGAYGAAAAAATTCATATCTATGTTACACAAAATCCTGGAAAAAGGAAAGAAATGACAATATACATGATGCAACAACGTACACAATGCCCTTACCATCAAAGCTGACCAACAAAATGGAGGTAATCAATTAAAGTCCTGAAATTGCAATCCGGCCTTAAATCAAAGATAGTTTATGTCAATCCTCTATGTAAAACAATCAAACAAGACAAAGGACATTCACCTATTAAAGGACAAACAACCAGGACGATTCCATTTTTAGCTAGTGCAGGAATCTGATAGCACATTGACTTTCCTCCTCCAGTGGGCAATAGACAAAACAATCCCTTCCTAAATAAAAGGACCAAAATCAGTACATGAAATTTGATGGAAGCCCCAATAAAAGCAATCTGAATTCCATGCAGAATGTAATTAGCATTGCAACAAATACTCGCACTGGAAGATTACAACCTGATAATACAGCTTCAATGGCTCTAGCTGCCTGCCTCGAAATTCAGATGACCGAAATGCCATCTCAAAATTTGACCAAAGATTCCTTTTCACAAATTCTTCTTTGAGTTCCACAAATATTTGCACAGTAATTGTGATTTCTTTCATTACTACTGGATAAGTGGATATATGCCCTTCAACAACAAAGAATTATACAACTCTTAAGAGAAAAAGAAAAGGACATTACTCTCTCCTTGGAAAAACGTAATATTACACAAATAATTTAGTCAATCTGTTATGTTAGAGTGAGATACCTTGGATAGTCGATTACGTTCTGTTAATATGGAAGGAACATAAACAATGGTCGTAATGCTTTCACCAGAAGTATGGCAGAGACACAGAGACAAATAACTCCTTGGAAAAACTACTCTTGAAGTTTAACTGGCTACCCAGGTTGCCAGTAATTTCAGCAGTAATTTTAATTTGATTTCACAGCTTTAGCCGTCGCCAACTCCTTTGACCCTAAACTACAAAAATGTTTACACAAAATCATCAGATGACAGCAAGAAATCCACAAACTTAGAAATTTTAATCAAAGAAAACCTCAACAACAGTAGCCAACGAGGAACCCACAAGAAAACAACTAAGCACCACAAGTCTTTTGACATTCGAAGTCCAGTGAACAAAGAGCTTCGCAGTTCTTAAACAATTCAATAGCTATCAAAGAATCTCTCATTCACAAGTTCTTCAAAGCATTGCCACACTATTACGAAAATTCAACCCTAGAAGACGATATAGCTAACTCTGACAAATGTACTCTCAACTTAATTTAGAATCAATTATAAACTACAGTAACAACTAACAGGTGACAAGAKAATTACAACAGCAGAATAGAATCAGCATTCTGTCACAAATTAGGTAAACATCAGATGGATTGAAGAGCATTTACACCAGAAAAAATAGCACAATTGCCATAAAAAAAACACGAAAAAATAAAAAAAAAAATGATGCTAAATCCTAAAAAGCACGTAATTTAAGTGTAAATTGGAGGCAAAAAAAAAAATACATCAAAATCAATTACTTCGTATTTCAATTTGCTCAAACATTTCAACATCAACTCAACTCAACGTAAGCAGATGAACGAGAGAATTCATCAAACTATAACTTCGATTCAAATATCGCTCACAAATTTTCATCGCAAACTATCATTATTCGTGTATGCATTGCAATCAAAAACCTAGAAATGCTTGAAATTAAAAAAAAAATTATAAAAAATAGCGTCATCAAAGGTGATTGAACGATGATTTAAACGATAAAATGACATAAAAGTTGCAAAAGAGAAATCGTTACAAAATTACAATTCAATTTTGTAGTGAAAAAAAAAGAGAGAGAAAATCAAACCTGAAAATGCAGGAGAAAGAGAGAGAGAAGATGAAATGCAAAGCGAAGTTTTGCCGGGAAGAAGATAAGCGAGAAGAGAGAGAGTGAGAAATGTTACTTAAAAAGTTACAACCCAAATTAAAGAGACTGCAAACCCGGTTTACCATATTGGGTCCATTCGGGGCCCATATTGGATGTGTTTGCCCAATTTTGTTTCCATTTTTTTGGATTTTCTGTGAATACTCCTAAGATTTCGTATGTTCTACAATATATCTTTGCGAAAAATTAAGTTTTTTTTACAATATACCCTGAGATTTAGTACCCTTATACGTGATAATTAAATATTTAAAAGAAAATTAATTAAGTTTAACCTTTAATTGACGTGGGAGGAGTGGTTGTTGCTTTTTTAAATTTTTTATGTTTTTTTTTAAATTATATTTAACCATATGTTTGGTTAAATTTAACCATTAAAATTATATTGTAGAAGGGGTGTCAATTTTTAGAGGTATATTGTGAATAAAAATTTCTGCATGGGTATATTGTAGAAAATGTAAAATCTCAAGGTAATTCATAGAAAATTCCTCTTTTTTACTTATTTTTTGCTCATGTAAATTTGTTGCAAATGGAGTGAGTGTGACAATTGAGTTTCTTTAAAAAGTTTGATAAGTTAAATATTCAGACAAAACTAAGGAGTTCAAAACCTAATGAAGTACGAAAACTCCTAAGACCTGACGTTTCGGAAACTTGGAAACTCGAAAACCTCTAGGAAACTTCATTTCCATCTTTAACCTTTCCGAAATCTTTAACGTTTCCGTGCAACTAAAACATTATTTGTTTTCCGTTTCTCAATTTCTTTTCAATGCAATTTAAGTCAAGTTTTCATTTATAGGACATTCCAACCAACTTTGCTTATTTTTAACACAATTTAACATTTTTTCTTGATAAAATCTTTAATTTTTTAATTATTGTAAACGTTTCCCCATTTTCGAAACTCAAAACGTTTCCGTGCTACATAGTTCAAAACTATTGTTCATTCCATTTTCACGGGAATTTTCACTCAATTAAGCAAATACTTGAGTCATACGTACGTGAAATTCTCCATTTTGTGAATCCAACTTTATATCCTTCTACTTTCCATGCAAACCTTCCCGTGTATTCGATTTATATTTTTTTTTAACTCGCATCATATCTACAAATAGATGTATCAATTTTATTTTTTTTAAGGAAAAACATATGGATGTATCAAATTACTTACATTAATACTATTTTAAGCATGTAAGTCTCAATAGTGTTTACTTCTCCAAATTGAATAACTTAAAATATCAAAAAACTCTCATACCCCACTCCATGCAATCTTTAATCAAATCTATACCTACGTAAATTAATACAATAATTGTATTATCGATGAAGTTTTGGTCGAATAGTAAAAACTGGCTTGTGTACAATAGATCACGAATTCAAATCTCCCACCTCAAGTATGAATTTGTGTAAAAAAAATACAATAATTGCACTCATAAAAAACTACGGAGCTTGTTTATTCCACGGGTGCAAGTAAAAAAATACAAAGGGAGTAAGTAATAATAACTCGTRGTCCGCAATCTTGAGGGGGCCTTTGGCGTCGGATGAAACTGCACATTCGAATACTACTTTTCATGTACAGTTTAACACAAGCCGATCCATGGACTCATTTTACTCTAGGTGATGCTCCACTTCTCCAAAGTCATACAAGAGGAGTTGAAAGTAAGTAGAGAGAGTAGAAATTATTAACTTATTGGGGTTGTGCCTCTCTTAGCTGGTTTGTCGAAATCATAAGCTTTGCACAAAACCTTTGATGTCAAAAGCTTCATCCACGCGTTTTGTGATGACACCCTGATGAAATGACATGCCCAAACAGAGATATAAGCAACATCACCCAATCGATATGCCTATAGTGAAGTGAAGAGTAAAAGGGGAAGAAGTATCAACCTTTTCTGTGATGATACCAGATATTAAATCAGCTGGAGTCACATCAAAGGCCGGATTCCAAACAGAGATTCCAGATGCAGCAACTTGCTCTCCAAGTCCTCCGCGAGTATTTAACAATTCCTTTGGAGATCTRTCCTCAATGAKAATGTGTTCTCCCGAAGGCAGGGACAAATCAACTGAGGTAAGAGGTGCAGCGACATAAAATGGGATACCATGGTGCTTTGCAGATACAGCAAGGCTGTAAGTTCCAATTTTATTRGCAGTATCACCTGCAGAAAGCATATTAGTTGATAAGATTTCTAGGGCACATAAGCAAATTCAGCAACATTAATGCCCACTAAAATATTGCATCGGACTGATCATAGTACCATTTGCAGCCACACGATCTGCTCCTACAATGACTCCTTGCACACGACCAGCTTTCATCAATGCTGCTGCTGCAGAATCTGCAATCAGTGTGGCTGGTATATTGTCATGCACCAGCTCAAATGCAGTTAGCCTAGATCCCTGTTAAGTGGCAGCATCAAGCATGTTAAGTGGCAGCATCAAGCATGTTAAGTGGCAGCATCAAGCATGAGTAGAAACACAGTTAAAAGATATAATAACAGATATAGTGGTAGTTGAAATAGGAGTTTAAGTTTAACACTAGGTACAAAATCACATATSACAGAATACTGGTATCTTCTCAGCTCATTTTTTGTCAGTAGTAACTTCTAGCATGTTAAAACTACTTATTGCATATAGTATCCCCAAGCAATCAAAATATCAAACACACAAGTCATTGAAGACAAAGGTCTCCTGAGATTTGAACTTGTCAGTGAAGTGGATAATACTCAACTCAGATCAACAGTATTRCCTCAGTCCTTTAGTCTGTTTAGAATGTATCGCCAATCCTTGAGTTATCAGTGTCAATCTTTGGACAACTTTCTTTGAACCAACTAACCTAACCATTTTCCAGACTCGGGTYTCATGCAAGAAGGTCAATGCCCAGGCACCATTTGCTTTGATACAAATTTCAAAGAAAAATATAAAAGTAAACTGCCCAATAGATACTAATAAAAGCATCTTAAACCAGCCATTACTAGCGCCCATGCATATCCTTATGGCCCMTATCATTTTTTGGGCCTCGGTTTGTGCATAGTATTTAAGTGCCAACAAAAAAAACTCATTGGTGCTTCACATGTACTTACTTGGTTGAATGGTCGAGTTTCTGTACAATAAGCCCTTTCAAGAACTCCTTGGGCATGGACAGCACGAATTACCCCCAGAGCAGTACCATATCCAGCAGTGGCAAGACTGGACTAGCATTATCAGTCTCACATCGCTTAATTCTAGTAAAGATTTTTGTCTGACAATGAAATTGCATAAACTTGAGTTTATACAAGTACTCTGTATATAATTGAAGGAACATACCTCCCAGTGTTGCAATGAGTCAAGATAGAAATCTTTTTAGCATTTTTCAACTGGCTTTCAAAACAACTGGCTCCGTAAGAACCAATAGCTTTGTTTGTGGCAACATCATCTTCAAGCATCATCTCAGCAGCTTCGATGTAAGCCTGGGATGGCAACAAGTGTATAATGAGTAAAGGTAACTACAGTGACAATTTTTTTTAATCATAGTCTTAGTTTATAGACGTGTAGGCAGGTTCAGACAATAAATGCGAAGCAAGCAAACTCTAATAGGAGAATAAAGAAGAGGAAGGTGATAATACCTGAAATACAGCATTAGCCTGTGAACAAGTGGAAGCAGCTTTCACTATAATCTCTTTAAGTTTTGTGGCAGCATCCGAAAGGTTCACAGCAGTTGGACGGCTGTACGTAAACATAAATTGAGTGCAAATCATCAACCACATCATTTTGAGAGCTCAATCAATGAGACAGTACTAATTGATACCAAAGGTTAGCCTTTAAAGTGAGCGATTTAAATTGCAAAATTCAGCAACTTACCTCGAGACTAAATATTCCAATTTCTGAGCAAGATAAGACACTGCGTCATCAGGAGTCCCTTGAAATGCATCCAAGTTGAATGCTTCCACTGCCAGAGAAAGGGCTGCTGCAATAGCAATTGCAGGRGCTCCACGAACCACCATATCCTTAATTGCAGTCCTGWAATAATAGATAAAATACTCAGAACAGGAAACAGCTTACTTTTTTAGAAGGATGTACCGATGTAGTGATGTACAACAATCAGTATTCCTTACCCCCTAGAGACAAAACTMAATCATACAAGGTATTTTAAGCATCAAAAAGTAAAGAAAACATTTTCGAGACCACGTAAGATCTAAGAACTAAGGTTGTGACCAGTGCTCAAGGCTCGCGCTGTTGCAAGGTTGCGGAAAGGTTCGAATGTACACAGCCTAAACCTCATTTTCACAAAGAGGCCATCTCCAAGGACTGTAATCTAGCGGATAGCAAGTGAACACTTGACCATTGCAACAGCCTTCATTCGATCAAAGAACTACATATTGTTAATTTACGACACAATCTACACAGCAATATTTACACAAATGCACAATCAACCTACAAGACTACGAATTTCATCGTACTTTTGACATCCTATACACTCAAATAGTCAAAGCTACACCACAGGATGACCGAGCTCGGTTCATGACCGCTTCAGTCTCATCCTCCCAAATTGAATCAATACCAAAAGAGTAAAATCACAACATATGTTTATCAATTAAGATGTCAAATCAATTAACTAATAAAGTCCAAATTTGCATTCACCAAAACAAAACCACAATGTTCACAATTATCTGCAAAATGTTCACCTTGCTAAATCCTAACTACTAACAGCTTTCATAGCACAATATCACATATTAATAACATGATAATGAGATTAGTAAAATTACAATTGAACATTGAAAAAAAGTGAAATTACCATCCATCAGACGAGTTTCGYATATCCAAGTAAACAGTTTCCAAAGGAAGCTTCGTCTGCTCAAAATCAACACCAAATCACAGCAAAATCACCAATCAAAAATCTGAGAAAAATCTCAAAACTAAAAGTTCGAGTAATTCAGCGAAGTTTAAGAATACCTGATCAAGGAGTTGAAGTGAGCCGCGCTTGTAGCAGATGCATTGAAGAGCGTGAAATTCGTTGCCGTTGTTTTTAGATTGAGTCGCCATTTTTAATGGCTTGTTCTTAACTGAAGAATTAGTGGAATGATGAGTTTATGCTAAAGAAGAAGAAGAAGAAGAAGAAGTGAAGAACTCTCTTGCAAAAATATATCGTTTATAAAAGGAGATTTAATCGACCAACTATTGATTTTGGAATATGGAATCGAATCACTGTTTTTGATTGATTTTGCACCTAAATAATTAAGGAAGGATTGAAGGACATGTTTTTATCGTTTTTAAAAAAAGTTGCAATCGTCGATATATATATATATATATTTTATTGACTTTTTGGATTTGATCTCGAGTACCTCTTAGCTCGACTAGAGTTCAATACGAAATACTCAAACTTGAAAGCTTATGAGTTTCAAAAATTAAGCGCGAGCTCGACTCAAAACACAATTAAAATCCGAGCTCGATTAGAAACTCATAAACCTTAGAAAGCTTATAGTAATAAGTGTTGGAGTTGAGCACTCCTAGTTTTATACTTAGTCATGTTTCCTACTTTAAACCTAGAAGTTGGAATTAAATTTGAAAAAAATGCAGTCTGAGAGATTCCACAGGCAATACCGCAATAACTTGCCCAAAACAAAAAAGTTTCAATACTAACTCAATATTAGTCCGCACACTAAACTTCAATCGTATAAAGTAAACCCACATATAAATAAAGGGAAACTTTGGTAAACTAACAATATGGGACAAAGGAACAAAATGAATAGACATTGAGTAGATAAGGCATTATAAATTACAATGTGAATCGGATTTGAAGATATGACCTATGTGACATAATATGAAGTATGAACATACTTACATACTCCTAGTTTTAACCAATAGATAAAAAAAAATCATCGAGTCATCGGCATAATAAACTTAATTTTTCGTTCTCGAACAAAATAAAGAAACAAAGTACATAAGACAATTAGGCAATCTATACCTTTAAAACTCACCCCCTAAACACATTACACATACTTGACACATGGCAAAGTGACAAACCACTATTCTCACAAATCAACTCTCCATCTCCACAATGACACATCATTGTTCTTGTTCTCGATAATAACACATCATATATTCAATTATTCCTCWAATAACTTCACGTTTAAATTGTATAAGCATTTCTTTATAATTTTTTACAATCTCTCCAAATCTCTAACTCACATATTTCTCTATTCATCTTCCTTTTTTTTTATCAATTTGTTCTTTATATTATCTACAACAATAACATTAACTCGATTTATATCTATATTTATATTTAATATTTTCATCATGAAGACCTATATCAAAACAATATCATTTCCTTCTTAAAAATCACTTAAGATGTGCCCCTTATGATCGAAAACACCATTGTTCATGTTAAAAGACAACGTGCCAAATTTCTTAAAACATTCGTTTCTTCCTTAGTATTTTTCTCACATTTTATTGCTCTTATTTTCAATGTCGATATTCTATTCAATACTTTCAAAATTACACAAAAGATAAATTTAAATGAAAAATGCCGCCCGTGCATTGCACGTGTCTGTAGAAAAACCTACTTCCTCCGTTTCAGAAAACTCGCTACACTTGCTATTTTAGGAAGTTTCACATTAGTTGCTACACTTCTCTTTTAAGAAATAAACTCTCCGTGTCTCTCTCCTATCACATGAGTCCCTTTTCTTTTTTACTCTCTATCTCTTTCCTCCCAAAAAACTATCCACAAGTCGGTGAATTAAGAAGTGTAGCGAGTTTTCTTAAACCGAGGAAGTAGTTTTTTATACTTCCTCCGTAACTCATTAGTTGCATCACTTTCTTTAAACGGATGCATCACTTTGGTTTATTTCTTTTTTTTGGCTGGAGACCACTATTAAAATACACATTTTTCTCTCTTTTATGTGGGGACCACAATTAAATTACTATTTTTTCTATACCTACTTTATTAAAATATTCATCAATGCACATATTTTAATCATTTTTCACCCTTTTTTGGCCCCACCTATACAACTCATCACTCTCTCAAATTTTGCCTCAAAAAAACCGTAAAAATGCAAGTGATGCAAGGGCATGCAACTAATGAGTTACGGAGGATGTATACATCACCGAGTATAAAAAATTTGTTTAACATTTCTTTTAACTTGTTCAGGATTTTTTTTTTTGCAAAGGTAAGACAAGTCTGTAACACCGTGGTAGAACCGTCACGATTCCTTGGCTCAACACCCCAAATTTCCAAAACCATTCATAAATCACAACGATGAACGTGTGTTAACGAAGTTGGATTTACATTTACTCCGAATTTAGTAGTACGATGATGTTGTAAATCTCCTGTCTTCAATTAAACRAATCAAAAACACCAACTTTCTTCTGCTACTTCTCACCRGCAATCTTRCTGCTGCAATTTTTACTCTTTTCTCTCACCAATTTTCGATCTTTCTTTCTGTTTTCAGCATTTCAGGGCACCCCTTTTCTTAATATCTCGATTTTCAGGTACTTTTTGTGCWTTGATTATGATGATTTTCTGTTGATTGTTACTGATTTATTGTTTGTTATGATTTTAGTTACAGTTGCTGTATCATTTTTGAAGCATTGAGAAAGATCCATTTTTGGGTATTTTAGTTGGTAGTTTCTTCGATCATCTTGGTTGTTTTTGATGCACTTACACAAGGGTTATTTTGTATTTCTTTAATTGGAGAACCCTTTTGTTCTGATTTTGAAATCATGGGTTATTTGGGTGATTATTATACTTGATCAAGTTGCACAACAGAAATAAGCTAAAATCTTTATAATAAAGATTTGATATGCTAATGTCAAGCTTATGATTATTAATATTATTAAGTTGGTCAAAATCCATTTATTATATTGTAGTTAGACTTGGAAGTATTCCTTAATCCTCACTATAAGATGCAACTATMTCTGACTTGAATTTGTCAATTACTTTAATGATTATCAGAAACTTGTTGCTATTGAATTGGGAGTTTCGATTTACTGGAGTTWGATAGTTTGTGCAATTTCCAATATATGTACCAATTGAAAATGAATGTGGTCGAAATTTGATTGGGGATACATTCATATTGTTTCAGAACTCAGCTGGGTGATCTAAGGGAGTTAATGGGTCGGTTTTGACGTTGGCGAAAGGTTAAGTGGCGTGATCYGAGGGGATGAAGGGAGCTATATTGGGGCTGAAGGCGGCAAAACTCTCTTTCATCCTCATCACTTTGGTTTGTACAGTGTTTCTTCTTTGGGGATTAGATAAAGCTCCTTTTCTTGCTTCAATWATCCCCCAGAGTCAATACCTTAAACTTTCTCCAGGTTCGATTCTGCTAAGTTTAGATGTTGGCATCGTCTTTACCTTTTGTGATTATATCTGTATTGTTTCCATTTCCTTGTTATCTGTCARGTGCWTGTCTTATCATATTGGAGTACAATTTTATTGTGGATGGTTGATGGTATAAGGGTCCTAATTGGACAAAATCAATAACAATTACTATAAATTAGGACCATCAGCAAGCATGTGTATCATAAATGTCATCAATATACCATGTCAAATTGTGATGTCAAGTTTATGTTGCACAAAATGGAAAAATTGTGGATTTTGTCTGTGTGTAACTGATTTCATGTGGGCCGGTAAAGCTCATAATATGTCACACTAAACGTGCAACTACCTGACTAAAATGGTATGTGCTAGATAACCTCAGGTTATTGATAACAAATACATAATTGATAACTTGTCATYATGATTGCATAYTGTAATGAAACAATATTAATGGAATATGATTATAAGAGTACATAAGTTGTTTGTGATAGTTTAGATTCTAGGAGCACGTAGAAGATTCTAGAGTTTGTTAGGTAAGAATTATTCTATAGATAGAGTAAATAGGAACATAGTAGTGATTATGATTATAGATGAAGTGAGAGCACTGTATTGTACTATTCCTTTGCGATATAAAATTCCCCAACCTTCCCTCATTTGTCGTTATTGCATATCTTCCACAATTTCCTGTAAAGTTACATAATTATTCCGAACACCAACCTGATGCAACAAGGATGATCACGTATTCACGGGCATAAAAACATTACTAAATTTGATGCGGAACAAAGAACCTATAAGAGAAAAGGCAAAGAAACAATCACTAGTCCTCATTCCTTAGACATGTGTTTTCTTTTTATTGCCTTTGCTAAATGTTGCCCCCTTTCTGGTTGTTGTTGTGCAGATACATTCATTGGTTCCCCTGTTAAGGACATTVCTTTAGAGCCAAAGAAGAATGATACCAACATTTTTTCCAATTCTACAAAAGATGAGGCATCYGTTTCGCCTGAAGGATATGATGACAGAAGCACTAAAGGTGAATCCTAATCATATTAATTTTTATTTAGTTGGTAAAGCTTTAATTAGATCTTTCTTTCTTCAGTATCATGTGCCACTGGTAGATTATAGAATGAATTGTTATTTAAGATGGAATCTAATCTAGCCTTTCTTCTATAATTTTTATTAGTAGCCCTTTCAATTTTATAGTTTAATCCTTGAATTAGTAGTTTGTTTCTACTGTCATTGTTCCATTTGTAATCTACCTTGATTCATTATTATAGTTTCCATTATGGACAGTATATATTTTGTTGATGTTGCGTGCGTACATTGGAGTTGCACATCCAAGGACAGAAGAAGTGGAAGTATTAGAAGCTTGTCCCCTTTTCTGTACTTTTTCAAAATGCTAATTCGAATGAAATAAATGACATAATTGAATTACTCATATACACTGGTAATTCCTTATCAAATATGAAGCCATGTACTTCACAATTCTAACTCAGTAGGAATCACTGAAAGCAACCATGCGCTTTAAAATTAGAATAATTGAATCATGTGAAGAATTTTGCTCTCATTTCTTTTTACCAACCACTGCTTTCAACAAAGATTTTGATGACTGAAGTTCATCAAGGGGCTTATATCTATTAAAATGTTAGTGCTGCAGATTTAGCAAATGAGGTTGTTCCACTGGCCAAATCCAATTTGTTTTGAGCATCATGTGATGTACTATAATGAAGTTCTTTGTAGTAAATGCGTGTGGGTTGAATGCCTTTATCAATGTTAACTCAAGATGGCATGTGTATTGTCTGAATTTTATTTAATTTTTATTTTTTCACTTATTCCTCAGCTTAACGCCACTTCATTTCCTTTGTTGATAGTACTCGTTTCACATTGATAGGACCATTTAAAACCCTTGTTTTAGAACTTGGCTAGTTAATGTTTTAAAATTATACATCGATTGAAAACAAAAACACTCACATGTAGATGCATCTCAAATCGTGCTTGCATTAATGAATAGGTTTGATAAAGAGTTAAAGCTTTTGAAGTTGACCGACATTCTAATCTGGGGTGGAAGGCTGCTATATTGAATTTCTGTCTTCAATTCACTAGTATCTCCTTTGTTTTGCAGAGAATGAAGAAAATTCAAAGGAAACAGTGAGGGAAGTATCAGTCCCAGTGGGCTCTGCAAATACAAGCTCTTTGGTGACCACAAAGGGGATTGGGAATTCTTCATATCAACTGAACAAGCAAAGTATGATGTAGATCTTCTAGTCATACTCTTTGCTTATACATGAATAACATGTTGCAAAATAATTTCCTATATGTTTACTTCTTCCATTCTTTTGTTGTATGATCCTCCTCTGATGAGGTTTGCTTCTAAGCGAGATCTCTTTCAAGGACTAAGGATTATTTATATGTTTACTTCTCCCAATTCCTTATCATGATATTCCCGCAATCCTGCTTTTGATAATAAATTTGGACGTAGTTGACAGAATTTGTTCCTRTCATCATATATACCTACAGTTTGACTTTTACCCTGATAGGTTTAAAGACAATTCATCATATCATACCACTGGTTTACTTGTTGTCATCATGCTCAAATTGAAAGTGGAAATGTGGGCAATTTGAGGCACTTATCATGTCATTTGGTTCTATTTCTAAGTTTGGTTTGTGCATTAGGCTCTTCATTGTTTGATCTTTCATTTTTTATTGCGGCAGCTTTCTTGTTTGAATTTTCTTCTCCCATGCACTTGCTTCACTTGATTARACTTCTCTTTAAACTTCCTCTATGAAGAGAATTGTACAGGAGAGGCAAAGAGCTTTTGGGAGAGAGTAATTGGGGCAATATGGGTATCCTCTGATTTTGTTTATGCATCCAGAAGTTTATCTGAGAAATTTCATGCATATTTTTGTTCTCTTTTTTCCAGCCTGCGATTATGCTAAAGGGAAATGGGTTGCAGATGATCTTCGGCCTTTCTATTCTGGAGGTCGTTGCCTGCAATGGCTGTCAGAAATGTGGGCATGTCGATTGACTGACCGTACAGATTTTTCATATGAAAAGTTTCGTTGGCAACCAAAAGATTGTGAAATGGAAGAATTTAATGGAAAAAAGTTTCTCAGAAGGTATCATCCTCTTCCCACCTTCCATCTAATGTATTTCTCCTATAATCCTACAAAAATGATTAGACTCCAACTTTGTTTGTCCCTGCTTAATAATGCTGTAATCTCGTTTTATTAAGTCTCCACTGTGCCCTTATGATTTTTTTTTCATGCCTTGCCTTGAGTGGGTGTATACTGTATATTTGATTTATATCTGTGTTTCAATGCTCAAAAGTTAAAACTTATCTCTGATGGAACTTATTTACAGAGATATAAAAGTGAAGTTAACATTTTGACTTACTTCCTCGTTTCAATTTACTAGCAACTTTCAACATGGTTCAGACTCCTAGGCAAAATTTGGTTGTGAGTGTGAAAGTGAAAGAGAGAGAAAATGAAACATGTGATTAAGAGAGATATAAGAAGAAATGACAAGTAAAATAGGAAAGAAAAAAAAGTTGCTAGTAATATGATATTTCCATAAATGGCAAAAGTTGCAAGTAAATTGAAACGGAGGAAGTATATGTAAAGCCTCATGGAGAATGTGGTGCTTTTTATGTCTTTGCAAAGGGAACACATATCTTCCTTTTAAAACTCAAAGACACACATCATTCACTGACTCTGTTTTATATCAGCGGCATTTACCATTTTCATCCCTTTCTTGTATACAATTTTGAGTCAAATCAATTCTAATGTTAGCAACGCCTTTAGACAATTAATTTTGGGGATTTCCTTCACATATATGATTCATATGAAGCTTTGTTTTTTATAAGGATATCTTGGCTATGGAAGTACTCACTGTGAAAGTGCTAACTACACTCTTCTCGCGCATGTTATTTTAACGAATGGTATTATATGATAAACTGCGCCAAAGTCCTGGAACCCCATGACTCTATGCAAGGAATCAATAATAAGGGGAAGGGCATATTAGACATTGCATAATTAGTTAATTAGTAGTAGCTTGGGTAATAAGCTAGAAAGTTTGTTAGGAAGTTTTTCTATAAGTAGATGTGATTAGAGAATAGGAAGGCATGTTGAGAATTAAGTGTCATCTACTTGGGAGAGAGTGAGCCTCTCGAAAGCTCATATTAGGGAGAAAATTCACCTTTCAAAAGGGGAATTATCATTTTCTTTCATTGTAAATCTGTAATAGGTTCARATTAATACAAACACCTAAATTCTTCTATTTTCTGCTTAATTTGKTGCTGTAAGCTAAGGCTAATTCTTAGCACTCTATGAGGGTCAACCCGACCTTGGTTAGTGTGCGGACCAACACTTTGTAAGTAGGGGGAAAGAGTAAGGGGGGAGTGACCAACTGAACCACCGATCTTTACATTGGAAGGTGCTTTATGTACTACTTTACCACAAAAACCAAATTACCATATATTTCTTGAACGACGAGTGTCCAATTTATTAAAGAAGGGAAAACAACAGGAAAAGAAATGGACTCCAGTCAAGTTGACAGTGCATTTGCATTCTCAAACAAGAATTCATTTGTTTTTCTTTAGCTACTTATTGTCCACTTTGGAATCCTGAAATAATTGCTGAAGATGGAAAATTAGGATTTTGCTTTTAACCTTTCATTGTTAGTTGTACCATTGCTTTGGAGTGAANAGGGAACGCCCCAATTGCCAGCCCTTGCTCATTTGACACCACACTCGGGCCATGTGGCGCGTCGCTTCGGGGCGACGACCTAGCAACCCTTGCAGATTTATCACTACACTCGGGTCTGAGAAGTGCAGCGCGTCGCTGAGTAGGGAACGCCCCCASYAAATTATCATTTTGGTTCATGTCATAAGATGTGACAAATTTTTATGCTGGCTGTCACTGGCCTACCACAACCCTCCTGCTTTATCCGGGCTTGGGACCGGCAGTAGGAAACCCACTGGCGCAGTTTATGTACTACTTTACCACAAAAACCTAATTACCATATATTGCTTGAACGACGAGTGTCCAATTTATTAAAGAAGGGAAAACAATAGGAAAAGAAATGGACTCCAGTCAAGTTGACAGTGCATTTGCATTCTCAAACAAGAATTCATTTGTTTTTCTTTAGCTACTTATTATCCACTTTGGAATCCTGAAATAATTGCTGAAGATGGAAAATTAGGATTTTGCTTTTAACCTTTCATTGTTAGTTGTACCATTGCTTTGGAGTGAATGACATATACTTTGCTTTCTTGGCAAGGTCAGATTGAAGTGTTGTAAACTAGCAATTATGTCAATGTGATCCAACTTGAGACTATTAGGGCAATGACGTGGTATCCTCAGGAATTGCTTTCTAGCATTACAATATTATTCCCTTGTGTGTATGTATATATAACATTCTCATTATATGCTTGTGTTTTTGTTTCACTCGGTTTGATGCCTCTGTATCTGGGATTTGGCACATAGCTAGCTCAGCTTATACCGTAATGTCTTCGGTGAATAATTTTTTTCTATTATGTGAAAATAGTCAAAATAACTGTTATACAAGCTTGATTGTCAAATTCTGTTTCTTATTTGCACTTCTAGGAGCAGTATGCTATTTCTGTTTCCATCATATGTTGAAGTTCTTTAATACTGCATTTCAGGATGCGAAATAAAACCTTGGCTTTTATTGGGGATTCACTTGGCCGACAGCAATATCAGTCTCTAATGTGCATGGTATCAGGTGGTAGAGAGKGACGTGATGTCYTCGACGTGGGTTGGGAGTATGGTCTTGTCAAAGCCCGGGGCGCAATACGTCCTGATGGATGGGCTTATCGCTTCACACGTACAAATACAACCATCCTTTTTTACTGGTCAGCATGTCTCTGTGACTTGCAACCTCTCAAACCATCCAACAAACATTCTGACATTGCAATGCACCTTGACCGTCCTCCGTCTTTCCTTAGCCGCTACCTTGACAGATTCAATGTTGTGGTTCTTAATACCGGACACCACTGGAATAGGGGCAAGTTTGAAGGAAATCATTGGATCATGCATGTGGGAGGGAAACCAAATCCTAACAAAAATGTGGTAGAGGCAAGGAATTTTACAATTCACAGTATAGTCAAGTGGATGGATTCTCAYCTTCCAAAGCATCCAAAATTGAGGGCTTTCTATCGTTCTTTGTCTCCCCGACATTTTTTCAATGGGGATTGGAATACTGGTGGGACCTGTGATAATACAAATCCACTTTCTAAGGGGAAAGAGGTTGCTAAAGAGGAGAGTGGTGATTTAATGGCTGCTATGGCAGTAAAAGGGACAAAGGTGAAGTTTTTAGACATTACAGCTTCATTTCCGAGCATTAGGATGAAGTCGTATTATATCGTAGGATTACACTATTTGACTCTTTAGAGCAAGCTCATTCTTGTCCAGATGCTTGCCATTGGTAGTATATGCTGGTTACTAATGCATGAATGAAATTCTTTATCAGGTCTAGTTTCATGCTATAGTGATTTAAGGTGCACACAATCTTTACATTACACTGTTTCAACTATAGTTGG
Source organism: Bassia scoparia (assembly GCA_008642245.1). Taxonomy (NCBI): domain Eukaryota; kingdom Viridiplantae; phylum Streptophyta; class Magnoliopsida; order Caryophyllales; family Amaranthaceae; genus Bassia; species Bassia scoparia. Next base: position 129,716 of record SNQN01000113.1, read on the forward strand.
AAAACCGGAAAAAACGCGAAGCATACATGTCATCACTTCTCTGAGGGCTCAACTAAAGGCTGACACGAAAAGGACCTCAGCTAGCATTCAGTCATAACAACTTCTTTCTCATTTCTTAGTCATTGTTTGTGTTCCACACTTCCACGATGCTGCAATTCCGATTAAGAGATTTTTTTTAGAGAAGCCTGTGACAGGGCACAGACCATCTACAGTTATCATCTACTAGCAAGGAGCGCTGAGGTGCTGTCGAATTAGTTACTGTTGCAGTGTAGAAAAATGCTGAATACTGCAGCCTGCAGCGCATATATCTATATAGTATACCGCCTTACCGGTGCTTTGTTCTGTACTTGGACTCGAATAATATCAGATGAGTGGCATCGTTTATTCTTTGCATCAGTCCCTGACACCCCTACTGTATAATTTTGGATTTAACTTATGTTACGCCGACACATTTGATGTAAAAATATCGTTCTATATCTTTTAAGTGATTGGAAATTTTCCAATTAGTTTCAAGCCTTTTCTGTCGATTGTTGTTTTACGTTTACTAAATATCTCTCCTGCTAAACAATTACTCCGTATTTGTATAGGAATGAAAATTCTAAAACTTTCACCCGTCTTTTCTATCTCTTAATTTATGGAATGTATTTAAACGATGTTCTCACAACGTTGACATGAAACAATAATCATCAATTACTTGTCTTTATGGCCTATTACTGTAGGAAAACGACACGTCGACCATATTGCAAGTTAATCCAAAACATGGAACATGAATGGGTAACGATAGTCTCGATTCGAATGTAATAATTTCTACTCCGTATTAATTAGAATAAAATTTTACTCACTTTTTAAAGTCATTCAAAAATAGCACAAACATGTTTGATTCAATCTATTGTTTGTGAATAGAAGCCATTGAACTCAAGTTATTGCATAGCTTTTTAAAACTTAGAAACTAATCATTGTATACAATACTATATATGCAAAAGAGTAAATATCATGCAGCTTAAGCAAAATGCAAATGAATTATTTAAACCTAAAGATTGAAAATGTATTTTTTCTTTTTTTTTATGATAAAGAAAAGTCATTAGTGGATCACTTCCATTAAAATTATAAGCAAAAACTCTAAAATAAAAATATCTTGAACTAATAGTTTCAAGCATTTTGGCCCATGATAAATAAAGGCCACCAAACTCCAATCATACAATTAGAATGGGTACAACTAAATCATTAAATGTTTCCACTTAATAATATCCAAAATAGTAGTTTCTCAATACCACAAATAAAAATCTTGAACAACTAAATCAAGGAAAAAACTATATGCAACCCTATACAGTCATAAGGGTTGCATATAAGAGGGTTATAAATAAAAAGTTTAAGAAAAATTTAACATTAATTATATTGATTACTGTGTAAGTTTTTCATAAATTTATAAAATAATACGAATTTTTGAAATATATTTAATGCTTACATACAACCCTAAGAACTGTATATAACATTATCCTTATATCAAATTGTCGACAAAAAAAGCGTTGCCCCGAAAAGCATAGATTATAATAATAGATATTACATAGTGCATGTATGATTTGCATTTATCCCCTACAATTAATTATCTATTGTCTTATTGATCCAACACATAAAGTACAAATGGTCCAACTAAATCCACGTCTCAAAATTTACTAAGGGTTCGTTTACTCGAATCGAAAACGGTTAAATTGAATTGAACGAAACTGAAATGAATTGAAATAAATTGTCTATAAAAGATGGAAATTAGGTTAGGAATTAAACTGAAAAAAATGAAGTAAACCGACCCTAAGTGAGGAGGTAACTCACTACTAATAAAACTTAAAAATAATATTTATTTAGTTGGATAGGGTTCTACGTACTATCAATTACTCGCTAACATTCACTAATCAAGGTGAGTAGCATATCCGATGGGTGAACTCAATGTTCATAGTCCATTACTAACAAAGGTGAGTAAAATTTGATTAATTTAGATTCGATTCGGGTTAGACCTCAGCGTTCATAGTCCATCAGTGGTTATTTATAACCGCGCCATTTTACCGGTAATGTCGCACACGTATTACCCGCGTACTGGCTATTCACATGAGACATGACAATTGTTACCGTTACGCGTAACGTCATTTTGAAAAAGCAACCCCCTCTTTCAATCCAGCTCACGTGACTATAACGTTACTCCACGCCAACGGTAACCTCGTTTGTTTTCCTTTCGTTTTAATTATGCCTTCTTTCTTCCTCATTCTTTGCTTTTGATGGTGTAATTACACAAGGCATATCTGTTTATCTTGGAAATTGGACCTCAATTGGTTGGCTTCCTTTCCCAAGTTTGGAAGAAACATGAAACTCAAATTTCTTTATTATGAGATCTAATGTTTTCATACAAATGTGTATATATATACTACACATACGATACTATATGGTGTATTGGGTCGCTAATCATGTGTGCACTTCATACGTAGATTCGACAAAAATTTAATGCTAGATTTACGCTTGAAGCTTTGTTACTTGTTTAGCAAGATCGATTATATTATAGTTTCAGTTTTCTCCACACGTACTTTAGGAAGGATTGAAAATTATTACGCATAATCAGATGCAATGCTTGCATTAAAGAAAAGAAGATAAACACCTTGTAAAAAAAAAGATAGACGCATATGTACATGAAAGAACGTACATGAATTTCATGGTATATGTCTTCTATGAAATACTACTTCGTAATTATTATCTGATCTGTTTTTAAATTCCATAACAACCGCTTAGAAAACAAAAGTAAAAAAGAGAGCAAAGAGAGCATCTTATATTTACATACTTATCAAATCAAATATTCTTGATTCTCCCAATAGTTTTTCTTTTTGACATACAATAAAGATCATTTCAAATATGAAGTACTATTGTAATGGATAATGAAGCCTCGACTCTATGTATATTTGTTCATAAACATACTAATATTTCATCGAAAATGTATTATATAATCGGTGGTATCTCAAATCATACCGTAAAATGTAGAAAAATTGTTCATTTAAACTCAAATGAACAAAATTAATATACCTTGTTCATTTGAATTGAAATTAAATAATTTTTTTGCAATACAACGATTTTATAATAAAATTTGTCGTATTATGGTATTACTATCCTCATCATATACGAAGTACCAAGGTTAATTATCACCATCATCAATCAATCATAATATTATACTCCGTATTAACATTAATGATATTATCGTTATAAAGAGTGATTGATAACTCAAGTGGTGAAAACATGCTTCTCAGTCCCAACCCAAAGAGATCTTGGGATCGATTCTCATCGTCTTCTAATTCAACAAAAAATGATATTATCATTATATAAAAGGAAAAAAAAAAATCTAAAAAAAAATAAAAAATCATAAACTCCCAACTGTATAATCTCCTTTTGCTGTCTTTTTCCTTTCTTCTCACATCGTAACTAACCTTTTTTACACACATACAACTTATTCCTTCTTTCTGAATTCTCAGCTCAAAAATCACACACAAAAATCAGAAATCAATAAAATTCTCTTGTTTCTTCTGAAAACCCTAAAAATCTCGAAAAACGTCATCAATGGCGACAACAGAAGAAGCATTCATGGAAGCAGTGGAAGAAGGACTGAAACTGTCAAAACGGTTATACTTCGGCAAAGACAGGTCAGTGGCGCCGCCGAAACAGCCGCCTCCGATGTCGAGGTTTCCGAGGTTTTACCTTCCGACGGCTCCCATGGTTTACGCCGTGGTTTCGGATCCTGCGATCGTTGATAATCCCGACATTCCGAGCTACCAGGACATCTCCGACGTTACCAGCCGTACGTTATGGCGATGCGCCGCCATGCGTTGATTCCGCTTCGAATGAACAACGTTTTCGATGGAGTTGAAACGTATTTGGAATACTGTGTTTGTTAGGGGTTACTGGTTGCATATGTGGAGTTCATTGTGTTATTGTGGGAGGTAAGACTTGTTTGAATTGTCGTCTTGCTGTTCCTATGGGTGACAGGTTCATCTCTGTTCTTTCGGTCTCATTTTTTTTTGGTGTGGTTTGATTGATTTTTATGTTGTAGAATCACGGGCAATTTGATTTGATTGCTGTTTTCTTGAAAAAAAAAAGTGTTTTGGGGCTGAAATTGGGCTTGAGAGATACTGAAATTATTGGAATTAGTTGAGTTTTTTGGTATGAAGTTGAGATGATATTTTATGAAAGAACTTGGAAGCTTCATATTGAATTGTTATCTATTTTTGTTACTTAGCTCTGAAACTTAAGTGGATTATGTGACGAATGTTTTTATGGTTATTTTTTAAATATGTATTGTTTCCAGGTCGATGAATTGACATGAAATAACATGTAAGACTGATTGAGAATTAGTTTGAATTTTGGTGAGAGATAGTGGTGTATTGTATTAGGAATTGGAGCTTCAAGTGAATTGTTAATTTGTTACTATTTCAGGAAAGATTTTGTTTTGCTGATGAAACAGTTGAAAATTGAGGCTAACAGTGAAACTATTTTTTGTGGTATTTATTGATAGGTAAATTGAATAATGAACAAGAACGGATTGTTAATTAATGGGTTGAAGATTCTGATTTCAATTCAATTGTCATCTGAATGTCATCTCGTTTCGTACTGATCCAAATTTACTGCTATAGTTTGTAATTGACTTTTAGAGAACTTCATGTATGCAAGTTTGTAGATGTTGATCGGTTCAAGTTTCAATTATTTGCTCTGYTTTTCGAGAATTTGGTATGCYGASCTAATTACTGAACAGTTCAAAAGTGAATCTTTTTAATAAAGGACTGCTGTGCATGAAGTGGTTGTTATATTTTGTGATTAAGAAATCTGTTTTTAGAGCGGTTAATTTTCCGCAAGTGGAGATTATGTATATACAAGTCCTTTCCCTTTGTTGTTCTTGTGACGAAGGAGTACAATGCTTGGCTTGATTTTGTTAATCATTTCTAAAAATTGATATCTTGTCATGATATGATGAATAGCAAAAGCAGTTGTACAACATGTATAATGGCTTGACTTTTGTTTGTGCTATTATCCGTTTGATTGTTCTTAGACACATACATTACAGCTGGAAATGTTTGCTGATTATTATTAGGAATCAGTATTAGTCAGTGTTGTGTGAAGATAACTTCTTGTTTATGATCTTGCCACTAAGATCCAGCATTGCCATTTAAAAATTAAAATTTTGACTTTTTTAAATGGTCCTTTATCCGTTTGAAATACCAATGACTTTTAAATGGCAATGCTGGATCTTACTTTCAATTGACCAATGACTTTCACTAAAATTGAAAGGACCATTTATCCGTCTTACAATGGTCCTTTATGTCATTGGTCAATTGAAATTGTGATTCATGTAAGTGTTTACTTCTAGTGTTCTTTCTCCATCCATTTGTTGTTAAACAATTTACCATTTTAACAGGGTTCGATTTTAGGCGTTGAGGTTGATGTTCCTAGAAAATCATATAGTACYAAATTAGTTGCCGCAGAAGATGAAAAMGACAAACAGAAAGCATCAGCAGCTGATGATGGAGATTTTCTGAGGCCTGACATATTTTTCTTAACAATCCCACAGGTGACTAATCAATCTTGCCAATATGTTTCAAWCTAGCTAAATTTGTTTTCGAAGCACGGAATCTCATATTCTAATCTTGTTAGGTGGATGGAGGATCCAACCTTTCAATCAAAATAAGTTGGACGCAAAAGTTGATGTATGAAGATGGTGAATTCTCGCTGTGCATACCATTCACTTTTCCGGAGTATGTGACTCCTGCAAGCAAAAAGGTACCCAAAAGGGAGAAGATACAGCTAACTGCCCATCTCGGTGAGGGAACTGAAGTCTTGTGTAAGACTATTAGTCACCCATTAAAGGTATTTTATCATATCCAAGATTTTGATGACATGTTTAGAATGAAAACTACTATTTGGAATTAAGGGTGTTAGTCATTTTTACAGCAACAAAAACGACAAGTGGATTGCCTMTCATTTTTGTATGAGTCAGATGTTCTCGCGTGGTCAGACACAGATTTAATCTTTTCGTATAATGTAAGATAATCTATCTTCACGAGTTTTGTTTTAATATCATATATGCATTGGAGTTTTTATAAAAAATGCTAAGCAATTTTCTATTGTGTCTCTTTCTAGGTTACCACAGATCAGATATTTGGCAGTGTGTTTTTGCAATCGCCGTCAATTGATGATACAGATCAAAGAGATATGTTCTATGTGCATTTTTGGCCTGGAAACCAGCAAGGCAAAAAGGTTTGACATTAATTATTAAAAAYACGACAATATAGAATTTTCAGCTGTTTTGTTTCTTTCGATGGGCTGTGTGCTGCAAAGATGTTTATTGAAAAAAAATTTAATGGAAARCTAATAGCCTAATTTTCATCTATTAGTTTGCCARGTGRGCATGCATTTTATCTCTTTCAAAATTAACCTTTCTCCGGTATACAATGTATACAGTCTAATACTAAGCAGTCTCTATCTCTTATGCCAGGTTTTTCCCAGGAATATTGTTTATGTTGTTGACATAAGTGAAAGCATGCAAAGAAGGCCTCTAGAAGCTACCAAAAAAATATTGTCTGCAGCACTCTCTGAGCTTAATGCAGAAGATTCATTTAACATAATCGCTTTTAATGGAAATACCTTTCCGTTTTCACCGTCGATGAATTTTGCTAAACAAGAAACAATCGAAAGAGCCATACAGTGGATGGATAGTGACCTTATTGTCGGGGATGGCACAAACATATCGCTTGCTCTTGACAAGGTTTGTCCTGTTTTTCTTAACTGAAATCYATTATTTTTACATTTGATTAAAGCAATAATTTAAGTTTCACTAAAATTTGTTTGTTTGTTTMTTTTAAATGTTTTATTATCAAGAGACTAGGATCTGGTGTTTACATATATTTCTGYTCAACCCTTATGCTATTKCTGTACTCTGTACTTGATGCGACTAATTTTTGTATGCATATGGAAATACTTGTGATGAACTCTATTTAGCTAGGATTTTGATCTATGTCAATGCATTTTCCTGTTTGTCACAGTTTAGTTTGTTGAAACAAATGTCAAACAAAGTTCTTTCTTTTCTGTGCGGCTGTGCCAATTGAGGCTGTAATGAAATGCACCTTTTTTTTGGTGGATAATTGGGGAATGCCAATGGCTATTAGCATTTAGCAAGATGATTAATCAACAGACATTCATGCAGCCTTCTGATTTAGCAATTTTTAGTACCTTTTTGCTAAGGAACTTAATTTGATTGACCTCTTTTCCTTGCAGGCTATGGACATGTTATCAGATACACATAATTCGTTGCCNAGCATCAGCAGCTGATGATGGAGATTTTCTGAGGCCTGACATATTTTTCTTAACAATCCCACAGGTGACTAATCAATCTTGCCAATATGTTTCAATCTAGCTAAATTTGTTTTCGAAACACGGAATCTCATATTCTAATCTTGTTAGGTGGATGGAGGATCCAACCTTTCAATCAAAATAAGTTGGACGCAAAAGTTGATGTATGAAGATGGTGAATTCTCGCTGTGCATACCATTCACTTTTCCGGAGTATGTGACTCCTGCAAGCAAAAAGGTACCCAAAAGGGAGAAGATACAGCTAACTGCCCATCTCGGTGAGGGAACTGAAGTCTTGTGTAAGACTATTAGTCACCCATTAAAGGTATTTTATCATATCCAAGATTTTGATGACATGTTTAGAATGAAAACTACTATTTGGAATTAAGGGTGTTAGTCATTTTTACAGCAACAAAAACGACAAGTGGATTGCCTMTCATTTTTGTATGAGTCAGATGTTCTCGCGTGGTCAGACACAGATTTAATCTTTTCGTATAATGTAAGATAATCTATCTTCACGAGTTTTGTTTTAATATCATATATGCATTGGAGTTTTTATAAAAAATGCTAAGCAATTTTCTATTGTGTCTCTTTCTAGGTTACCACAGATCAGATATTTGGCAGTGTGTTTTTGCAATCGCCGTCAATTGATGATACAGATCAAAGAGATATGTTCTATGTGCATTTTTGGCCTGGAAACCAGCAAGGCAAAAAGGTTTGACATTAATTATTAAAAAYACGACAATATAGAATTTTCAGCTGTTTTGTTTCTTTCGATGGGCTGTGTGCTGCAAAGATGTTTATTGAAAAAAAATTTAATGGAAARCTAATAGCCTAATTTTCATCTATTAGTTTGCCARGTGRGCATGCATTTTATCTCTTTCAAAATTAACCTTTCTCCGGTATACAATGTATACAGTCTAATACTAAGCAGTCTCTATCTCTTATGCCAGGTTTTTCCCAGGAATATTGTTTATGTTGTTGACATAAGTGAAAGCATGCAAAGAAGGCCTCTAGAAGCTACCAAAAAAATATTGTCTGCAGCACTCTCTGAGCTTAATGCAGAAGATTCATTTAACATAATCGCTTTTAATGGAAATACCTTTCCGTTTTCACCGTCGATGAATTTTGCTAAACAAGAAACAATCGAAAGAGCCATACAGTGGATGGATAGTGACCTTATTGTCGGGGATGGCACAAACATATCGCTTGCTCTTGACAAGGTTTGTCCTGTTTTTCTTAACTGAAATCYATTATTTTTACATTTGATTAAAGCAATAATTTAAGTTTCACTAAAATTTGTTTGTTTGTTTMTTTTAAATGTTTTATTATCAAGAGACTAGGATCTGGTGTTTACATATATTTCTGYTCAACCCTTATGCTATTKCTGTACTCTGTACTTGATGCGACTAATTTTTGTATGCATATGGAAATACTTGTGATGAACTCTATTTAGCTAGGATTTTGATCTATGTCAATGCATTTTCCTGTTTGTCACAGTTTAGTTTGTTGAAACAAATGTCAAACAAAGTTKTTTCTTTTCTGTGCGGCTGTGCCAATTGAGGCTGTAATGAAAAGCACCTTTTTTTTGGTGGATAATTGGGGAATGCCAATGGCTATTAGCATTTAGCAAGATGATTAATCAACAGACATTCATGCAGCCTTCTGATTTAGCAATTTTTAGTACCTTTTTGCTAAGGAACTTAATTTGATTGGCCTCTTTTCCTTGCAGGCWATGGACATGTTATCAGATACACATAATTCGTTGCCTATGATTTTTCTCATTACTGATGGAGCTGTTGAAGATGAGAGACGCATATGTAATGCTTTAAAGAGTCGTTTGCTCGATTGGAAAACAGTATGTCCACGCATACATACCTTCGGGATAGGTAAATACTTYACACTACTCTGTAAATAGTTTGAAACTTTGAATACTTTCTAGCWTGTTTTATTTGGCATTGATGATGTTTTCGGCGACTTTTGTTTTGGAGRACTTAATTCTAACTGGAAATTTTCAAACTTGGCAGGTTTATATTGCAATCATTACTTTTTGAGAATGTTGTCAATGATTGGGCYAGGCCATTATGATGCTGCCTATGATARAGGTTAGTTTCATGACTTTCAAAATGAATTTAAGTGATGAAARCGTGTTTGCAGTGGGTTTGATAACTTTGTTAATTTTTAACTTGAGTGAGAAATGAATAGATTTGATAACTTTATGTGTCAGCACCATGAAATTAGAGAAGTTAAGGTAAGTGGTTTTCTAGAATGGAGGGTGTACATCAGTTTGGAGTATGTAAAAGAATCAATTTGTAAGAACTGGCCCCAACCGGCAACCACCACCCCAAGACATCCTACCACGGGAACCACCCTACCACCAACAAACCCACCCTAAAACTTTGTTTTTTTGTAACTTTAGAACGACAAAAAAAAAAAAATAAATATTGAAGTGAAGGCTTGGGCGCCTTGTTGGCGAGCCAACCATGGCTGCCACGCCTGGCCCAGGTGCCGCTGGGCGAGGCGTGGCAGCCATGGTTGGCTCGCCCAGCCAAGGCGCCCAACCCCATATTAATTTTTTTTTTTTTTGGACTTTAAAACCAATGGCGCCTTGGCTGGGCGCCCAACCAAGGCTGCCACGCCTGGCCTAGGCGAGCCACCATGGTGCTGCCTTGGTTGGGCGCCAGCCAAGGCAGCGTGGCAGCCTTGGTGGGGCGCCAGCCAAGGCCAAGGGCGTGGCAGCCTTGGTTGGGCGCGCAGCCAAGGCGCACCCCCCATGTTAATTTTTTTTTTTGGTTTTTCTAGAGTGGTTGCGCGTGGTGGTTGGGTGGGTTGCAGTGGGGTCAAGATGTGTTGCGTGGTGGCCTGGGTGGTTGCAAGTGTCTTGGTGGTGGTGGGTATATTCGGGGCAAGGGTAATACGGGAAGTTCACATGAAATGTGGACTTTGATTCCAGTAAAAACGGACTTCGAATAGTAATCCCCATTGTAGAATGCTAAACTTATAGTTTTGCAATTTTGGATTTCTGAGTGGAAAAATGGTAATGAGCAATGACCACTCTTTTTTATTTTGTGGCAAATTGATGATGAACTCCTAGTTCTATTGAAGGAACAGATTTTAAAAAACTACTGTCTAATGATAAATGTAATATACATAAACAGAATATTTAAAATAATAGGATAACTAGACGTACTACTTTTCATATATTTTTTTTCACTTTCTTTTTCCTATTCTATATGGTTGTGCATGTAAAGATAACGTCCATCTGAACTTGGACTTTATAAGTGGACAGATACTTTTACTCCCTTTCTTCTTTTAGTAGTTTTTTTTATTTTAATGTAACCAATGCCATGAATAATAATTGTAAATGCATATTTTTTGTGGAAGAGAAGAAAATTTGTTGTTTATACAAGACAAACTTGTGGGCTCTGATTCTTATGTAATTGTTTTTGGTTTGTTCAGATTCGATAGAGCTTCGTTTGCAGAGACTAATTGCTAGAGCTTCATCTACTGTATTTGCAAATATTACCGTCGACACATTACATGAACTTGATAATGCTGAGGTATGTCTCATCTTCGAGTTTGTGGACATTGGAACTTATTTGCATTTTCTCCCACTACACTTATACGGTTTTTCGGTATGATGTACTGTTAAGAGTATTAAGACTAAATAAATACTTGTTCAAAGTTTATACTCTTTTAAGTCTTTATAGTTTGAGTTTTGAATTATTGTTATCTATGTATTATGTATAGAGTATATCTTTGCAAAATTGTGATTTTAAGGTGTGGCCTGTAGAAGGGTGATAATTAGTCTCAATTTGCATCTTAACAAGTAACAACTGTACATCTTCGGATGCTTGGTTTTTGTCCCTGAAAGTTTAATAATGAAATAGTAGGGTATTTAATGAAACTGATAAGCTGATGCATGTTCATGGCATGAACTGGTATTGTAAGACTATTCACTATTGTTATGAGATTGTCATTCTACTTCTAGTATATGTGGTGGGAGCAAGATATTTGAAACTGCATAAAGGTATTCATGTTTAGACACTTCAATTATGGCCTCACACTGCATTATACACGATCTTCAAAGGCGTAAGGTTATTTATGTGTCTAAAGGCGTAAGGTTATTTATGTGTCGAATTTGGTGCTTTGCTAAATTATGTTTGCAAGCAGGTTTAATTATGTATGTAAATACAAAATACATATAGGTATGGATTTTTAGACCCTTCGTTTATGAACTCTAATGACGCAAAGTTAGTTATGTGCCTAAAGCCTAATATGATGCTTTATAGAAGTTCATGTTTGCAAACAGGTTTAATTTTTATTATGTAGATGCAAAATCTGGCATTTCAGTTGCTGAAGTGCAGTATCTAAGGATGAAAGTTCCAAACCTATGGTTGTATGTTTGTGTTCATAGTTAAATTTGATGAGATCATTTGATAGCTTCACATCTGGTGCCCAATGTCTTGTTTCTTTACGCGCTTTCAGTTGCTGTCACACTTCTTAATCAGCTTAAACCTGCGTTTGTTCCACAGACATGGTTGTATGTTTGTGTTCATAATTACATTTGATGAGATCATTTGATAGCTTCACATCTGGTGCCCAATGTCTTGTTTCTTTACGCGCTTTCAATTGCTGTCACACTTCTTAATCAGCTTAAACCTGCGTTTGTTCCACAGATATGGTTGTATGTTTGTGTTCATAATTACATTTGATGAGATCATTTGATAGCTTCACATCTGATGCCTAATGTCTTGTTTCCTTACGCACTTTCAATTGCTGGCACGCTTCTTAATCAGCTTAAACCTGTGTTTGTAATTTGAACATCAGGTTTACCCAATGAATGTTCCAGATCTCTCATCAGAAAGTCCATTAATCATAACAGGAAGATACAAAGGAAATTTTCCGGAAGTTCTCAAAGTGAAAGGACTTTTGGCTACTATGACAAGCTATGAGATTGATCTAAAGGTTCACAGGACAAAGGCAATTCCACTTGAGAAAGTAAGTGTCACCCTTTCATTTGATAGCTTTGAAGGAGCTTGATGATGTCACATGTGGTATGATTTGTGACAATTGAAACTGTTGACGAGATCATTGGATGAATGTTAATTGAATGTGCCTATATAATCTCTAGTTGATAATGCTTAGGTTCTTATGTTTTTTAGCCCGCCTCTTCTGTCACTGAACAGACTTGAGTTATTTTTTTTTGGCTGCTAAGAGAGCCACAAGGGCGGGGATGAGAATCGATCCCAGGATCCCCTAGAATCGGGAAGGAAGCTTTTTAACCATTTGAGCTACCCCTCACTCTCACAGAGCTTAAAGGGGAAAGAATTAGATAAATAGATAAATACACTTTGAAAGCAAAATACCCTAGAACCCACCCTTCCCATATGGACTCAGCTCAAGGCTGAATATTTTTACTCTCTTCTGGTTTCATGCTCCTTATTCTCAATAATCACTCCTAGTTCGAGCTGAACACAACCAACTTTGAGATCTACATTCAGAGAGCACCACTATTCTGATTCAGAGACACTTCTCAATAAATATTGCAGTGAAGTTTCTTAATGGAATTGATTTGAAAGTTCTCATTTGAACTTTAAAGAAGTAATCACATGAAAATTTTCTGAAAGGATATTGTATCTTATTTGGCACATCAAGCATGCATCTCATGGCTGACTAGTGAAAATTATAAAATGATATGTTGTTTTAATCTAAGTTGATTAGAGGAATCAGGCAACTATTGTTTTGATGGTTTTAAGATGTTAAACCAACTCATGGAATACAGAATAGACGCACAGCTGAGAAATGAACTCATGCAGTATCCCTTTTGAGTTTTCTTTCTTTCTTTTGTTAATCTTTTTTTGTTTTTTATTTTCCCAGATTCTAGCCATCCACCAAATTAGCATGTGCACATCTCAAGCATGGCTTTTGGAGGATAAAGAACTTGAGACAAAGGTACCTTATTTTGCTTTTTTGTGCATCGTAACTTGTAAACAGGACAACTAGGGTCAAAATTATTATGGAGTATATTATTTATTTTGTTATTCTAAGTACATGTGGGCTGTGACAGCAAAGTACACAGTCACAAGCCCACACACAGAGTGAGAGAGTGCGTGCACTGTCCACTGCTATTTTTTTCACTATCTTCAATGCATCATACATGACAACAGAATTTACTCTAAAATTAATATGGCGATTGGTCTCTTACTGTCAGGTTGCGAAAATGAGTATTCACAATGGAATTATATCAGAGTATACATCTATGGCCTTACTAGTAACCGATACTTTGAAGAAAGAAGCAGGAGTTACTAAGCAGGTATTCTTGATACATTCTATAAMGCTATAAAAAGAACCTATYTATTATGTATTTGTAGTCACTTTTTCACTTTTAAGCRAGTTGTATTTTGGTTCAGTTTGACCCCTTGAAGCATCAATATGTTATCATATATTGGACCTATGGACTTAAGGGAGATACTAAACCTTGCTCTTCTCAGTAATCCATTATATAACTTCTCCATTTGAGATACTACCACAAGCATAAATCACTGTATTTTCCTACCACAGGTGGCCACAGCCATACATACCTGTCTATTGTACCCGCTACAAGCATAAATCACTGTATTTTCCTACATACCTGTCTATTGTACCCGCTACAACCACCCTTAAACATATGATTAATCTTTTGTTCCTCCTCGGGAGCACACAGAGTTCCCCACCTCACCCATGCTGTGCAAGCTTTACCTTGTTCTTATAGGGTTTTAGTGGTAATATGGAAAAGTTTTTTTGCCTAGTCTGCCTGAAGAATAGGAATTAAACTATGACAAAGTAAGTCACTGATAAATGAGAACCAAAAGCTGTTAGTTGATTTCTCAACTTATAAGAAACAGATAATTATCCTAATTCCTAAATTATGTCCGACCTTGTATATATTCAGGCATATGGCCAAACATAAGATTTACAAAGATAGGTTGAGAGAATTTGATGTGTTCATAAGTGGTCTTTATACGACTTTTCATGGATTAATGGTTAAAGAGCAAGGGAGAGGGGAGCATCTGTATTAATTTATCTGTATGTTGAATCCTTATGGTGGGTGTTTTTTGAGCAGAAGAAAAGTCCTGTCAAAAGTGGAGCAGAAACGCCTGACCCTGAGCCCCAGAGATTGAAATTGTTGAGAAATATTGGCATCGGATTTGGGGACGTGAAGGCAACCAACGAAAACATCCCTCCAGGATTRAATGAACCGAAAGGTCCAGAAGCAGCTGAAATCATCGTGAAGGCAGCCTCAGATTGCTGCACAAGAATGTGGGGATACTGCTGCTGTATGTGTTGTATACAGGCATGTTCGAAGATGAATAACCAGTGTGCAACTGTATTTACTCAACTTTTCACAGGCATCCTTTGTTTTGGTTGCATTGAATGCTGTACACAAATATGCTGCTCGGGAAGTGACAGTTAGTGATTGCAGCACAGTTCATGTGTATTTCTATACTTGTAGGCAATTAGTGTTATAGAATCGTCCGAAAGTGTAAATTTTACCTTATCTTTTTCCTTTTTTTTTGTGACTTCATGATTATTTCCCTGTGAGTAAATAAAATTTACATATATTGAGTATAGCCGGGTTACGCATTGTTAGCATTTTTGTTTTTGTGAGGGGTAAGATTTTGTTAACAAAAGTTGTATCTAGCAGAAGTAAAGAAAGGTTGTTCAACTTGTGATGTTATTTATTTTTTTGGTGTTAAGAGAGCCACAAGGGCGGGGATGAGAATCAATCACAGTTGTCCCGGGACCGAGAGGAAAGCTTTAACCACTTGAGTCTCTCTTTGTAATTCAACTTGTGATGTTATCTTTTGTGAATTCAGGAAGGTTGTAGTCCAAATTGTGAATTTTTTCTTGATTCAGTATTGAGGTTTAATTTCTTCCTGCTCTTGTTTGAATGAATAAAAAATTGTTATTATCGAGAAACGGTTTTGTATAATTTCGTAAGTAATGAGACATACAAAGTACTAAAGTATATACGAATACCAATTACCAAACATATATCCAGAAGTAAAATCATTGCATTTGATTTACTTCGAACACTTTATAATACTCCCTCCTTTTTTTAAAAAATTCGATGTTCTAAATCTTTTTTTTTCCGCACTTGTCGAGATAAAATTTTCAATCAACATGTCTCTTATTATATAATTCCAAAAGTTATAAAAATTATTTGAAAAGTATAAAACAAACAATCAAATAAGATCTCACATGACTATATTTTTCATTATATACGTAAATAGCTATTGTTGATCTAAGTGAAATTGATAATATGCTACATGTACAATAACGGGAGACAATATATTCGTCTATATTGGCACAAGAATTATGCACATAATAAATTTCAAATTTTCAATCACACACCAAATCCGAAAAACGGCCAATATTTACACATCAACAAATAGAATCTGCTGCAACGCCTAATAGAATTTAAGCTAAAGGGGAAAACAAGAGAAAAGAAGCTTATCTATGTACAAGAATTATTTACTTTTGGTGACTCTCATCTTTTCAGATGCTACATAAGACTTGCCTCCTGGTTGATCTTCCTCGACATGTTCCTCGATCTCCACATCAGACTCTTTCTTGTCACCGGAACCTACGGATATGTGGTGGAAGCCTTCTTGGATTTTCGTTACACCCTTTTCGACGGGTCCTATTGCCTGGTTTATTGTCAGCTTTACATCCTCAACAACCTGTCATTTATTCAGACATGAATTTGGCTTAGGTAARGGCCTTTTAGGTGCTGTCATTCTCTCAATTATAGGGWATCTGCCCTTATAATCAAAGCAAAGAAAYAGTGAAGAAGAAAAGTAAGGCATAGTATATGTTATACCTGCTGACCGCCTTCAACGACWATGTCTTGAACACTCTCCTTGACGCTTGTTCCTGGAGCTTCGACCTCAGTTTTTGCCTTCTCAATCACAGTTGATCCTTCCTTCTTTCTTTCGACCTCCATGTCAACGAACGTTTTCTCAGTCTGAGCGCTAATTTTTCCATACTCAGAGACAGGTGCAAAATGATAGGGCCTCGCGGAAAAGACATAGACATGGGCTGTAGCAGCTATTGCCATCTGTGCAGACCAATCAATCGAACAAAGCCTTAATCCCAATAAGTGGAGATTTAAAAAAACGGTAACTATTTACAAATGGCCTATGCAAAGCCGACTTCTATGATGATGAAAATAGCAACAAGAGGAGAATTTTATCTATGACAATCCCTTGTAAGACCATGTCAATAATTCGAATCATCTCTTCTCAACTGTTGACTGATCACAAGAACATAACTGAGTTTTCTTTAACTAAMGTTCAAGCCACCTACACCTTTTTGGTGGAAGAAGACAATTCGCTTATCTTCTTTCCGAAGTTCAATCAACCATCGGTAAACACTCAGTTTTTAGTTTTCATAAAAGAAAAAAAATRATTGTCCGAGGGACAACAGTATCACCCATTCTATTCTATTTTTTGTGTGTTGGTGATGGTTGTGCAACTCTATTGCGTGACCTGATTCTCCATATGAGAAAATGAACAAAATGAACAAGGAGTGTCCTAGAGTGTACAAACTTCTACGTACATTCTGGGCGTATGATAGAGGTTCAAAGTGAGGATGGCTTCATAAATACATCTTCAGCCTTCAACTTTCACGATTATTGTCGTCGTAAAGTATTAGGCTGAAAATTAAGACACATAATGCAATGGCATACTAAAGGGGGTAACTTTGGACAAAGTCTGCTTGAAAAAGAGTACAATTCATTGTTTTTCCTAGMAAACTTATAATCTTCTTATCGAAGAGAGACTTACTTCTATGCAGATCAAAAAATCTTGCAGACCAGTCTGAAATTTTTCTTCTCTAGGCAGAACTCCGAGCGTACATAGGAGAACAATTCCTACACCTTGCCACCAGGTAGCAAACACAATAGCCTTAAAACTGATGAACTTAGCGAGCGGTTTTATTGGTTTGAGTCTCTCATGAGTCACATTGTAAAACTGAACCAGGCAAAACAATGCCCACATCTGACTGAAATTCAGTATAACTGTAATATATGGGTACCTGAAAAGATACTGATGACTTATATCAGAATCTAGTACGGCACCAAAAGAACAGGCTAAGAAATTCATTCCTCCTAAGTTTAGAGTACTCCGAAGAATTGATTAAGGCTCGTATATAAATGGAAACATGCCAGTAAACTAATGCTACTAATGCACCAAACTGCAAGTTAATTTTAGACTGAACATGCAAGCACCCGAAACTTAAACTGGACAATGACAAGCAGGACAAAAAAATATGCAGATGAAGCAAAATCAACAGCATAATTCAACATTTTGGATGATAGTTAGCATACCCATAATACCACTTGAACTGACCATCGCCGTATACACCAAAGATCTCCAGAACTAAAGTTAGGAATGCACAGAAGGTCTTCAGAATAATCTGGTTACTCGGCATAATACATTAGTTTGACAATAAATTTAAAACCAACTTTGGAAGTTGTAGGGATTATCACTTACATATTGTACCAGACCAAATTTGATTATGGAAAACAATTGTTTTCCAAGTGTACATGGATGAAAAAAGAAGTTACGAAATGATTGTGGATGTAATTCTGGTTCTGCATCTCCTTCCAGAAGCGGTTTGTTGAGGACATTTCTCGATTCATCTTCCAGTAGTTTTAGAACTCTTTCTTCTCCGCCTGAATCAACAAGAAATATCTTACAAGTTACAGCACAACACAATTACCATCACAAGCATGAAAAAAATATATACATATGGCATCGCAAATGATTTCGTTGCTCTAAAACTAACTAAAATTAATAATGTGCCTTATCTCCACAAGGCGACCCCAATTATGGGACTTAGGCTTTGATTGATCGATTCATTCGATTAACCTATCTCCACAAGACACCTAATGACACAAAGCTATTGGCTTATTGCAATATATTTCCATCGCAGCTTATGTAACTCAACAGTGCTAATGAAACAAGGAGCTTACCAAGGCAAGCTATGAGATAGCTTCCAAATGCATACAAGGCATATGCTTCGTAGCAGTTTCTCAAAATGTCACACGCTAGAGAAGTCTTAGGATTCAACAAGGATATGATCTGGGAGAGATAATATTTGTCAGATATCTTTTGAACAATGATCTTTTGGTTTCCATTCTAAGCTAATCTTTTGATCATAGGTAGAAAGGCAGAAGAGTCATTGATATCGATAAGCGACAGGAAATAGCAAACAGTTAACCAGAAAAGGGGGTTACACCAGAGCTTCATATCCCCCACCTAGGCTTCTACAATCATGTTATAGGCGGATCAAAATAAGCGGATCGAAGATATACTTACTGACTCAGTGGAATAAACAGGAACCATGAGGAGCACAGCAACAATCCATTTTTGCTCCTGAAAAGAATAAATATCTCTTGACCATAAAACTACAGAAGCGATATAATGTAAAAAATCGTTTCAAAAACAACCAGTTACGCTGCTATGATATGAGCAGCAATATTAATAATTTAATATAACTCAAATTAAAGAAGTGGGCAGTGTTATGCATTTTATTTTAATACGTGCTGTGCAAGTTCAAATCAGTAATCATACGAATTATTGATAGACCAAACTTATGTGTAGAATGTAAAAAGACGAAAAGAGCCTACCGCAGGATTATTGTACGTTCTCAGATGTTGAAKTGTCAGAATCATTGAGAGAACAAATGCCAGCAATGCACAGAATCCCGCAACAATGGTTGCTGGTCCATGGAGTTCCTTGTATGATATCATATCTTTCATGGTTATGCTGACAAGAGCTGTACAAGTAAAAGGTAATGGAGATCTTTTTCGCACTTCTCCTACATCAAACTCTTCACCAATAAAGAACTATAGAAGAGATATAGCTATATTGTATATGTTGTTGATGTTGTTGATTGAGATACTTGTGAATGTTGTGATCTTGTACACTTTATTACTTTAACAAGGTGAAAGCAACGCAAAGCACCTAATTAATGGACCGGAAACGATCATAAAAACTCAATAGAATCCATTTAAACTACAGAAGAGACATTCTGATGTTATAATTTGCCATTTGAGAAAACATCATCTGACAGTTGAAATAAAAAGCTTCTTTCAAGGAACTTATTCAATAGGAGCAACCAAAACTTCTCGGATTCGAGCAGCACAAATCCTGACTTCTGAGGCAGTTTAATGAGCAGGCAATTAAAAAGTTTTCTAGTTCTTAGGAAACGAAACAGATTAGTTAGTCATACAGCAAATAATCGAAAGTGAACTTGATGTATTTGGACCTCCTCCCCGAAAAAATGAGAGACAATAACATGCATTCTTCGGGGTACAGATAACTTCTTACCCCAAAATGAAGGTGCACTTTGTCCTGTTACATCTCCTACAACCCATTTCAGAAAGATTGGGATCAATTAGTATCGTTACTGAATCGCTTCGCAGCTAAGTGATACCTTAGCTTCTGTTTAATTCGACTATCCAGTCTTGATAAACTTATAATCTTGTTCATTTTTCTAACCTTGGTATGCAAGAAAAACACTCATTCATGTATCTCCAAAAGTTATCACTAGTATGCAATACAATTCTAAATTCGGAAGAATTAGATTCTTGAATATTGATCCTAACATATCATCCCCCTTTTGGTCTCATCTATAAGAATCAAAAGGCTAGCTTTGAGGTTAGCTACCTTATTATCAACAATGCCGCGCCATCGTAAGCCATGTTTGAAAAACAATGGTAAAAGGTTAATTGGTACAGCCTCAAAGGAGGTGCTGATAATCAGCAAATGACTACTAATGATCAAATTTTCCAATGTTTGTGCTTGTCATCGTTGTGCAGGGGTCATACCGATCTTCTCTGTATCGTTCCAATTTTATCGTATGTCTACAGAAAGACGCAAATTTTCCAATAATACTATTTGAAAACATTGAATGAATCATGACTTCTTGAGTGCTACAATATGTTTGATCAATCAATTTGCAATTGCCAAAACATTTACCTAAAAAAATACTAAATAATCTTATAAAATTAAAATACTTCATTTTTAGTTTGAGCATGCAAACCCAATACTATGTAACATCACTCATATTATTTTGAAACAAATACAAAAAATTATAAACTGTTTATCATTAGCAGTTAATATTCACAGCATTGAAATCTCATTCTCAAACCAAGAAATTAAAACAATTAACACAACACATACATACATTTCCGCGTAACAGAAAAAATGCAACAATTGAACCGTGKGACTACACGTGCATGATCTTTGATCAAAGTATTGCAAAACAAATGAAAATTTATAAAGGCTAAAATGGCATTAGATCATAAGATGGGTGATCTAACCTGGGATGATTTTATCAACAACTGATAAAATTTGGATCAGCAACACTAAGAACAATTTTTTTTAAAAAAAAAAAAAAATTAATGTGGAGTGAAAAAAAGGGTAGAATTTTGGAAGTAAGAGGAGTATATATAAGTTTGGTGTTAGTTAGATCTTACATGACACGTTGCAATGTAAAGCATTTGTAGCAGCTTTGAAATTCTCACACGTGTTGCCAACATATGACAAATTAAGAACAGAAACATAGCACTCAGCATCTTTGATCTAATTTTTTTGCTGCGGCAAGAAAGTCAAAAGGACGGGATGAGAATCGATACCAAAATCTTTGAAATCGAATAAAAAATTTAACAGTTGAGTGTCCCTCACTAGGAGTCACTCCCATCTATTTGATCCAATCTTATTAGTATGAAATACAGTGATTAATTTCACAAAGTATTTGGATATCCTCAATTATGAATTTGTAAATTTATTATTAATGGATTTTTTTTATTAAAAAAATTACACCTTTTAAGTGGCATTTATTTATATTGCCACCTCAGATACATTTTCCGACCAAAAATGAAAATTTCCTGAATAAAATGATTTTATGAATGCCACGGAAACTTTTAATTGAAAGTTTTTTTCAACCTTAGCAATGAATTGAATAAGATCTCACATGATATAATACTTTAACTTATAGTCTCATGTGTTAATATTAAAAGAAATTTAAATATAATCTCAACTTGTTAACAATAATGTTAAGTTTTCAATCTCATCCAACTTTTTTTGAACAAGTAGAAAATTAATTAATTAATTGAAACTCATATGACATCTACCAATACAATAACTTTTCATTCACGTCATTATTTTTTAAATTTTGTAAATAATAACATGGGAAATTTAATTTGTCCATAATTGCTACACTTTGAAGCTCTTTTGCCGAAAACGGTCTAAAGTAATATTTTTTTCCCAAAATTGTTACAATTGTATACTTTATTTATTGAGCCGTGTTAAGTGCATCATTCCAGCATTGATCGGAGTTTAAATAAGTCATTCAAACAGGGATCAAAGTTGGAAAAAGTCATCGATTAACGTTAGAAAATGCTACAAGGTTCGTCGATTAACGCCACAACAAGACACATGGCGTGAGTCAACAAAAAGAGGTTACTTCTCGCAAAAGAGCTCTAAAGTGTGGATGTTATGAATAAATTCTCCTAATAACATACTCCTTCCGTCCTATCGTAACACCCCGACCCTATATCGGGTCGTACTAAGTGTCACCAAAGGGCACCCTGAACTAACAATAATCTGACCCCACATACTAAGACAGGTTCTTTCAGAGACCATTTTTCCTCACTCCTGCGCACCATGAGAAACTTCCCAAGAGACCAATCATCCTAAGACTACTCACTCCCAATCGAGCATGCTTAACTGTAGAATATCTTAGCAAACGACCTTCCTAAAAATGATGCATCTTGTTATGTGAGTATCTTATCAAAACTTCTTAAATTAACTAGGTGTTACACCCATTTTAATTACGAGTAATACATTCTGCTTTACCTTGATTTATATATTTAAGTATTTAACTACTATTGTATATAATTTTGAAATTGATATTTGAAATTGACAAATAAAGAGTCCCTCATTTTAATCTTCTTAAGCCAATCGTTTATTCATATACTCCGTATATACGACTAAGATAAACGATATTTGAACTCGTGTTTAAAAAATTGACAAATCAAGAGCGATTCGTATTTGATACTTACAATTGACCAAAAAGATCGGCCAAGTCAAAATACTAATTTATTCTCCGATAAAATACGATATTTGAACTTGTGTCTAAAAAATTGACGAATCAAGAGCAGTTCGTATTTGATACTCCCAATTGACCGAAAAAGTATCGACCGAGTCAAAATACTAGTTTACTCCCCGATAAAATACGAAAACTCTCCCCCACGCGCACTTCCCCCCACCAAGAAGTCCACGACCACACATGACACACCCCTCGACCATCACGTGCACCACACGCACCCATCACCCCAAAAATTCAACCTCCAGTTGGCGTTGACTGTTGTGCACCTTGTTTTCTCTGCTAAACTCACCACCTGTGACCTTCCCCCACGTCACCCCCTCTTCTCATTGGCCCAACCACTGGACCCCACTTCACAAGCTTGTGACTTTTCTCACAGAAAACACACAACAATCAACAATTTCGCACGACTTCGCTGTTTTCCTACCTCAGCTTTTCTTCTTCATTCATTCTTCTTCTTCTTATTATTATTCTTAATCTCATAGTTGTTGGTTGTTGATTTCACCAGAAAAAATTAGGGTTTTAGATCTGGGAAAAGAGGGGTTTTTGTTTTGTTGATTTATGTATGTATGCGAGCCAGTGTGAATAGATGAAGAGGCTGAGATCATACGGCGATGATTTGGGGGATCTGGACCGTACGATAGAGAGGACGGCGTCGGTGTCGTCGCATCACAGGAGGTTCTACTCGAAGGCGCCGGAGAACGGTCGGAGTAGGGCGTCGCRGGTGGTGGACGACGATCGGGATTCGGCGAGGGTGRTGGGTGGGAGGAAGAGGCCGGCGGATGTTGAGGGGTTRGATGAGAGAGAAAGCTCCAGGGGGTTTAGGAAGCACGAGGGTGGRGGGGACTCCTTTGATCGCCGCAAAGGGGGGTTTGATCGCTTTCGGGGCGATTCCGTGTCGTCCATGGCATCGCCCCGAGGCGGGGATAGGGAAAGGGACAGGGARAGGGATAGGGATA
>SNQN01000113.1:153224-220957 GCA_008642245.1 Bassia scoparia
GYGYCYGGGARAGYGATAGAGATAGYGATAGGGATAGGGATAGAGAGAGGGACAGGGATAGAGAGAGGACACCATTGATAGTGTCGAGYGACAGGGATATGACATCGTCAATGGTGTCGAGGGATAGAGATAGYGATAGGGATAGGGATAGGGATAGAGAGTTGAGGGAGCGGGAGAGGGAGAAGATGCATCGATCGCAGAGTTTCTGCGGGTCGAGGAGGGAGTTTCCGAAGGGGTTTAGGTCGGAGAGGCACTGGTCGAGGCGGGAGGATGGGGGGTCGTCGTGGAGGAGGTTTGATAGTAGGAGTAGGAAGGAGGTTGAAGAGGATGCCAAGAGCTCTTCTCTGGTTGAGAGAGCCGGGAGRAGCAGCAGCAAGGGCGGGGGTGCTGCTGGAGGCGGGGGTCCGGACAGTGGCGGGGGCTGTACTAGTAAGGAGAGCCTGAGGTCTCCGCGAGAAGTTAAGGATGTTAGGTCGCCCACTTGGTCGAGGAACTCCACTAGGGATTCTAAGGATTCCGGTGGTGAGCCTTCGAAGGAGACTAGGAAGAGTGAGAGTATGGTGGCGGATAGCGGTGGGAGTGGGATTGGGATTGGGATTGGGATTGGAATTGGAATTGGAATTGGGGGTGGGAGCGGGAGTGAGATGGAGGAAGGCGAGCTCCAACCCGAATTGAATCAGGTTCAAGCTGCAGATGATCAGCTTGCTTCTGAGCAGAACGAACGTTCTGCTCAGAACGCTCAGGTAGACAAAGATTCCGGGAAGAAGCCCGAACACGAGTTCAATAGTAGTCAAGTTGTCGAATCAGTGGTAGCTGAGTCTGTTGCCACAGACAGAAAATCTGTTCAAGAGGACGCGCCATTGTCTGGTGAAGTGGTTTTTTCTGTCAGCAAACAGGTGACTTCAGTGACAGTAGCCAGCAATGTGGTTGTGAAAGAAGCAGAGAACGTTTCGACTAGCCAACACTATTCTGCAGACAAGGTCTCCGTTTCTGAAGAAAGTGAAGCGCCGGGYCTTGAAGGCACRGAAGCTGCAGCTGCTACTGATGGAACTCAGGGAAGATCAGGGCCCGAGTCTTCTGCACCYATAAGCATCAGCTTGGAGGGCGAGGTGAAAGTGGARGAGCATGATCCTGGAATCGRKGACAAGTCATTACCTGATAAAGAGAAGCTGAAAAACGATTTTGATCTTGAYGTTGGTTTCGGTGACTCAAATAAAGCCATTGCAGAAGAAATTCAGAAGGAGCCGGAACCATGTGTTTCTGTCCTTAGAGATAAAGGGAAAGGTGTGGCCGTATGCTCTCCYGACGAGGCTAGTAATAGAGATAATGATCTGGTCGAAAGGAARTTCATTGCCTGCCAGGATGATTCGATGGAAGGTCCGAGTGTACGTGGCTTTGAGCTCTTTTCTAGCTCGGCTGGAATCAAAGCRGAGAGTGCCAACAAGAGRAGTAGCTSTAAACCCGAAACAGAGAAGCTGAAATTGGAACCTCTAGATCTCTCTCTRGGCTTGCCTAATGTTTCGGTTGCTGCTGCTTCCCACAGTGCTGCTGCACCCCCTCCGAGCTCCCCTCCACGTGCAAGGAGTGTCCAGTCGTTTGCTACCAGTCTCAGAACCGGCTCTGATTGTTTTACAACATCGATTTCATTCTCRGGGTCACAATTTATTCATAATCCGAGCTGRTCCCTCACTCARAATTCYGTTGATCATGACTTTGAGCAATCTGTTAAAAGTCGTCCATTATTTCAAGGTGTTGATTGGCAGGCGTTAAGTGCTAATGATTCTCTGCCCAAGGAAGTTCTGGCAAAGCAGAAATTAATCGCCAATGGTAATAGTAATGGGGCTCTGCATTTTTCGCAGTCTTCCCAAGGCATGTCGAATGGTCGAGTTATGCAACAACAACAACAAGCTGTGCCCTCTGGAAATGACCGGTCAGGAAGTCTCCAGAAACAGCTCTCCGGAAAGGCTCAGTATCAAGATGAGTTCAGGTCTCCTGCCCAGAGTGCTGGGTCTCATGATACAAGATCAGAATATGGGTTTGATAAAAGGCGAGTCGCTGGGGATGAAAGTGTAAGCAGACTCTTCAGGAGTAGTAGTCAGAGAGACATGGAGCAAGGACCTGCAGGTGAAAGAGAGGTTGTGGAGCGACTTATCTATTTAATTGTTTCCGAACCAATTCAGACAATGGCGTGGAAAGTTAATGAAATGCCAGAGCGTTTGGTTGCTTTCTTGAAGGATAGTGTATGTGAAATGATAGTGAAAGAAGATAATCCCAGAAAGCTACGTAACCTTCAGGATTTGCTGCGGAAAAGGTCTGATCTTAATTTGGAGACTCTATTGAAGTCACATCGGGTTCAGTTGCAGATTCTGGTGGCTCTAAAGACTGGCCTTCCGGACTTTCTTCAGCGTGCTGACAGTATTTCWTCTAGTGATTTGGCAGAAATATATCTGAATTTGAAGTGCAGAAATAGTAACTGCCGAAGTGCATTGCCTGTGGATGAATGTGATTGTAAATTTTGCTCCCAGAAAGATGGTTTTTGCAGTTCTTGTATGTGCCTTGTTTGTTCGAAGTTTGACACCGCTGCCAACACATGTGGTTGGGTTGGATGTGATGTTTGCGATCATTGGTGCCATACTGATTGCGGTTTGCTGAAATCTTATATTAGAAATGGTCGAAGTGCAGGTTCTCAGGGGGTATCTGAAATGCAGTTTTATTGCCTTGCTTGTGATCATCCTTCTGAAATGTTTGGTTTCGTTAAGGATGTATTTAAAATGTGTGCTCCTGAATGGAAAAACGAGACATTCCTCAAGGAACTTGAGTATGTAAGGAGGATATTCAGTGGCAGCAGTGATTACAGAGGAAAAGTGTTGCATGATGGTGCTAAGCAGCTCATRACTAGATTGCAAAGCGGGGTCAGTACTACGGAGATCTGTAAACAAATCATGGCGTTTTTAAATGGTAAGTTCATCCAGCAAAACCTTTTTGCTAGAGGTATAATTCATTTACAGCTGCATAGTTTCCTACTTACCTGTTTAAAGTAAAGATTATTTGAGATTGACATGTCAAAAACTAATGTACTCGTATGTGTTTCGCTTATTGTAGCAGCAAAGTTGAAGTATAATCTATCAAGTATAATCTTCACTTGCGTAGTTTTTTAAGCTTTTGTGTTTATGGCTTGCTCAATAGTATTGACTGAGTATTGTCAATTGCTTTTTTAACAGACATAAATATATATTGACTTGTAGTAATTAGATCATCTGGCTCCCATAACTGGTATTATTCCTTTAGGCGCGACTGGTATAGAAGATGCCAGTCAAATTCTGCTTCTGTTTTTGAATGCTAGCAGAGTGACATTGATACAGATTTGAGGGTATGTATTATCTAAGTTTTTTGAGGAGAGATTTGATGTGGTGATGCGGTGGGCATTGTTTGCAATACTTTTCTGTCTTATTACAGAAACACTTCAGTTTAAATTTTAAATTGTGTTGATTTGTTGAATTATTTGGCCTGCTTGTTGGCTGTTGGTTGTCACTGCCGATACGTTCACTGATTTCTGACTCTYGAGTGCATCGAACATTGCAGAGGGTGATGGCAAGCCTGTGATTACATTGGGTTCATCTGGAAGAGACCAATTTCAATCCCAACCGCAAGCCTTTGACAACAAAAGAGGTAATGTCCAACATTCCTTCAAAAGATCTCTCTCGAATGGATTTACTTAACCTCTAGTAGTTAGATTATTAGATCATCTGGCTTTCATGACCGGTATCATTCTTTTAGATGGYKCTGGCACAGAAGAAGCCAATAAAATTCTGCTTCTGTTTTTGATTGATTGCAAAGTGACMTTGACACAGATTTTAAGGTGCTTATTATATGYGTTTTTGGGAAGAGAGTCGATGTGGTGATAGTGTTGGTGAGGTGGGCATTGTTTGTAATATTTGTCTGTCATTGTGTCTTAGTGCAAAAACTCTTTGGTTCAAATTTTAAAATGTATTGATTTTGTTGAATTATATGACCTGCTTGTTGGCTCTTGGCTGTCACTMCCATTTTGTTCATRGATTTCTGACTCTAGACTGCATCCAATGTTGCAGAGGGTGATGGCAATCCTGTGATTGCATTGGGTTCGTCTGGGCGAGACCAATTTCAACCCCAACCGCAAGCCTTTGAGAACAGAGGTATTGTGCAAAATGGGGTTGCAGCCTTTGAAAACAGAGGTAATGTCCAACATGGGGTTACAGCCTTTGAGAACAGAGGTAATGTCCAACATGGGGTTACAGCCTTTGAGAACAGAGGTAATGTCCAACATGGGGTTACAGCTCTCACTCAAGAACCAATCTGGTTGAAACCCATTCCTTCGAAAGATCTCTCTAGAATGGAAAACATCGGGYTTACTCGTCCGAGTATTGAGGGGAGTGGAGCTGGTGGTGGTTCTTGGAATACTGAGACTTTAATAGGCACAGACAATAAGCCTGGAGATGAGTTAGATAACATTGTCAAGATTAAACTAGCAGAAGCTCAATTATTCCAAAAACGTGCTGATGATGCTCGCAAAGAGGCCGAAGCCCTTAGACGCATAGCAAATGCAAAGAATGAGAAGGTTGAAGAAGAGTATGCGAGCAGGATAGCAAAATTACGCTTGTCAGAGGTGGAGGAGAGGCGCAGGCTGAAACAGGAAGAACTGCAAATGTTGGAAAGAAGTCATCATGAATACTTCAACATGAAAACTAGGATGGAATCCGACATTAAGGATTTATTGCGGAAAATGGAAGCAACAAGACGGAATCTCAGTACTTAGTGTGTTTCTCTGACATCAGTCATGTAGATTACTTGAGGCAGAAATCGTAGGTTATGTCAATGTTGCCTCSCAACTGTATTCATAAAGCCACAAGCACCTGATAATGATATCGGAGCAACTTGTGGTTGGTATAGAGGTGCATGTATTTCTGAGTGCCTTGCCGATCTCAGTTAACTATATAGCTTTTGGTGAGATCTGTAAGAGCCGTTGCTGCTTCTGTGCTTCCCYTCTGTAGGTATTATAAAGTTGTAAATCAGGTCTAGAAAAACCGMATTTGGTCTTATTTTTCTCTTGTACTAGCAACTAATTGAAGCCTGTACAGAAGTAGCTGTTAGCTTCACTCCTTGTTACAAGCATTTGGCATATTTTGATCTTCTACAGAGGGAGTTCTGTAATCAATCGTTCTCGATTCTCATCTGTAATTCAACCCGAAAAATGATACAGCTCAAGTGTATGAGTCTTACCCTGCGCTTGTACTCGTATTCATTGTTATACTGGCCATACTATTGAATGATCCGGCATCTGTATGTTGTAACTTGTATGAGTAAAATGGCTTCTATGTATTTTTGTGGCATGTATCATTCTCTTGTTTTGGTTGCTGTTTAACGATTTATAAATTTTGTTATCTGTCATTTACTTTGAGCGGGAAGCTGTGAAAAAACTCCATTCTGCTACTTTCAAGTACTTACAGCTAGACTCGGCAAAGTTGGTCCGAATCCGGAAATGAATGATCCGAACATTGGTTTGAATCCAATGGATCAGGTCCGATCTGAATCATCAGGATTATCGTAAGATTGTATTTTGTTCACAGACAATGTTAGAGTATTATATGAGTACATATTGCTTATTATTTAGTGTTTAAACAATAAAGTATTTGCTCGAGAATTATCTAGTACGAATTTGTCTGATTAATGAACGATAAATGATAGACACGTTATAATACAAGCCTTTGAGGCATCATTGGAATTGTCACACGTTATTTTGCCGGTTTGCCACATTACATGACAAACTATGAAACCTAATATGCCATTTTGCATTTGTGCAACTTTTTATCCAAAAAATTCTTTTGGATTTTATGGCATACAAAATCCCTAATAATACCAATATTTATATTTTATTTTTTGTGATAATCCATCAGAATAATAATAAAAAAAATCAAGTACCTAATTACCAAGTCGACAAGATCTATATGAAGCATTCTTTTGCGATAATGATGGAATTATAGAGTGATTTTTTTTCTCTTGATTTCGGGCCGCATTTTACATAATGAAATCATATATTGTACTAAAATAAATCAATTAGATATTTACATGAAGCTTTATGTGGTTCTTATCCCATATCAATGGCCATTACCAGTTTACCACAAGTGAGTTATTGTGTTTTGAATTGTCCATAATATCATCTCCGTCCCCACCCTATCATTTACGATAATAGTATAATGTTTATTTCTATCTTTTATCTGACGTTAAACTTAGGCTTATTTTATTCGGGAAAAAAAATTTAAAAAGGTGTCCTGCTTAATTTTCCCTGATCTCTAATTAACACGAGATGAATTTTAAAAAAAGCCAAAATTATTATAAATTGCAAAAATTACAACACAAGGGATAACAATTATCCATAAATCCAAAATTCATCAAATCTCACACACTTCTTGCCTTCTTGGACCCACCACAATCACCGACCACAAATCTTATTCCACGTGTCACTTTCTTAATCCACTCCAAAAATTAATTTTTTTTTTAATAAAAAATTATTCAAACTTTCACACTTTCCAAGTTCCAAATCCAAACTCAGCTCCCATTCTTCAGCTCACGTGCAATCCCACTAATCTCAGCCGTAGAAATCTCCCACCCATTTTCTACCGTCCACGTGTCACCTCTTCAACCGCCAATCCTTCATCCCTTCCCCTATATATATAAACCACCACCCTCATTTTTTTACAACATCCATTTTTATTTCTTGGCTTGAAAAAAGAAAAAAAAAACAATCATCAAAATTTTTGTAAATCTTCTTCAATTGA
Organism: Bassia scoparia; assembly: GCA_008642245.1. Taxonomy (NCBI): domain Eukaryota; kingdom Viridiplantae; phylum Streptophyta; class Magnoliopsida; order Caryophyllales; family Amaranthaceae; genus Bassia; species Bassia scoparia. Next base: position 160,037 of record SNQN01000113.1, read on the forward strand.
TCATTCTTCAATCTTCATTGTTGACTGTAAATTTACATTCATTCAAGGTTTACATCAATGGCGATGAGTCTAACACACCAAATCGGMGCGCTCTCGGGCAGCCCGATCACCCGGGAAACCCCGGCCYCCGCAAGCTCCGGCGAGTCGTCGGCGGGGCTGACGGCGGCGGCGATGTGGAAGTCCCCGTCGGCTCCGATCAAGTGCAAGGCGGCGACACCGCCGGAGGGTCTCTCCCCGCCGGTGAGCCCCTGCCGGTCGCCCCCGATGCGGGCGGACCTCACCGCCGCGGTCCAGGCMTTCGAGAAAAAACACTCGGGGGCGCATTCCCGGGTCGATAAAGACGGCGGCAATGGCGGGGTGCCGGTTTACGTGATGATGCCGCTGGACAGCGTGAAGGCGGACAACACGGTGAACCGGAGGAAGGCGATGATGGCGAGTCTTCAGGCGCTMAAGAGCGCCGGTGTGGAGGGGATAATGATGGATGTGTGGTGGGGATTGGTGGAGAGAGAATCTCCTGGGGAGTACAATTGGGGTGGCTACTCTGAGCTCATTCAAATGGCTCATAAGCTTGGCTTGAAGGTTCAGGCCGTCATGTCTTTCCACCAGTGCGGCGGCAACGTTGGCGATTCCGTTACGTATGTATCTCCTTACCCCTTCCCTTCCCATTCGATTTGATTTATTATTCTCGTATTTCACGACACGTTAACACGACACGAACACGACCTCACCTGTGTAATTACATGTGGATGTGGATGTGGATGTGATGTATGTATTTTTGTTTAATTATGGGGTGATCCTGAATTATAGCAGTTACTTAGAGCCTAAAATAAGGTGAAACAAGTGTCCTAATTTAGTATTTTTTTTTTTTCATTTTAAATCATAATTTGATTTGCTAAAAAAAGTGAGAACTTGAATTTTTTTTGGGGGGATAAAAATAAGTATGAACGTGATTTGTGTTTACTTTGCTTGCTTTAGACCTTTAACAAATAGTATGCCTTTTTTAAGTGCTCAAGCAACCTGAATTCATTGTAAAAGTTTACTAATTTTGCAAGTTAAAAGTTAAAAATGAAATTAGTTACTTGTCTATTACATTTATAGATGTTTGGTTATTTACTTAATTTATGCGTTATTCTCAAAATTGAATCTATTATGAATGATGTATTAAATGCTTATATACGGCGTTAGGGTACATGTATTTTTTTCACGGTAAAATTTGATCTTTAACCCGTATTTTATTGAAAATGTTTACTAAATATGGGACTTTAGTTATAGGTAAGATAAATTGTCTTAATCAACTGTAATCTTGGTTGGGTCAAGCGAATCCGAGTTTACAAGGTTAAACGCTTTGAGAGTAGGACGACACTACCTATAGGAGATTAAATCCTCGACCTCAAGGTTTAAGGTTGAAAATCTCTGCAAAGTGCCCATATCTTTAGTAATTTCAAACTTAGGATTAAAACGGATATATGTAAAGAAAATGGATTTTGGTGTAAGATTTTGGAAACTAAATAAATAAGATTTATTTTGGATAATCGTAATAATTGTGCTATTTCGTCCCTTCATAATTACTAAAAAAATGTTATGTTATTATTAGACACAGATATACCAATGGGAAAAATATGTACAAAACTTATATTACAAAATGACACAAATTAATCTTCCATATTTAGTACCCCTTTTTATGTTGTTATTTGTTATTTATTGACGAAAATCGGATATTTTAAGGTTTAATTTATTTATGATTTATATCTTGACGTGAATTGCTAAGAAGCCGTGGAGTAAACGGCTTTATAGTGGCCATTCAATGTGGTTTGTTTTGTTGTGGCTCAAAGGAACTTGTAAATTCTAGAATTTGGTCTATTTTTTTGGGTGTTATCTTGAATTTTGGTTAAGACTCTTGTGACAAAGTGGGAGGTAGTTACTTGCCACTTTGGGGTTCTCTTCTGTCTTGCATTAGGAATTATGGGTCGCCTTCATGTATCTTGAATGCGATACGAAGTACTTTAGTTTGGTTTCTTGTTTCGAATATCCGAAAGGTGTTGTAGACTTGTCGTTTAAGTTGGGCCCTAAATGAGTCTCGGAAACCAGATGAGTAACCATATATACTGTTGTAACTTTTGACGTTAATGTGTTAAAAGTTACAAGCCCTAGTGCTTTAGGTAATTGTATTACGAAAGGTGATGAAAGTTTAATTAAGGCTTATCTTAAGTAAAAGTATCGGTTTGATTAATGGAACAAGGATCCTAACAGATTTATAAGATATGGTTTGGTAATTGTTGAAATACTGAGTATAGTATAAGATATGGTTGTAATGATTGATATCTTGGTTGTACAGAATACCATTGCCAAAATGGGTATTGGAGGAAATGCACAATGACCCGGAACTTGCTTACACTGATCAATGGGGAAGAAGGAACTTTGAATACGTATCCCTTGGTTGCGATACCTTGCCAGTCTTGAAGGGGCGCACACCAGTCCAGTGTTATTCTGACTTTATGCGTGCTTTCAGAGATCAGTTCAAAGACRTACTCGGGGACACTATCGTGGTATGGCTTATTTTAAATCGAGCAATAAGACATTGCCCTCGTGTCTTGTTACATGCTTAGTCATTTTGATATCAAGTGAACCGAATAACAACTTAAGGCTAATTCACAAGAATTTTCGTGCACTTTACAGGAAATACAAGTAGGGATGGGTCCAGCTGGTGAGCTACGATACCCTTCGTACCCAGAGCGAGATGGTATATGGAAGTTCCCTGGAATTGGAGCTTTCCAGTGTTTTGACAAGGTATCCTTTGTGTTATTCAATTTGTTCGTTGGTTTTTTCATGTAGACTTTCTTTATGGATTGATGTGTATGGTCTTCTTTCGCTGATTGGTTGTTTTGCTTTGATACAGTATATGATCAGTAGTTTAAAAGCCGCTGCAGAAGCCAATGGTACACCAGAATGGGGCCACTCAGGTCCAACTGATGCTGGCGAGTATAACAACTGGCCGGAAGACACCCAGTTCTTRCGTAAGGAAGGTGGAGGGTGGAGCAGTCCGTATGGTGAATTCTTCCTCACCTGGTACTCTCAAATGCTCCTGGAACACGGGGAGAGGATCCTTTCCTCGGCCTCTGAAATCTACAAAGACAACGGTGTCAAGATCTCTGTCAAAATTGCTGGCATTCATTGGCACTATGGAACTCGCTCCCACGCTCCTGAGCTAACAGCTGGGTACTACAATACAAGGTACCATGATGGCTACCTTCCGATTGCCCATATGCTTGCACGCCACAATGCTATCTTCAACTTCACTTGCATAGAAATGCGCGATCATGAGCAGCCCCAGGATGCTTTGTGTGCTCCRGAGAAGCTTGTCAGGCAAGTAGTTTCYGCCACACAACAAACTGGGGTCCCATTAGCCGGGGAAAATGCATTGCCACGGTATGATGAGCATGCGCATGAACAGATTCTGCAGACCTCAGCGTTGAATMCAGAWGAGAYTTCAAATGAGACAGGAATGTGTGCGTTCACYTATTTGAGGATGAACCCGGACTTGTTCCAGGCCGACAACTGGAGGAAGTTTGTGGCATTCGTGAAGAAGATGAAAGAAGGAAAYGACGTGAATCGTTGCAAGGAGCAAGTCGAAAGAGAAGCAGAGCATTTCGTGCATGTAACTCAGCCACTAGTGCAAGAAGCCTCAGTTGCTCTCGCGCATTAGGAGAAATTTATTAGTACAAACATTTTACCACTCGAAKTGTMATCTAAATTAAGKTGTATGTTAGCARTCAAACATAAGTAAATTTTTTCGATTTGCTTTGCTTTTCTATCTTCWGCACCTCCCTATATTATTACCGGGATTGCTGTATCTAATGTATAAAGCGARACAATATCAGAATTATTTCGRGAAGGTTTAATCCCGGTAATAATGAGGCCTGCTTCTTACTTGTATTATACGAAGTACTCCGTAGTTTCTTGAAGCGAATCGAGTGATGTATAGTCTGATTTACTACATATAAATTATAGTTGCCATCAAGCTACAACATTTTCTAGACAGTGGAAGAAGATCAATGGTGTTTTCTTACAATTGTTCATTTTCAATCATCTCTATTTTCTCTTATGATTGATGATTTTGATAGTTGAACATTTGAACATCTCTCTCCACCCATTTTTTGATGTGTTGTAGGGCTAGATTTTTAGCATTCTACACAACTCCAAAGAGAGAGAGAGGCTTCTAGAGATAAGACATAGAGCATTTGAGACATGTATATATGGATCAACATGGTTAAAGTTGGTTTTCATTCAAATAGACATTAGGATTGCATGAGGATCAATAGAAGTGATTAATAGACGGGTTGGTCCGGGCTTGTACAGAAAAATTATGCCCAAATCTGTTCAAAAAGTACAGGCTTTGCAACCGTTGTGGTTTTTATAAGCAGGGTTCGAGCTTTGAACTAATATTGCATATTTTTTAATTGTCCTAACCCTTATCTTCGGCGGGGTTTGGACTGATCGGGCTTTAAATGATCGCCTCTATGAGAATACATAGCATCATTTAACTCAAGTGAAAGAATGTACTTCGTATATTTATGCTTTAACGCCATAAGTTGGATGCTTTTTGCAAAGTTGCAACGCTCAATAACGACATTACTTTTACTCATTTTCTCACTATTCGTCTCCTCTGGTTGACTTACCTTCTTGAGGTCTTCATATCAAAAGTCAATAATAGAATATGAACATGTAAGTTTAGACATGGTAAACCCATCGAGAAATGAAGCTTTTCAAGCTACTTTATCCTGACCTTCGGTGTGACAAATGGTGATGGTGGTTAGTGACAGTCAGTGATTGTAAGTTTCACGTTTGTTAAATTTTCATTTAAAGATATGAGTATTTATTTTAAAATGTTTTTAAAAGTTGAAGGCTACATTGCTAAACACAAGAAATGGGAGCAAAACTGACACTACATGTTATTTTGAAAAAAAAATAAAATCATATCATGGATAATCTCTCTATTGAAAATATAACATATTGTTTAAAAATAGTATTCTATAATTTGTAACAATTCTTACATACAATAAAGGTAAACATTGGTCATGTTGGGTCGATCCATAAGTCTAAGCTTGTTGGCCTTGTGTCTTGGTGGATGGTGCCTATACAAGCCAAGACAATGTCGTGTCGTGTCAGTTTTGTGTCAAGTTCCTAAAAGGAGGCTCATATCAGCCTAGGTCATGTGTCGCATATGTCGCATCGTGTCTCACTTATAAATCCTATATTTTGTGGATATTTCTCTAAATAAGTGCCCTATGCGTGACCTACGTGCTACTGCGGATCTATGCCAAATTTTTAAATGTTTTTCACATCCGTCAATTTCGTTGGCGTGTCTCTTATATTATGACAATGTCTATGTTTCAACTCGTAGTTAATGTCAACGGTCAAGTCGACTATCAACCGTGTCAACCTGATCTTTAATCACGGCCAACTCATGCCAGTATTTCAACAGACAATATTTTTATGCCCAATAAAATATTTTTTTGCAAACAATCAACAATTAAACACCTTTCCAGAAAACTTGTTTGGATTTTTTTTTTTTAAATAAATATTTCGTCCCAAATCAAACTTTAACACAAAAAATTCACAAAAATAAAGAGTAATTAGAGCGTTTGCTGCAGAACCTCATGCCAAAAAAGATTCGAACAACAATGGCGGTGTCTCTTCAAACCTTTCATTTCTCCAACTGAACCACAAACTCATCTTTTATCCCAAAAATCACACAAACAACCAAAATCTCTACTTTTCACCAATAATCACACCCACACATCAAATTTCCCTCAAAATTCCTTAATTCTCTCTTATCAACAAACACTAACAACACAAACACAACCACTTATACTCAACTTCAAACACCCAAAACTAGCTCTTCAGCTTACTCAGCTTGCTCCATGGCAGCTTAGACGAAAGCCATATCAAGCTCTTTCTCCGCAAGAGAGCTCAATTTTAGCATGGAAGATAGGATGAGCTGTGTTCATTGCTTTGTCAAGCTTTGGAATGGCGAAGAGCGGACGTGCGGGAACTGCTGGTGTATGAATCACATTTGCCACTTTAAAAGAAGGGTGAGTCTTTTTGACATTCGTCTTGGAAATGCATTGCTGAGCATGTTTGTTAGAGTGGGTAATTTGAATGATGCTTGGTATGTGTTTGGTAAAATGGGGGAAAGGGATTTGTTTTCTTGGAATGTTATGTTAGGTGGGTATGCAAAAGCAGGYTTTTTTGATGAGGCGGTTAGCTTGTATCATAGGATGTTGTGGGTTGGAATTAGGCCTGATCAGTATACATTTCCTTGTGTTTTGAGAACTTGTGGTGGTATGCCTGATATAGTTAGGGGTAGGGAGGTTCATGTTCATGTGCTTCGATTCGGGTATGAGTCTAATGTTGATGTGCTTAATGCTTTGATTACAATGTATGTCAAGTGTGGTGATCTTGTGAGTGCAAGGTTGGTGTTTGATGGGATGAGCAGAAGGGATAGGATTTCGTGGAACGCGATGATTTCAGGGTGTTTGGAGAATGGGGATTGTATGGAGGGGCTAAGGTTGTTCTTAAGGATGCGCGAATTTGGTGTGAATCCTGATTTGATGACTATGACTAGTGTTGTTTCGGCCTGTGAGATTGTGGGTGARGAGAGGCTAGGGAGGGAAGTTCATGGGTTSGTTATGAGCACTGGTCTTGTTGTTGAGGTTGCGGTGTGTAATTCGCTGATCCAAATGTATATGGGTAATGGGAATTTGGGTGAGGCAGAGAAAGTCTTTGCTAATATGCAATGCAAAGATGTGGTGACATGGACCTCGATGATCTCGGGTTATGAAAATAATGGCTTTCCTGAGAGGGCTGTGAAGACTTATAAATTAATGGAGTGTGCAGGTATTATGCCGGATGAGATCACCATTGCTAGTGTCATATCAGCCTGTGCTTCATTAGGCCTWCTAGACATGGGTATGAAAGTTCATGATTTAGCTGTTAGAACAGGATACATTTCGTATGTAATAGTTTCCAATACTCTAATTGACCTGTACTCCAAGTGTAACTACATTAATAGGGCTTTGGAGGTGTTTTACCAAACCAAAGAAAAGAATGTGATATCTTGGACTTCAATCATCTCAGGYCTTAGCGAAAACAATAGGAGCTTTGAGGCGTTGTTTTTTTTCCGACAGATGAAATTTTCTTTAAAACCTAATTCCATCACTTTGCTTTCTGCCCTTTCTGCGTGTGGTAAGATAGGAGCTCTGATGTGTGGAAAAGAAATCCACGCGTATGCCTTAAGGACTAAGTTGGCTTTTGATGGATATGTACCAAATGCCATTTTAGATATGTATGTCAGGTGTGGAAGGGTTGAACTAGCATGGGACCAATTCAACYMATGTTGTGATGARGTTGCTGCATGGAATATTWTGCTCACTGGTTATGCAGAGCGGAAGCTTGGAACATTTGCTGTGGATTTCTTTCACAAAATGCTAGATTCAGATATGAAACCAGATGAAATTACMTTTATAGCATTACTATGTGCCTGTAGCAGAGCTGGTTTGGTGGCTGAAGGGTTGGAGTACTTRGACAACATGGAAAACAAGTATCATGTCACTCGAAACCTGAAGCATTATGCCTGCATTGTGGATTTGCTTGGGCGTGCTGGTAATTTAGAAGATGCTTATGKATTCATTCAGAGAATACCTCTCAAACCAGATCCAGCTATTTGGGGAGCATTATTGAATGCTTGTAGAATTCATCGGAATGTTGAGCTTGGGGAASTTGCAGCAGACAAAATCTTTGAAGTTGATAAATATAGTATTGGGTATTATGTTCTTTTGTGTAATCTTTATGRTGGCTGTAGCAGATGGAATGAGCTTGCTAGAGTGAGAAAGACTATGAGAGAGAGAGGTCTAATGGTTGATCCTGGCTGTAGCTGGATAGAAGTGAAAGGAAAAGTGCARGCYTTCCTCACTGATGATGAGTCCCARCCTGAGATAAAAGAAGTAAATGCTGTTCTGAATGCATTATATGAGAAAATGGAAGCAGCTGGTCTTAAAAAGGCCGAAACCCTTTCTGAAATTGCGTCAAAAGCAGAGGTATTCTGTGGTCATAGTGAAAGACTGGCCATTGGCTTTGGGCTTATTAGTTCTGCCCCAGGGACACCTATTTGGGTCACAAAAAATCTATATATGTGTAAAAGCTGCCATGATATTGTCAAATTTATCTCAAAAGCTGTTCGGCGAGAAATCTGTGTTCGGGATACTGAACAGTTTCACCTATTCAGAAATGGTGTTTGCTCTTGCAGCGATGAGCATTACAAGGAAACATAAATGCTAGTCAAACCCTGCATAACATCTAGGTGAAAATTCAATGACCTCTCAATTATCCCTGTACTTGGTGCTTTAAGGAGTTATCTTCCTTTGTCAGTGAATGTATGGGACTGTTGCCTGTGATTGTGCTGCTGCTACAACCTCTCAATTATACTGTCTGCATTTCACGATCCCTTTTAAGTTCGTGAGAGATGTATATGCCTCTACAAACTTAATCTACCAACAAAATTGGAAGGGATGTTCATGACTCAGAATCTTCCAGGATCGGTGAGTTTTATTTAGCAATAGACTGGTCCTTTGTAGTATAGTTTACATCTGTACATCCTAATCTTTTGAATTTGTCAGCACTTCATGCTGTCTGCAGGTACAATAATTTTGAAACTAACGTGTTTTAATTTCTGGATTAGGGCTTTTTCTATTGCAGTATTGCCTTAGGTGAGTATTTTATTGAGCCACTGGAATACTAACCTCTAACTTTAGTTGTAAGCCTGAAGTGCTTCAGCACATCTCTGTAAGTATGGAGTTGGTACTTTTCATCTGGAGGTTAGATGCCTGTGTGTTTGTTTTCACGTGGACTTGATAACCGAGGTAAATATTTGAAATTCTAGTAATTTAGTGTATGCATCAGAAGAGGTTTCGTTCCTGAATCCTGATGTTATACTAAGATTTCCAACCAAGATATTGGTGCACTTGCTGCTGCCTATCTTGGACTTCGGTAATTTTACACATCTCTTCTTTTCATCCTCAGAAAACTAAAGTGATTGAATATCCAATTATATGCTTGAAAACTGAAAAGTGGTCTTAATTAAATTAATCATCCAGAATTACTGTATCTTGGAGTTTTGGTTTCGCTGCGTACGCAGTAAATAGGATCATGATCGAAGCGGTTAGTTTTTGTAGGAAAATCCTTTTGTATTCTGGTTTGCAGTAAATACTTGTGTGCTGACCAGATAGAGGTAATAATATGACCGGGGTCTGGATCATTGGAATCATACTATGTATTTGGTAGAATACTCTGTTTGCATCTTTAGCAGCGTGTTTGGTTATATTTAGTAAAGGAAGGGAAGAGATGTGAAGGAAGAGAATTAAACTTATTTTCCCATGTTGGTTCAATGGAGGAAGTGAAGGGAATCCATTGTTTTGGTTAGACATTAGTATAGGAAGGGAAGAGGAAAAGAAGGAAATTAAGTGTATTTCCTATGTTGGTTAGACAAATAAAGGAAGGGAAAGGAAAGAATTGAAATAAGTTAATTGAAATTGTAATGAAACTTTCCGTCAATTCCTCCCAATTTCTTTCCTTCCCCACTTTATTTTTAACCAAATGACTAAAAGTGTTATATTTCCTTCCACTTCCCTTCCTCTCCCCCATTTCCTCCCTACCAAACAGGCTGTAAACAAAGATTTGCCTCACATTGTTTTGTGGAGTCCTGAGGAATCTTTCATAAGAGAGTAAGTAACCACATGAGCTTCAACTACCATAACATCAAACATGATTTCCTGGCTATTGGCAGTTTTGGCACTGAGTAGTGAAGCAGCTTTTCTTGTAGCCAGCCCTTTGTGATAGGTTTTTTTGTTTTGTTTTTTTTTTTTTTTTTTGAAAGAGAGAACTTTATTGAAACATGTTAGAGTAATTTGTGCCATTCTGTTTCAAAATAATGGAATAGTAATCTAAATATCTAATGAACCACTGGAATAATGCTTTTTCGTAGGATCGTGATCAAAGCTGTACTTTTTGTAGGATCTTCTTCCAGTATTCATGGTTTGCAGTAAATATGTATGTGCTCACCAAAATAAGACAGTGTTTCTGGATCATTGGGTCATGCTATGTTTTTGCAGAATATTGTGTTTGCAGCTCTAATTAGCAATTTAGCACTTAGTGAAGCATTTTTTCTCGTAGCTAGCCCTTTGTGATAGGTTTTTTTAAAAGAGAATTTTATTAAACATGTTCAAGTAAGTTTCGCCTTTCGTTCCTTTGTTTATATTTTTTAAAGCAGCTTTGAGTAAAGGTACATTTGAAGCAGTTGAAAGATTATGATTTGCTTTTAGGTTAATCAGAAAATAATTAAATGGAGAATGAGTTTCAGAAACATTTTCCAGGGGTTGACACAGATGTAGCTTAAGTTTCCTTTGTTTATAAAAACAGAAAATGRACATTCACATAAGATGATAAGATCCACTTCAGCAGACCAAATGCCTTTTGTTTCCATCTCCTGCTGCATATTGATSAAGTGATCAACATCATCAAAAGCCCTTCTCATCACACTATCATCCTGTCATCAGATTACCCGTCTTCCTCAAACCATTAGACTAGATTAGGCAAGTGAGATGGATCATTTGTAGTTTTTGTTCAGCTGTCAGACTGTCATTTTCTTTGAAGCTGTAAAACGAGCACTTGTGATAGTGATTCTAGATGTCAGCAATCAGTTCAGCATTATAATAAGTTAGTAACTAATAAGATTGATATATTCTTGCATCTGAATATTTACGAGTATGTTAGTATTTTTCCATAATTCAGTAGTTGTATTGGTGCAGGGAAGCAATAGAACTGGTCAGAAAAAAGGTGAGGCTTCAGCTGTTACCACATTATTGGATGAGGCTGACTGCAGAATTATTGTATAAAATCCATTCAGATGCTTGAAGTTGAAGTTCACAAGACTAGCGTGCTCGGTTTTGTATCTCAATTGAGTGTACATATGTCAGAGATATTGGCCAAATAGGATAGAATCAGTCCAAAATTTCGCCTAGGCAAGTGAAGATGATCAAGATAGGTGTGAGATCCTTCATCAGCTCTGAGATTTCCGTGGACAATTTTGAAGTTTATATATAGTGTGACCTGTATGGAAGGACTCGCACAGTATAATGAAGCTCAGAATAGGGTTCAAAGATCAGAATAACCATCCAAATCTATTTTTATCCTGTCTTGATGTCCTTTACGGAGATTTAAGTGATAGAACAAAGAAGCCTGGTATTTTATCGAAATTTTGCTGGAGATGATACAGAGGCAACAGAAGCAGCACTTGATGCTAATCCTGAGGCTGATAGAGATCCTGCAAATGAAGCATGTCAATGATGTCATTGTCGATTTCATACTCAGGAAACTACCTAAATGAAAATTCGTATTGCTTTACTAAGGCAGGTTTGTATCATTCATCAGTGTAATGGTTAAATGGTTGAATCATTCWTCTGTATCTTAATAATTCTTGTTCRAAAYCTTGGGCCATGGTTGAATCATTCATCTGTTTCTTGATGTGTCACATTTGTAACTGTAACCAGGTTATCAGAACCATATACAAGTATGTTTTATTTTTTTCAGGCTTGTGATTTCGGTGGATTAGCAGGCTGGGACCATWTTRTACGTGCCAGCTGCTGGTTTTGTTGGAGCTGATAATAAGGGTCCTGGCTAATGGCACCAGAGTCTAACGAGCAAGCCCTAACGATTTCTGACCCCGTATCCATATGTGGCTATCGGGCTCAGACGACCGACATGTCTGAGAGTCATATTTAATTGAACCTCATAGACAGGACAGTAACATACATCCTACATGCAGAGATAACTATGACAGWTAGTTTTGTACTCCAATGTTGAAGTTGGGATAAATCTTGTTAGATCTGTTACATCCCATGTTGGATATAGTATYCATGSCAAGATAAGCATAGGTATTTGGATGCTTCAAATCTAGGTGATATCTTTTGATTTGTTTCACTACAAAAATCTTTTAAGCTTAATTATACAATTAAAAAGATATGTCAACTCTCTTCTTGATATTCTGAACAACAATCATCTTCAAATCTTAAATGATTAGAAAAATATTCAATTAGAACTCTTGAGAAGTTTCTTGTTCTTTTTTTTTTTTTTTGTAAAAAAAAAAATGTTTCTTGTTCTTGAACATTGTCCTTTTTAATTAATTTATGGGCTATGTATAGCTATTGTAAGGCATATAAGTATAACACCTTATTTGCGAAGGCAATAAGTCGTTAAATTATGATAAAATTATATGTTCATCATCAATACATACGGAGTATTAATCTAAAATTTGATGTAAATGTTTTCGTTTTCTATTTTGTATATATAGTTCTAAGAGTTAAATATAATTCCTCTCTTGATAATAATTCATATTCGGATTTTTTTTTTTTTTATCATGTTACCAACTTAGGAAACAAGGACCTTGTACCCTTTGTTGACTTCAATGTTAGTTAATTGTACGAGTAGTATAAACAATTTCATCTTTCATGGTAAAATGAGTTTTGATCCGTAAAAAAAAATGATTCCAATAAACATAATGATCAAGTTGTCTTCTTGCTTCTTCACAACTTCAGTCTCTTCATGGACACACAAACATATACTTCCTCCGTTTTCGAGAGCTTATAACAAAGGGGTATTTTTTGCGAGAGATAAAATATTATTTTGTTATAAGCTTTCAAAAAGGAGAAAGTACTAAAATAATAACAAAGTATTATATCGTGTTTTTAAAGTTTTTATATGTATCGTGAATATTGACTCCGCCGTATATAATCTAAATTGTACCTAATAATCTATAAAAATTATTGCAAGTCCGTCTAACACAACACTTTCAATAAAATTATTATTACAACGCCGTTAACGCAATATTTTCACTGAAATTGTTATTGAAAATCCGTCTAACGCAATACTTTCATTAAAATAATACCGTATAGGTTATCCTGTAGAGATTTCCTCGAAAGGAGTATAGTACACAAGAATTGACCAACTTCCCATATAAATGAATATATTTCCAAGAAAAGTTTACCAGCGAATTAGAATTTAGAAAACAGCTTTGAATCAAAACATTTCTTTTATAGAATTTTGCGAAACATAAAATATAATGTTTGTTTTTYTAGTTTGACTTCAATACTACTAACATCTGATCTACTCTTCTTTTCCTTGTTCTTTCGTATTAGTTTTGCCTAATATAAAATGTACAAGTATTAAGAACACTGTTTAATAAATTAATAATAATATAGTATATATGTAATGAAATTCACAGCATGAATGACTTTATTAAATTAAATGTTGGAGCAAAAAATTCTATACTAATTAAGCRTTTTACATTGTCGATCACAAGTCACATGTAACTTTGTGATGATATAAGAAAGTACGTAACGACTAACGAGACTCCCACCTCAAGCATTTGAGATTCTCACAAAAAGAAAGTAAGAAGGAACCCTATCATGTTAACATCGAAAATTAGATGGGTTGGATTATAAGTTTATTACATGCATGTTATAATTAAGCTAAATTGCACGAGGACAATTACGGGTGGGGGAAAACAACATTGATTTCATAATGTAAAAGGTGAGAAAGAGATGGAGATAGAGTGTGTACGTGTGCGAGAGAGAAATAGAAAATGACCATTTGGCAATTACCCTTTGGAAAAATAATTGAAGAAGGACCGTAAATATATAAACATATAGATAAATAGCCGAAAATGGGTCTTGCTAGACTTAAACTAAAGAATCACCTATGTGAAACTACGCGAGTATAGGGAAACTTTTAATAAAAATTGACAATGTAACATGCTTTATCATACCTAGCATGTCTGATCTATCGATCAACACAAATTGTGTTGTTTTTTTGTTTTTTTTTTTTTGAGTTGGTATGGTTTAAAATTGATGACTTAAACTGCGTCATTTTAATCCAAAAGAAACTGAATATTTTATCATTTGAAAGATAAAAAAAAAAAGTCATAGAGTATTATTATTCTTCGACACCAAAAGACTAAACTTCGACCTATCATTAACTTGTAACTTTGCAAGTTGCATGCCTTGCATCCATATGAAATACTCATTAGCATGTTGATGAAAAAAGAACATATAAAATCCTAAGAATATTATCTAGTTTAAATTTAATTATAACATATGATAAAAACATAAATATATTAGACATTAAAAAAATTTAAAAAATATATACTTCCTCCGTTTCTTTTAACGACAACTTTGGTTTTGACACGTTTTTTAAGGAATAGATTTAAGGGTGTAAACGGGTAAGTTAGGTAATACGAAGTATAATTTTAAGACTAGTATTCTAGTAACATATGATCTGATTCTTGTTTGTGCTAAAATTATTTGACCTAATTTGCTCGTTTTATACCTTCAAATCTCTTCCTTAAAAATCGTGTAAAAACTAAAGTTGTCGTTAAAAAAAACGGAGGAAGTATATAATTTTTTTTTATATTAAAAAAAAGCACCCTCCTTTTTCGAGATGCATGCCAAAGGCAATGGCCGGTAGTAGGAACATCATATGCTAAACACATGAATCTATAATATGGGCATAAGCTGTAATAATGAGTAATTTTAATTAATAAAAAACATTATAAAATCCCATTTTACTATTTTTGGATAATTCCAAGAATTGGAATTTCTGAATTTGGAAAGTATCAAATATAATTCCATCGAAATTAGCATTAATGATGTAAGCTAATTAGCAAGAGATGAATTTTAATTGTACTTGTTGATTGTTTAATTAGTGTACTTTCCCAAGCAATTTCGAGTATTTCCGTACTTCCTTGGTTTGCAAACTTTTAATCAAATTTTAACTAGTTTTTCATTTAATATATAAGTATGTAATGTTGATTTAACAATATGTTCATCTTGAGATTTCCACATTTGGTGAGTGACAGGGAAATAAAGAGGAAAATGTTGACGAATAAGAATAAATTTGTTTACGAAAAAAGTTGTGTGCGTGACAAGTCACGTTACACGTATAAGAGCATGTATATATAGCTTAAAAAACTAATGTGATTATTCTGACTAACCATCTATAAAAGAAACTTATTGTTAAAATTAAAAGAAACTTTAAAATTACTAGTGTGATTGACCACCTATAAGACTTTGTAACTTGCGAATTACGTATATAGCTAAAATTAAATCAATATTCACTAATAATATAACAATCGTTAACTCAATTTATATGTATCTATATTAGTTTGCCTATCCAAACTCCACTAATATAATATTACATATATATAATTGTAAATTCATAATGATGTACTTGTATGTATTTAGTGGACCATCCCAACTACCAAAAGTTTAAATTGGTAGTTGAGGCTCCTGAATATGTTATACGAAAAAATTATTAGGGCTTGAAATGTGAAAGCAACACAGACCTGGTCTTCTCATAATTAACGCGACTTAACTTAAAAGGAAAAAAGAGAAAAAATTCGAAGCTATAACCTCGCTCTGTGTCACGAATGAGCCATATTTTTCATGCGAATGAGCTACAATTCGTTCTACGTACTTAAAAGGAAAAAAAATCTATAACTCTGATGCCATATTTTTCATGCGAATGAGCCACAAAGCAGGGTGATGTACATTTACAATGATAGAGGGGTATGAGGATTCGAACCTCTGATCACAAAGATCAAAGGTGGGTTGAAGTCACTGCTCCAAACTCCTTCCTCGATTTTGATACCATATTAATAGGTCACCTCAACAAAAAGTTTAAGATAATGGTTATTGAAACCCGGGATTTCGATATATTTTCTATAAGTATCCACTACTCTGTCTTCGTCCTATTAAAATTGCAACGTTTTTTGTATCTCAGTGGAACTAGCAAATAAAGAAATTACAAGTGGAGATTTATACTTTGATGAATCTTATGATTCTTGAATGTTAAAAAAAGGGCAAGTTGTACGGCAAAAGGGAAGGGCAATCCAGGACACGTGGTGACAGGAAACTCCATCATCGATGAAGAAAAGCATCAACAGTGCTGTCGTTTGACACCTGTCATTGACTTGATGATGATCATACAATAAGACTAGRTTGCTTTTATGATCATCATCATCATCATCATGAAATATGTAATCACTGTTGATCAACTGTTTCTAGGGCCTCTATGTCAGGAGTCAAGGATGATCACCATGTGCTCAAATGCACTCTCTAGTCCATTTTAGTAGGCCAATGAGATGCCGTATCAAAATAAATCGCAATGATTTGATACAAAGTAGAGAGAAAATGTGTTAAATCGTTGCAATAATTTTGATACGGAAGGAAAATTATAAAATTTCCAATAAATTCATAAATCTTGATTTTTTCAATAAATTGTCAAGTTATATGCCCAATATATAGAGAGCTGTCATATACTGTGTAAAAGTGCGGATGAGAAATTGAAAATCGATGACGTGATTTTTATTTTTAGTTGAGACTTGAGAGGAGAGTTGTAGCCAATTGATATGAATTATTTCGATCTTTATTTTTACAAAAATAAAATAAAATCAGTAGGGAAATACTACGAGGGCATTTTTCTTTTTTAAATAGACTTACGCCCCGTTTGGTTATTGAGACTAAAAGGTGGGAATGAGAATGAATTTTTAGTGTAATTTAAATAAGAAAAAACTCTTAAAATCACTATGATCATCAAACTCATGTTTTTCTCTCCATAGAGACACAATTTCTTGGGACTACACTTGATAAGGAAAACTTGTGTTCGATACCCCGTAACAACAATTAGGAGGAGACTGAAACCTAACCACCCAGAATTGATCCTCGAATTCGAATTAGCCCAAAAAAGGTGAATTGGGTGGCCTGGATACACCAAAAAATAACATTGAATAATAACTTAATATATACCAAACTTGCTTCCAGGAGTTCCAGCCTTCAAGTACTGCCTTCTCAAACTTTTCTACTTAGACTTAATTGATAAGTTATGATTCCAATTGCGATTTGAAACAATTGACAATCAAATTAGGACAGGAAACGTCCAACCAACTTATAAAAAACACGAGGAATTAATTCGAATCATATAATTGTCAACACGTATATATATTAACACGAAAAACTCCTCCGACTTTGTAAATCATTCCCAATTCCTTTCCCCGGCCCCCGGACCTCCTTAATGCGTGGCCAAAATAACACGATCATTCCATCGAGGGAGTCATTTTCGAATTTCACTTACCCCGAAAGTTATTTAATTTCCTAAAGGCTTGGACACAATTATTATATGATCTCCCTCAATCAAAAGTAATGAAACTAACTGTCATGTAAATGATTTGAACACACATATCTTAATCATACATGCAAGATGATGGTGAAGTGGCCTTAATAATTAGGGTTTATAGTACGACATTTGTGGGACATTTGAACATGGTTGAACACGTAGTAACGTTATGGCACCATAATTTCTAGCATGGGTCACCCCTTATATAATAATAAATATTTATATATTATGATGAATCTAATCTAATTAAATTTAAGTATATATCATATATACCATGAAAAATGATGAAATGAGCTGTTGTGTGATATGAGTATGTACTAGTAYTATCATCATTTTTCCATTGATGATCTTCACTTAGCTTGCAAACGAACTCTTTCTGCTTGTCTTTTGCTTTCAGCATTACGTTTTTGTGTTCTTCAATCTTCACTATGCAATACATTATCCCATGTGTAAGTAGGTGTTAATAGTGTGGAGAGAAGTTTCAAGTTGTGATTCYAATTAAATGGATTCGAGCAACCAGGTTTGTACACGTACCTTTTCTTGTTACCTTTAATTTTAATTCGTATGTATCGWTCTTTTTAAATCTATCGTTAGTTATTTTGACGTGGTTCGTATTTAAAACTTACAAGTGATGGTTAGTTTGTGGTGGTGAGTATGCGTTGATATTAATATATATCAAGAATGTACAATGTTGTATATGGATATAATGCACGATGCTTCATGACGATCTATTATAACCTTAATTATAATACGAAGTACTTAATACATAATAATGAAGAAAACCAAGTTAATAAAATAAAAGGAATAATGTGTAATATATATGCATGTAAATAAATAATTAACAAGCATAGAACTAATCTCGATCACGAGAATAATTTGTTAATTATTGTTAATACTCCGTATGTATTTGATATTTCGACCTGCAGATAAGCAACAAAATACTATAATCTTAGGGTCTGTTTACTTCAACTAAATTTCAATTCATTTCACTCCTAATAAGTTTAATTTAGGAGTTTTTATTAATGTAAACAGACCCTTATTATGAACTTCAGCGAATTTCAACCGCGTATGAATTTCATCGAAAATATATCTTGGCAAATGAAATGGCATATGGACATATAAAATGGTGATAATGCAACACAATTTTGAAGGTTATGATAATATGATAATGTAGATATATAGTGATCAAATTAGTAAATTGAGATAATCAAGGGATTGTATCAAAATTAAGATTATTATTAATGTATGATTTATTTTAATCAAAGAGATAGATGGGAAAGCTGGAAAGCGACAAAATGGAACACATAGGAACTTGAACCAAGTTAGCATAGCATAGCATAGCAAGTAGGAGTATTTCTTTGGCTTAGCATAGCAATTTTATTCATCAACCTCACTTCTAGTTCTATATAAGCTTGTCTTACTTTCTTCCCCTTTGCTAAGGAAAACTCATTCATTCTTTCATATCAAACTCTCAAGTTTTTTTCACTAAAAAAGAAGAAAGAAATAAACCATTTTTTCCACTAAAAAAGAGAGAGAGAAATTAAACATTTTCTAGTTTCATTACTCTTCAACCTATTTTATTACAAATAATTCATATTTTTGTCCTAATGAAGGTATGTATATGTGTTAATTAATTCAACAAGTATATATTTAATCTTGTTATAAGAATAATGCATTTAGTAATATTTGGAGTATATGTATTTGTTTTACTAATAAATTCAATTTTTTCTTGTTATTTTTGCAGCTTTTCAGTTGGATGCATAAGAAGATCAATGGGAACCAAGGGAATTCTAATACAAACATTCCTACATCTAATAAAAGTGAGTTTTTTTTATCTAATTTAATTTTTTTTTTTAAATGCAAACATTCCTATTCCTACATCTAATAAATTAAAAGTGAGTTTACTTTTTTTTATATTTTTTCAAAAAATAAAAAAATTGTACTCACTAGTATTTATCTTTTTTTCCAATCTTTGGGGGAGTTTGAAGTCATCATAATAATGTTTTTTAAAGATTATTGACAAAGTACATACTCCTAGGCTCCTAGCTTGGTTTATCATTATATGCAAGTTGATGAGAAAATAAGACTTTAATTGTACAAATATATTAGATTTATTTAGTCATGCCCAAAAAAAAACCTTTATCTTTGAGATCATAGATTTATCATACTTTTGATCAAGTAGTTAACATGGTCCTAAAGTTACATGTTATAGTTATATAACATTAAATAATTTTAAAGGATTAGTTAATTATTTTTAATAAAACACTTTGTTTATTTTAGTTTACTATGATCTTTTAATTTGTTATTACATGTTATTAAAAATGTTTTATTTACTAACTATTTTTCTTGGCATGAATAGATCAAACACCACAATTAGTAGCTCAGAAAGAAGAGTTCAGTGATTGGCCTCAAGGAATCCTCTCAATTGGGACTCTTTTCAACAAAAAAGATGATACCAAAGATCATCATGAGAACTCTCCTTTATCATCATCTCAAAATCCCATAATAGACTTCACCATGGAAGAGGTTAAAGAGCTTCAAAAGGAGCTTAGCGCGTTGATTTCTTCTAAAGATCTCGATTTATCAACCTTGGACGCGGAAAAATTAGACAAAATTACACGTTCATCACAATCTAATTACATGGATGGAGATGATGACGACAACAACAACAACAACAACAACGAAGAAAGTGATCACATTGATCAACATTTTAACAATGGGAGCAACAACAATAATAATAATAATAATGTTGTGGCAAACAACAAAGCCAAGGATGTTTGTATGAGTAGGAAAAAATCGATGTCTTTCTTGCTTAAGAAGATGTTCGTTTGTGGCGTAGGAGGGTTAGGTCCTTCTCCTAGCTTAAGAGATCCTACACTTTCTGCTCGTAAGACAAGCATAAGTAAGGTAATAAACGTTCATTTATCGTTTTACTATATATTTTTAATATTCAATCGTTATTACACGTAAAAATATTTGACATGGCATGATCAGATCACTAGACCGAATATTTAGTTAAAAGAATTGAAAATCGAGTTGGTTACATACTTAAAAATTAAAGTTACCTAGGGTGCATGTTATACCATGTTGTCAAATTTAAATTGATTGTTACATCTTTTATTCTTTTAGATCTTGAGAGCAATGCTTCGGAAGAAGATATACCCTCAGAGTTCTTGCCCAACAACATCAAGAAAGAAATACCTAGGAAACGGACCGATAAGGAACAACAATTACGAAGATGAGAATGAAGATGAAGAAGACGAACTCGACGCAGAAGGAAACAACATAAGCAAATGGGACAAGAGTGATACAGAATGTAAGTGTGTATATATTATTTCTAACCCTTTTTATTAGACTAGTACATAAATTACAATGGATGATTAATAATTAAGATGATGATACTAGCCTATTAGATGCAAATTAATTTTTCAATGTTTTTTGCTTTCTTAATTTCCGGTATTCATCATCATTTGTTGTACTACAATGTCTAAAAGGGTATATTCGACAATTAACATTGTGCTATTCTAGAAATTAGGGTAAAAGTTTAAAGAGTTAATTACTTAGTTTGTACGCTACGTAGTCTACACTACCTTTAATAACGTACTTGTAGATATGAATCTACTAAGTAGTATGCGACAGATGTACGATGTAAAGTTGTCTGATTATGTTTCAATTAACATATACTGTGCACGATTAGTAAGCCGAGGAAAATTAGAGTGAGAGATATCTCAAGTGGTTCAAGTTTTTCTCCCGATTTCAGGAGATCGTGAGATCAATTCTCATCTCCGCCCTTGTAACTCTCTTAGTACAAAAAAAAGTAAGCCGAGGAATATAATTTAAATTGATAGAGAAAATACGCTGTGTCGCATCATAATTTAGGAGATACTCAACTCCTCGTATCGATTTATCTGTAACAGTAAATATTTAATTATTATTATCGGAAACATTCGTGATGACTATGAGTTCATAACTCTAACACAATTCTCTTTGATTTTGTTGCAGTTATCGTTCTAGAAATTTAAACTTAGCTAAAATTACGGATGGAGCTTCGTGTCATGGCATACACCGCGAATTGGACTTAATTCGAAGAGGAAAAAGGAGATGCTAGGTTTTTGGCCTCCATCATTCAATTCATATCATTATGTAGAGAAGAAGTTTGGTCACCTCATCATTTTGGATTGTAAACATACATTATCACTACAATTTGTACAAGTTGATTAGGAATTTTGTATGTTTTTTGGAGGAATTGGGGTTGAGGAAATTGGGGGGAAGGGGGGTTGATCTATCAAGATTCAAGAACCAATAATGCAATAAGGTGTATATGAAGTTATAAATTAAAACTCTTTAATTCTTATTAAAGATTGTTATTGCATGATGAGAATTGCAAGTTGTAAATCAATTGTATCTTTCAATTCCCTTGAATTTGTCAATGTATGTGATTGTATTCAAATTGTAGTACATAAGGCACATTGTTTCTAATTTCATCCACCCATATTTCTTGTAATCATGTTAAGTGAGTCTAGAATTACATCATTGTCATATCTACTAGTATAGAAGAGCATGTGTGTGTGTGAATTTAACTATTCTAGTAATTCAAAATCTCAACTTAAATAAAAACTTCAACTTCGTTATATATAAAATCATGTTGACAAAAATTCATAAATATCCCATCAATCAAACATAGCCTTAGTCTATAAATGAGGTCGGCTAACATGAACCAAAAGTGGTTTTTTTGAGAAGTGCTCCGCATAGATTCATAATAAACACACAAATTGAAATTTTATATTTTTTATTAAAAAAACCTACCTCGAAACAATCGAATAATTGTGCTTTTTTTAAAAAGAATTTTGAATTTTTTTATGATGAATTGTGATTTAGTGAAGGGTGTAAAATTTTGGAGAAATTTTTTGGAGTAAGAAATTAAAACACTTAATAGAGATTAGGTGAATGTAATTTGGAAACACATTAAGTCACATGCAACTACATATAAAATAAGTCTACGTAAATTATATGTAAGTTTATGTTAAACTTAGTTTAGTCTATGTAAATGCAATGTAAGTCAATGTCCATTATATGTAATTAAGTCTATGTCTATATAGCTTTAATTGGTAAAAAAACACATTATAAGCTTGATACTACACACCTATAATACACTCGGACTAGGTTTTAATTTACTGCATTACTATTCACGCACACATATTAATGTTGTCTTTTAGGCCCTGGTTTCATCAACTTATTTCAATAAGTTTCAGTAAAAATAAGTTCAACTCAGTAGTAGTAATAAGTTCAATTCAGTACAAATAAGTTCAGCTCCATAAAAATAAATTCAATCCTTAAAAAATTTGTTAAGGTTAGTTTCAGTAAAAATAAGTTCAGTTCAGTACTAATAAGTTCATTTAAGCAAATTTCAGTTGACGAGACTTATTAGATGAACTAGTTAGAGCTAGCTCATACTAGTTAGAGCTGAACTAGGTGGAGAAGAATGAAGTACAATCGGTTTATTAGATGAACGACGCACGACATATAGGTGCTCAACGAACCAAGACTCGCCACTCGTGAGTTGTCAGGTACTGCACATGTGATCTCAATTGATGTAAATCACTAACATTTGCCCACTAACATGTTTACCAGTAATTTTAAATTTCAATGAAAAACTACATATAAAGTAAGTCTACGTAAATTATATGTAAGTTTGTGTAAAATTTAGTTTAATCTATATAAATGCAATAATGTAAGTCAATGTCCATTATATGTGAGTCTGTGTCAACGTGTTTTAATTACTTAAAAAAGCATTATAATAAGCTTGGTACTACGATACAACCGGTCGAACCGGACTAGGTTTTGTGCCTCACTACTCATGCACACATATTAATATTATCTTAAATGTTAATTATGAACTACTTCATATAAGAGCTCCACCGCGAGACTCATCACTCGTGAGTAGACATGCAAACAGGTCGGGTCGGGTTGCACTAGGTTGGACTAGTCTTTGGGTTATTCATTACGGGATCCGTGTTCGAGTTTTGAGTATCTTGTTTAAGGGCCATACACCATTGTGTTCGGGTTGTAAATAGCAGACCAGGGAACATGGAACCAATGTTTTCAAGCAAAACTTGCTTCCTACTCAAAATTTGTTGATTTTATATCCAACTAACTAACTTCTATTGCAACCATCAAACTCCATAATTTATATAAGATTGGTAACAAAAACTTTCTTACCGAACCAAAACCTTGCTCAAACTCGATTCTTAGGCTACCGAATTAATTTCTGAGTATAGAACAAAGTGAATCCTTAACCTGTTTCAGTTGAAAAGAACAAAGTCGAGATTTGATTAAAAAATTGATACTCCGTTTATTAATCTAATTTGTTATCCTAGTAAGAATTGAACAAACTTATGCTAAGAATAGCATGTACACATAACAGTAGTGACAATGTAGACTGTTGATAATCACACATTATGCATTTAAAAGGCCCCAACTAATCACGAGTTAGGAATAAATAATTGGTCATAGACTAATAGTCATGCAAGAGAAAAAATAATGCAACTAGTGAAAGAAAGTAAAAAACAAGATTATTGCCATAACTATTGCAAAATTTCAGCTAACAATACTCCAATTAATTTAATTTAATTTTAATTAGATAAATTTACAACAAAAGAAACTTTTCTCTTCCTAACCTTGACAACTTTTTCCTGAAACTAGGGTGCCATATGTCACGGTCCTAGCGTTTTGACGCTGGAGCGTGCGGCGCGCTTCGGCCTTTGGAGGCGGAAACGTAAGCCTTCTTGCGGAAATGGGGCCTCACGAGCACACAGCAACGTGAGGCGATTCTCTCTTAAAAGGGGGTCCGGCGCTTGGGACGGCGACTACGTCAAAGCGGGCCCAAAGCGGGATCGGACTCGGGAATCTGTATTTGAGTTTGGGATTTTGGGATTGGAATGCTGAAAATGTAAATGTCAGCACAATATCTATAAAGGCATTAAGGCATTAACACATTAGCATGGGTAGGGAGAATGCTTGTGTGAAATATTCTTCTCATATATCACCTTCCCCCTAAAGAGGTTAAATTAAATGAATACATTTGCCCCTAGGAGACACCAAAGAGGACTTAGACCGTACTTCAACAAAAGACTTAATTCTAAGGCACTTGTGGGGGCGACGCGCAGGAACGCCCACAAGGCGAGACTCTAACTTAGAAAAATACATGGAAAAGGGTTGGATCCTAACACCATATCTCTATTATATAAGGGAGGGGAAGAAGATGGTGTCCCTCTTAAAATACGTTAATACTCTTAATGAAAATTATGTGTCTAACAGACTATAATACCTTAATTAAAAAAAGTTATAAATTGATGTGTTAGAGTATTCCTTTTCTATTCTATTAATTCATTGTTCTAATAAAATTGACAATATATTATGACGTGACTATACAAATTGAATTAAAACATACGAGAAAATATTTTGAGTTCAAGTCAAAATTATTTACAAAATAATTACAATTAAAATAAATTGTATTGTTAATAAATATTCCGAAAAATAATAAGAGAATTACTATTTCTTAAACATTTTAATTATATATTATATAATCATTTCATTAATTGTGATTTCGTAAGTTTAAGCACGCATCGCGTGCATATAAAAATAGTTAGCTCTAATTTAACACTGTCGTATTGTGAGTAGTGCCCGCTAAATCATCATATATTCATTTCTTTTGTACAAATACTAACGATATACTTATATTTCTAGATTTAATTAATTAACCAAATCTTGGTGAATTGAAGAAAACGCCCTCGCTAACTACGACCTCGAGTTGAAGGTTCGGATCAGGACGAGGAAGGCAGTCCGCGTGTTGACGAGCATGGGCCTGTGTCGGGCGGTTGTTTGGGCCTGGGATCGGGACAGTTTGGGCCGAGGAAGCGTGGTGGGCGGAGGGTGAGACGCCAAACGCTCACATGAAGGGCACATGATGAGAGTGGCGGTGGTAGTTCGCAGTGCGGTGCCGGTATTAAGTTTCCGTTTTTCGGCGAAATCATTCTACTATCTCCCTTTTTCGGGCAAATTTCTCTCCCTTTTATTTTGTCGTTAACCATAACTTTACTCCTTATTTACCCCTAAATTACCCCAACCACGTGTAAAAATCTTTTCCAACTTTGCTTTTTAAAAAAATATCAAACAATTTTATAATATTTGATTGGGAATGCATTATCCAACCACTTTGATACAAATATACTTCCTCTATTCTAGACAAACTTCAATTTTATTTTGAGTTAAATTATGAAGATTATATAATGTTATTGTGATGTTCAACATGAAATTATTATATACAATTCCCGTACCTAGCAATATACAACCTCTAATCTTTCACACATTGTTTGATTTTGATTTTTTAATTATATTATCTTTATTATTATTTTTTTTAAAACAATTTTCTTGATTTTTGCTGCCCATTATATTATCACGTGAGGGGATTGTATGTAACAATATTGGGGAGAGTTGTATCATACAGGTGTTGTGTTTCATGAAATCATATTTATAGGTGTTTGGGCCTTGTTGATCTTCCAAACTATAGTGCATGTGTCACCATATATGAGTTGTCCAAATGTACACGTGGCAGATAGTAATTCATAAATAACACTTCATCACATTGGAAAGCAAGTTTAAAGCCCGAAAATAACGGTCTTAACTTTAACAACATTAGCAAGCACCACTTTGTTCAACTGAGCACACCAGCCCGAACCACCTCAACATGGCAATCCCTCAAAAGCTCCCCATACCAGCACCAAGCTCGTTAAAAGTAGTGCATCCATATTCACATGTACCATTCATATTCGAAAATCCTTTTTAAATTCATAATAATGGATTATGGAAGAAAATGACATTTTTCCCCTCTAGCTCATGTATTACCGTAGCTATTAAATCAATTAATGATACGTTTAGGGAAAGTTTTGATGCACTGGGTGCACCATAAATTTATTGTGTACCATATTAGAGTGACTTTTTTTTTCCATATAGTAACCCCTTTTCATCAATATAGTGACACTTATTTTTATCACTATATTGACATAAATGAATCAGGGTAAATATATTGATGTAAAAGGGTCACTATATGCTTGGGTGCACAATAATTTATTGTGCATCTGATGTATACAATATTTTCTATACTTTTTTTTTTACTTTTATTGATTCCTATAATAACACTCCATCCGTTTTTTATTAAATGTTTCCATTTTTGGCCGTTTTCAAATAGATGTTCTAAACCAATCTAAAAATTTACCTTTTACCTACTTTATTTACTCTAACATTAATGAATTACCCATTTCTAAAGTCAACTTTTATTATTTTACCCAATCTATTCACCCAAAATTACTATTTTCCATAAAATTTCATTCACACATTTACTCTTTTACCTAACTTATTCAATTTTTCACCCAACTTACTCAACTATTTTATTCAACTCAATCAACTCATAAAAAACGTTCCAAAATGATATGGAACAACTAAAAAAAATGGAAGGAGTAATATATAATTTTATATTCATTATATGTTAGAAAGTTTGGTTTTTTTTTTCCCTTGAAACTAATCTTTCTTTTTTTTCCCTATTAATTGAATAATTGATTGATTTTGTAACAATATACAGAGTATAATATTATCTCTGTTAATTATTTTCGGATACTATTAATATTCTCGGATAAGTATTTTAGACTTTTCAAATAGACACCATTATGGGTATGTTTGGTAAAATTAGTGGTAGAGGTAGCTGTTAGCGGTAGGGGTAGATGTTAACTGTAACGGATAACTGTAGCGGTCGACTAGTAGCGGTTGAAGTTGATTATAATTGCTTAGTGTTTGGAAAAACAAGTAGCGTTTGAAGTAGTGTATTATTAAAAATATGATAATTATAAGAGTAAATTATAGCGTTTCAGAAAAGCTACTTCAGAAAGCTAACAATAGTAGCTTTTGCAAAACTCTATCTCAAACGCTACAAGCTAGTATGGAACGCTACTTTACCAAACACCACTTTTTAGATTAAATAGAGTTTTGACCAAGTCAAAACTCTAAACGCTACTTCAAAAGCTATATCCAAACACGCCCGATCAATTCGTCACGGTAAAACTTGCTTATAAAGACCCAAACGTGAGAAAAACTTGTCGATCTATAGAATCGGGAGAAAACTATAACCAACGCACTCGAGTAGTCGAGTCCCAAAAACTACCTCAAAGTCTCAAAGAAAATACCCAACCTTCAAGAAGGTTGAATATTCTGGGTCTAGTTTACTCTCATAGTCGATGCTAGCACGATTAAGGGACCACGATTTTCAATTCCCATTTCCCAATTTCCCAATTTCCTTTCTAAAACCCTAACCCTAATTCCCCTTCTTGTTTACTTCGCTAATCTGGGTGTCTTAAATTGGGAGATTCATTTCGTTGAATTGAAAAGATAGAAAATTTCTCTTCCTTTTACCAATGCCATTTGAAATTTTGGGTTGAATTGGGTTCTTGAAATTCAGTCGTAAATCAGATTAAGATTTGAAGATTTCAATTCAAAAGAAAGATTGAAGATTTGAATTCAATGTCTTGGACTGGTGCTGAAGATCTTTTTCTTTCTACTTCACTTGCTACTTATCTTGACAGTAATAATCCTCATCTCTCTTCTAATTCAAGCATTTTACTCATTTTTATTTTTCTGTAATTTTGATTAATTTTTGTTTGTTTTTGCTGATGAAAAACTCATTTTTAATTATTTAATTGAAGTATGCAACAATCTATGCTGTTTGATCAATTAAAATCTTACTGAATTTCTGGGTTGTTGTTAATTTTTAGTGAAGAAAGCTCCCTTTTTAAACCCGAATTTTGTTTTTTTATATATAATTTGCTGTAATGTTAATTTAGTTTGTTATGTAATATTTGGATTGCGAGATCATGATTTTCCCATAATTGCTGAATTAAATTAAGGTAGTTGCTGCTGTTGTTGAAAATTTTACAGGATTGATAAAAACATTCAGAAGGATAAGACTTAATTGTGTTTATTTATACAATTCCATCTTTATTATTGTTATAACAGAAATTCTTGTCAGGTGTAGTCCAATTTTTTGCTGAATGAATATGAGTGAAGTTCTTGTTTACTTCTGTAATGATGTTTGTATCTCAACTGTGTGAATTGCTTCTTGTCTCTTCATTTTGAATCTCAAACTCCGAGAAATTTATGAATTTCTCAATCGTGTTCATTTTTCTCGGAAGATCTTTAAGCCAAGCTTGTCCATTCTAGAGTAAATTTTGTTTGGGGTGCTGCTGATCCCACAGAACCATTGTTGCTTTAGGTTGTGGATGTTTTCTCATATCGTTGTGAAATACACTTATTGAAATATTGTTGTAGAACATAATAAATATGGAATACTCTTTCCGGGCTCGTTGTTTGTATTTTTCTAGTGTGCTTTGGGAAAAACTTGTGATTCTGCCCTATGGTGTAGAAGTATTTTGTGTCATGTCATGATCTCATGATTAAAAAGAATTATACAGTATGGTAATAGATGATATCTGTGTAGTTGTTTGTTGTAATTTGTTTAGGTTTGTAGTTTATATTTTTCCGTCATAATTTGATAGCTATAAAGGTTATCGATTGAATGAATACTTTCTATCTAAAAATGATGCGGTGATGTGTGATTAATAGTTGCAACTATCTTGGCTATGTTTGGAATGTGGTCAAGATTATGGAATTTCTTTCTTCTACCATTCTACTATTGCTATCCACTCTGTATGTGCATCCCATTGTTGTTCACTTGTTCCACCATCCTGAATCTTTGTTCTTGCTGGAAGTCTGGAACTGCCTTCCTTTCTTCGCAATATACAGCCTACTGGTCTGCAACTCCACTGGAGTGGCACGAGGCCATTTTTCCCCCCTGCACATGCTTAATTTTCTTCTCATTGAACTCTCTCCAAATGGCCTTTGTCGCTCGTATTTTGAGGAACTTCTCAATAGAATGATAGATTCCCTACCCCCTTTCATTTCTGGTGGTTGAGTACTTTTAATTTACCACCGTGAAAATTACCTAAGGAGATTATATGTTTTGTGCAGGAAAGCTCCTCATCTTGTTGAGGGATGGTAGAAAGCTGCTAGGGACACTGCGTTCCTTTGATCAATTTGGTATTGCTACGATACTGTATAGTTTGAAGTACTGCCCATATTTTTTCGCTGCTTAACCACTCATAGAAATTCACTGTTCTTTATGCAGCAAATGTTGTTCTTGAAGGTGCCTGTGATAGAGTAATTGTGGGTGACCTTTACTGTGATATCCCCTTGGGTTTATATATTATCAGGGGAGAAAACGTAGTGTTAATCGGAGAGCTGGTAATTCGCATTTCCCCTTTATTTGGAGGTTACAACTTAGAAGAATTTTGTGGTTCTAATGAGATGATGCAGTTGACTGATGCGTTTTATTTTGCTGTTTAGGCCACGGATAAGGAAGAACTTCCTCCACACATGACTCGTGTGTCGGAAGCCGAAATAAAACAGGTATCAACACTTTTTCCTTCTTTCAGTTTCTCTCTGGTTGGTATGATTTTATCCATCCTCAGAGAATGATGAAACGGCCAAATGGGTAGAGCTCTGATTGCACTTCTTGTTTTTGTAGGCTCAGAAGGCAGAAAGAGAAGCTAGTGATCTGAAAGGAATGATGAGAAAGAGGATGGAGTTTCTTGATTTTGATTGAAATCCAGTTTCCATTACGCTTTGTTATCTACCATTRTCAAACYATATTTCCTTCTTCATCCGCAAATATTATCGCGGTGTTCTTCACAGGAAGAGTAGATTGAACAGATGCTTAATCGGAATCCCTCCCCCTTCCCCCCTTGTTTCTCAGCATTCTCTTTCAGCAATTGCATAGAGCAGATATATGATGGCTCTACCCTTTGTTTTCTTCTTCTTTTTAAGGTTATTTTTAACTCATCCAGAAGGATTATTTGCCCGGCCGCATCTCAAGATGATTAGCCCAACAGTGTTCGTAGTCCGAAGACTAACTGCTTGCTGCCTGAATTGTTCTTATAGCCCATTCTCGTTTCTCGAGTTTTGCTACTTGATTGTTGCAGTATTTGGTTATTAATTCAGAGCCATGTTTTTTGTGATGGTGCATTGCTACTCCATATATTGTAACATCAAGATATGATAGATTGTTCTTTAAATTTTGCAGCTCTTTTTATATCTATTGAACAATAATTCTGTTTCCATTACTTGTACATAGTATCAGTGTCAAACTACACAGATCATCTTATTTGGCTGAACTACAGGTCGCCGAAATTAAATCATAATTCCATAAATGTATTGTTTTGTTCGTAGCAAAAACATCAACCTGTGTATTATTGGTGCCACTAAGTAGCAACTAAATAATGCAAAGTTCAGCAAATCAAAAATACAGGCAAATCCAATACAAGATGGCATCGAACACCTCATTTTTATTACACAGGTACATCAGAGGACTTGTCGTGAGGCGGGTTTAGTTAAAATCTAATCATCGGCAGTAAGGAGAGAGATGAGAGACTCATATTTTGGAAAATGTGATGTGAGCTCACTTCGCTTGGCCAACTCAAAGTCCTCAAACTGAAACGCGGGTGCACAGGTACATCCAACAAGAGAGTAGTGTCTTTCGCTATCCCTGGGTGCAGCCTTAGTTGCCACGCCTTCTGAAGAAATGCAGATGTCCTTCYTTGGAAAGGAYCCAAACCAGACATTAGGAGGTACTGTGTATTGCGGTCTCTGTTCTTCAGTCAAATCTGGACCGAGACAAGTCATCTTGACACTTCCATCTTTCTCATTAAGCTCCAATATCTGCACCGTGAAATGTTCATATTATAGAATCGGCAGCTGAGAAAACTTCAAAACACAAGGAGAGAACCAAAAGAAACACGAAGTGGTATTCGACAATTAAGGTCAAAGATCAATGAGACTATGGATTTATGGAAGCATGCAAATTGATTGAATAGTTATAGTTAAAAGATAATGAGTATTTACTGTGATAGGCTCTCCCAGATAGAAATGCCAGGTTTCTGCACATGGAATGCGATGGAGTTTAGACACACTCCCGGTAGGCAACAAGAAGTAAATTGACGTGCTTACAGGCCGGTCAACCTTGTCTGCAATAAGACGGTATCTCAAAGGCATCAATACACATCTCATTATCTCACAGCACACTTGTAGATGTGGGAAACAGTAGAACAATCATTTGTGAGTAAAATCACAATTTTGAAGCAGCAAAGCGTGAATTCGGATGGACAAGGCATATCAAGGGAAGGGAAAAGAGAGCATAAATTCAGAGAATTCGAAGCTGAACTAGTCTCCTCACAAGAGCGGGTTTTCAGCTCTTTCCTCGACAAATTTTTTACTTATGTACATATTCTACTAGTCTACTTTCATACTCATCCACTTTGCACAGATAAGTCGAGGCAAAGCAATCTCAACTAAAAATATTTGAAGTCCTCGACTACACAAAACCACCATAAAAATTCAAAGACAAGTGATTGTTTGATCTTCAAGACATGAAAAGGGTCCAATTTCACATGTAAATTGATTTTTTTGGTTACTATTACGAGGAGTTACCACCGCCTTCATCGAGTGGACTAAATAAATGACTAATCTCCCAACAGAGTTTGCATGGGTACCTCAATAGACAACATCTCTCCCGGCTAGAATTTTTTTCCATTCCCAAAGCTCGATCCAAGACCTTAACCACTCAAGCCAACTCTAGTTGGTACTTGGTACATGAAAATTGATAATTGTGCAATTTTTTCACCTTATTCGATTAACTCACAAAGAAATTTATTCTGTGACTTTGCTATCTTTTGCAGATTCCTTTGGAATTTTTCAAAGACCATTGTAAAAATCATCTCTGCTTAACAAGTTGTCATCCAGTATATAATGTTATTCAATCACAAAAGTGATCCAAGATGAAACATCATATATATATATACTCAAATTAATGATACTGGAAAAAAAGCAAAGTAAAGTAAATTGAATTAAAGACCAACCCAAGTCAAATATTGGACATACAATTTAGATTATAACATCAAAATGACACAAATTAAACTAATTTTCATGCACCCAAATGATAATTTAATCCAACAAAACTAAGAAATCAATGAAAATAGGGTAAAACTGAAATGGGGCATCAAATAATTCCACCAAAATGTTCAAATTCAATCAAAGATTAGCATTTGCAACAAGCATTGAGTAAAAGATAAGATTTTCAAGTAATAAAGATGATGATGATGATGATTGATTGAATGATTGATTGATTGAAGAAGAAAGGAGCTTACATTGAGGAGGTAGTTGAGATTTGGAAAGAATAACAGAATGATCCCTGAAATTTTCAAAGAAAAAGCCACCTTCAACATGAGCTTGCAAATTGAGCTTCTTCACTATATCTGATGAGCTCACCATATCTTCTCGAATTTGTTCAACCAATTCAATCTGATTTTGATTTGCGTTTGTTTGTTTTGTCGATTTAAGGAAAAGGGGGGTTTAGGTTAGAAACCAGAAACAATGACAAAACATGAACAGTGAATGTTGTGGATTACACTTGTTAAGGTTATCATTAGTCTTCAAATGCATGATTGATCATTGGTAAAGTGGATTAGTTGCCGATGATGACTAAGGGTCCGTTTACATTAACTGAACTGAAAAATAAGCTGAAGTAAACAGACTCATCTAAAGGCACAATTTTAGTGGTCGGGTTTGATATAACATTCAAAAATAAATTTGAAAATAAGTTAATCGGTTCACATAAATTCAAATCGAATAATGTGAAATAAACGCATCCTAATATTTAATACAACTATTATTATTGTGTTGATATTAAAGATACATTGTGGACTACTTGTTAAGGTTATCATTTTTATCAATAGCAAGTTAGCAACCAGAAGCAATAACACATGAATAGTGAATGTTGTGGACTACTTGTTAAGGTTATCGACTTATCATAGCAAGCAATTTTTTTTTGCAAATAATTAGTCTAGAAATTATTAGTTATTGCTTTTTTTGTGTGTGTTCAGAGAGCCACAAAAGATGGGGGATGAGAATCGATCTTGTGATCTCCTGAAATCGAAAAGAAGCTCCAACTACTTGAGCTATCCCTCACTGTCAATGATTGATCATTAGTAAGTGGATTAGTTGCCAATGATGACTAAGGGTGTAATTTTATTGGTTGGGTTTGATAAAACATTCAAAAGAGGATTGAATYAAAGTTAATGGGAAWTTTGTTGTGATATAATGATATCCCTTGGATTTGGCCAAATAGCCCATGCTACCAAGCAAAACACAATATATTTAAGTTTGTGTGAGCTAAATTATTCACCTTTAATGGTGAGTGTTAGAGAGTAATGATAGTGGAACCTCGTCCAATTATTTAAATATTACTTTAATATTCTATTAATAGTTACTTATCCACTCGATAAATGTAGCAGTGGAAGTCACAAAACCACAAAATTTCATATATAAAATAATATTTCGAATTCATGGAATAAAAGCTATAATGCGAACAATATTATTAGATGACAAACATCTAATTAGCCAAGCTAAGGGTTATCTTTTAAGTAGGGATATGTATGGAAAAGACTTGAACATGTTCCTCTACATATTACAAACTACTCATCACAATAGTACTCCCTCCGTTGTGTTGTATTGACAACACTTTAATATTTTATCTCTCTAAAGTAATATCAAAATTTACCAATAAAACATAACAGAGGAAATATAAGAGATTTAGGTTAAGTTAAATCCAGTTCCGTCATAGTGGAAATACAATACTCTGAGGAAAAGTAGTATGGATCCTCTCCATTTCTTAGAGGAAATGGAGAGTCCATTTCCTTATGTAGTGGTTGGGAATGAATTAAGGTGAAAAATAGGGAGAATTTTGCAATTTTTATGTTTAAGTTAGATGATTCTCAAAGGAAATGGACTCTCCATTTTCTCTAAAAATTGGAGAGGATCCATACTCGAGGAAAAGAGCCAACACAAACATACTCATCATGATTACTAGTATCCAACCGAGCAACTATGTGAGCAACAGTATTACAAGCCCGATTAACATAGAGGTCAATTGATTTATTACGAATGAAATTTATTTTTAGAACGTCCCGAATTTAAAGAAATACTCAAAACATTCTATCCAAAGAGTAGTAATCTCATTATATATGGTTTGCAATGTAAGGCTTGAATTGATAATAACTCAACAACCAAATCAAAATAGTACTACTACAAAAGGGTAATTTAATTAATTAATTAATTAATTAATGTATGTACAATTACAAAAACTAGCACAAAAAAAAACCAATAATCAATGATTATTGAGCAACACTAGTAGTAATAAGCAGACTAATTAATTAAGCATATCTCTCATTACTTGATTAGGGCGTGTTTGGTAAATCAAGAATTAACCAAGCCTTTTCACGCCAACATTGTGAGGCCAACCAAACAGCGCCTTCGACAACTCCGAGGAGAACCACCACTCACACCACCACTTTCTCTCTCCTCTTTCCACAACTTCACCACACTCCCATCTATCACCTTCCTGTCTTGGTAAGTGTACCACCCCAAATCATACTCACCACTTGATGATGATGATGATGATGATGTTGATGATGATGTTAATGATGATGATGATCTTCTCATCTCAACCGTTGATCCACTTGACCCCCACCTCTTTATCACCACACGATCACTCTTCCTCTCCCCCTCTTCCTCCTCATCATCATCACGATCATGATGTTCATCATCATTGACATGATCATCATCATCATTATCATCGTTAGTCTCCTCTTCGTAGTAGACGGTAAAAAATTTGTTACTGCTGCTGTTCCCTCTCGTTAGCGCAACGCCAACCACCCCTTTCCCTTGCTGTTTTACTTCTTCGTCTTCGTCCTCTCTCTCCTCCTCCTCGTCATCGAACGACGTCGTCCAGTCAACAAAGGGAACTCCGCCTTCCGCCGTCTTCTCGAGTGTGCGAGGGGGAGGAGGAGAGAGAGGAATGCAGGACGACGTCGTTCGATGGGTGAGCCGCCAGAAGCTAAASGCGGCCGTAATGAAGGCGAGCCAAGGCCATATATTGTGGACAAAGGCGGAAAATAAAGGGCTGAGATTAACCGGGATGAAAGCTAAGGCCTCAAACGATGAATCTAGACCACTCATCTTGATTCTATTGTGATGATGAAGATTGTTTGTTTGTTTGTTTGACAATGTGATGAATGAATGATGTATTTGGTGGTTTTGGTGTGAATTAAGGAGGAGAGAGATTGAGGAAGTTTATATAAAAAAAAGGGGGGGAATAGAAAGGAGATGCTTAGAATCGAGAAACGAAGATGCCAAATTGCCAAAATATGCTTTTCTTATTTTTCGCTCTAAAATAAATAATTTTCATTTTTTTTATAAAAAAAATATCAGATATTTCTCCGTATCGTTTTAATGGCAACAAGTATATATTTAGAAATATCAAATTAATTGTAACTTGCATTATGTCAACACCAATTACAATTAAACATAGTTAATTATTTTTTACATCTTTTGTCTAGAAGTAGACAATCTCCAATTTATTGCAATTAAAACGATACGGAGAAATTACAAGCATATTTCTTCATGTTGTTACCACGTGCAAGCTGACACGTGTGAGTTGTGGAGAGGCTCAAGTGAAGTGGGTCCCACTCTTCTACTACAAATCTACAATTCCATGGTTTATATTGGCTTATTTAATTTATTTTGGTTTATTAGAGCAAAGCCAACACTTTGATTTGCAAATTGCAATTCATCATTTTATCTATTTGTGGATTTGTAGTTGGCTTGACTTTGCTTTCATATACTACCCCACTCTCAAATACTCTCGAGGTTTCTTGAACACATAACCCTAATTAATGAAATTGCAAAAACTAAATTTTATACGACTTATTATTTATCAATTAACAAATATGACTAACAAATAAATATACTACAAGTAGATATCTTATCTATAAAAGTAACAAATATATTCTATCTTATTTAAACTATATCTTTTTTAAAAAATATCTAAATTAAATATTCCACAACTACTTATTTAAAGACGATGATATTAATCCTAATTACTCCGTAATGAAAATGCAAAAACTAAATTTTATACAACCTATATTTTTATCAATTAACAACTATATCAATAAATATACTACGAGTAGATATCTTATCTATAAACTAACAATATATTCTATCTTTATTTTATCTTATTTTAAACTATATACGGAGTATTTTTTTTTAAATACTCTAGACTGAATATTCCACAACTACTTTTTTAATCAAAAAATTTACAATTAAATTTGTTGAATTGATATCGTGCACTGTAAGCACTAATATGGTTATTGAATGTTACGTTAGCGTTGTCATCTACCAGTAATATCCAACATTTTCTATCAAAAGCTTATGAATTTAACAAAAATATGGACTACGCTCAGATAACGTATTTAAAATGTATATATACAAAGTACACAAGCATGATGACAAGTGATTCAGTAATTTTGAGTAGACAATTCGATCATTTTTATTGAATTTTCATTGGTCTACAATCCATCAAAACATTAATTGTATACATATCATCTCTCTAATTTATGACATATATAACAATTTCAGATCAGTTCTATTCTATTGACCAGTCTAAGAGGGTTGACAACTCTTAAAGTTGCTCGGTCATTTTCCGTATAGGTATGTGGTTTTCGATTCACGAATGTTATTTTGTCGAACACAAGATAATATAATTAACGTCTGGCCAATAAATACGAGAAATCGATAAGGAAAGAGTGCAACTGTAACAAAACTAAAGAGTACAATAGCTAGCTAATGTTGACAGGGTGGTACTACGCCACTAAGGTGAGGAAAGTTTTGTGGTGGATGAATGAGTGAATGAATGAGATCTCGAGGAAATTGAGGCTGCTACTAATTTGAGGAGAAAATCAAATCACCACATTTCACACAAATCTTAGGAGAGGATATTCCTTTTGTGCTACTTGAATGAGTGTAGTATCTTCCTTTTTTTGACAACTTTCTTACATGATTGTTATTTGCCATCTTTCTCTCAATAACTAAATATACAATGTTATCATATTCATCTCATGTTAGTTAATTTGACATCATGTGGCCCTACTAAAACGGACCAAATCAACCAATCAAGTGATATTGAGTGTGTTACCAAACATGTTCAAATTAAATCAAGTGGTCTTGACATGACGGTTGTTCACCTTATCTCTTAAACTACAAGTCACGAGTTTGAATCCTGACCCTTGGGGAATGAAAAGAGATCATTGGTCAGCTCTTTATTCTTATGTGGAACACTCGGGACAAGTGAATTAGTCACTTCTGTCGGCGGTGGATACACATACACTGCTTGTTCACCTGACCTAAAAAAACATGTTCAAATTAAATTAAACTTGAGTGTATAAAGAAAATGATGTAAGCATTACTTGATGTGTGGTAAGTTAAGTGGACTAATCTACAATGTGAGTTCATGCACGACCCGCGCGAGGTATCTTTATGGACAATACGTCTTTCAATGGACATTGCAAAAGTTTTTCCTATACTCATCAAGGTGCGCGATTCTTAGAGCTTAGTGAATTATAGCGTATGTATGTTTTATACTTCGTCATATAAAATTATAGATTAAACATAAATTTTGAATTATATATATTGTCTTTTTGGCTAACGTATTAGCCGTAAAAGACGGTTATACATATACAAAGTACTACCTCCGTATCGTAATTCTTGCAACACTTAAATATTTTATTTCTCACAAGAGTTGCGAGGATTACGATAATGAGGGAGTTAGTAAATGTACATGACCTATTATATATTTATATGTAATAATTTTTTAACGTAGGAATTCAATTTTGATCGCTAAGCTAGCCGAGCCAAGAACTCAGAGGCATGATAGATCTCACATAACCTAGAGTTGTGTTGGACATCTTGACACCATTAAAATAGTCCATAATCTTAGGAGAGGATATTCCTTTGGTGCTACGTGAAAGAGTAGCATCTTTGACAACTTTCTTACATAACTATTACTTGCCAAGTTTCTTTCAATAACTAAATATACTATATTTATCATCTCATGTGTGTATTATTTACATTATTACTATAGATGTTAATTGCCATACATTTTTAAACTTGAGTGTATAAAGAAATATTGTGGTTATACTACTTATGAGTGACAAACTGGCAATGAATTAATCTCTCGAGTGAATTTGAACGGTTAACTTGATAATATATGAGTACGTTTTCTCATACTCAAGACTCGGTTCTTA
This sequence comes from Bassia scoparia, assembly GCA_008642245.1. Lineage (NCBI taxonomy): Eukaryota > Viridiplantae > Streptophyta > Magnoliopsida > Caryophyllales > Amaranthaceae > Bassia > Bassia scoparia. Next base: position 198,610 of record SNQN01000113.1, read on the forward strand.
GATATTATCATATCATGTGTGTGTTAATATAATAATATGATATAAATTCAAGTGGCCTTAATGAAACGAATGAACCAACATCTGTAACCACTTGATCCAGTGATGTGATGTTACCGTACCATACATACATGTTCACAATCGCGTGTATAGATAAATAATGTAGGTTGTATGTATGTATATATTTTAATTGATGGGTGATAATCTCGTCTGAGTTTGCATGAGTATATCTTGATGGATATTAGATTTCTCAGTAGCTGCCACGAAAGTTTTTCCCTTTTGCAAGACTCAATATCCTTAGATATTGGTTAAGCCATTTAAAATCAAGCTAAGAGACTCTCAACCACCGACACAAACCCCAATTGATAGTCGATCTTGGCTTGGTGATAGATAGGAGTAGTAGAGCACAACATTATTTCAATATCTTAAGAGGGGAGGGGGGGACTTTTGTGCACAATTGCTGAATACAAATTAAAAATGTTTGTTTTGTAATGTCACAAAGTATATATTGAATTGTAGTCACTTTGTGTATGACTCATTCAACTAGCTAAGCTCATCACTAAACTTACATCTATATATAAACTTTATTTTCCATAAAGTCACAACTTAGTACTCACAAGTGACAACTACATATCTATATCAACTATATATTATACTAACTAAAAAAAACAACTTCAATGACATATTGTCACAAATTAAACGTCACATACATACATCATAAAATCATCAATAATAGTAATTAATTCATATATCTTTCGCATATGATATGTTATATTCCCTTCTACGTAATACAATATAGAGGAAAAATGTTCAATCGTTGCGAGAATTGTGTTTGGGAGGGAGTAATTGACAAGGACCTTTAAGTCCCTTAATAAAACACTTGAGCTATGCATGAAAGTAAGACCTTAATTGGCCCCTCGAGGTTTGCATGCTCATAAGTTGTTGTGAACTTGTTTATTAAATGCACACCCACATAAAAACTTTTTCGGTTTTTCCATATTTTCATATTTTTGCAACAACAAAAAAATGTATAGTAAGAAAAAATAAAATAAAATTCTCATATATATTAAGTACATAGTTTATCAATGTTATTAATAAACTAAATTTGATGAATAATATACGAGAAATATGATTAATAAGAACGAACCGAGGAAGGACATACACACTCAAACCACAATTGTATTTCTGCATGCACATATGTTCCTCTTGTTTGTCCTCTTTGCTCCTCTACAACACTTAAATCATACTTTCACCTCTTTTTACAATGCCCCTTTGTCCTCTCGTTATGGCCCCATCCTAAGCCTCTTCGATGGTTTGGTACACTTCCTAGTGTTAGCTCTTTGGTTGATACCATTCGTGGCCTCCATTCCATATCTTCTTTGCGAACTTGTAAATTTGTTTATCCTCTATGGAGTATTTGAAAATTACGTAACACACTTATTTTCACTTTCAAATAAAGAATGGTCATGTAGTGTCGGTTGATACCTTTTCCTTAGACACCTCTGCCCGTCCCCGTTGCTCTGCTCTCATCTTGATCTACTTTGGTCTCCTGGTCCCCTCTCCCTCTTCCTCCCAATACTATTAAGTTAAATTTTGATAGTTTTAATTAGCAAAATTCTGTCTCTGGTGGGGGCCCTTCTAAGTGACCATTCTAATTCAGTCCTTGCCTCTCAATCCTACTCTTTTGATTCAACTTCCTTCTTGGTTGCGGAAGCACTTGCTCTCCGCAATGGTCTTCTTCTTGCCTCATCCATTCTTAGGATTAAAAGTATTTTTATAGAAGGAGACAATCTCACTATTATTAACATTATCCGCGATACTTGCTCTCCTCTTTCATTCTTCTGACAATCATGACTGTCAGCATATCTATTGCGAAGGTAACCGATGCGTTGATTATTTGGCCTTTTTAAGCCATTACGCTCTTACCAATCAAGATATAGATCCATTTATGTATGCTAATTTTTTTCCAGAACTTCAATAGACTGGGTTACAATCTTGTGAGAAGACCGTCGTAGTCACTTTACCCATCTACCTTACCTTATTAAAAAAATAACAAAAAAAAGATAAATCAATGACAGTAGGAATACTGTACAACAGGCCGAAATTAGATCAAATTATGCATAATTCGACTCTAACCTTACAAGAAATCTGATGTTAAATTTGAATCCTATTCAACTTTAGCATTCAACTATGATCCAACTTTTGAAATCTAAACTCGGCTCAAGTTTTTCCCTTTTTAATTTTGGTTTTTTAAAATTATTACTCCATCCTATAGGTGATCATGGGCCGGCCGGACTTGATGTGAATTTAAGGCTCGTTGATTGTGTTCGATTCGGGCCTAAAATCTGTGTCCAAAACCCAAAAATAGGGCGGGGCTTTTTCGGGTCCGACAAATGAGTCGTGTCGTGTTGTATTCGTGTCATATTTTTTTCTTGTTGAGTTTGTTGTACCTAACTCGATCTGTTTTATTCTCAAGTCGCGTCCGTGTCGATCCATTTAACTTTTCGTGTCGAAAAATTCAAACCTAACCCTTTTTTTTAAAAATCGTGTTTTTGTGTCGTGTCAGCTTTTGCCTGCGCTGATCACCGTTAATAATCATTTAAGCAAGAAATTAGTCAAGTAATAATTTAAGCAACAAATAATTAGCAATAAAATAAATTAATCAACATAATCATTTAAGCAAGAAATGACAATCAGTGGTGGACAAATAAAGGGGACGTATAATAGAATAGTAAGAAAATAGAGTTTTTTTTTTAAAAAAAAGTTTTGTGTCATTTCGTGTTCAGAATTTCAACCTCAACCTAACCCATTTATTTTCAGGCCGTGTTCGTGTCAGAAATTTCGAACCTAACCCTTTTTTTTCCAACTCGTGTTCGGTTATGTTTTCGTGTCGTGTCAGCTTTTACCAGCGCTACTCAACATCTTGTACGAGAAATAATGTTTAGCATTGACAATTGCTTATAACATCGTGCATTTAGCATCTTATACACATCATCTTAAACTCTATTACTAATTGAATCAATAATTTGTTTTTGCAAAAGATTTTTTTTAATTATTTTTTAGTACAAGTAGATTAAAAAATACGCACCATAATTATATACTCACTTACTTAGTTACTTGCATCTAACCAACTAAACTAGTAGACATCTAAATCGTGTCGATTCGACTCATAGACACACTCACACACTAATTAAGACTTAAGTCACTTAATTACTCACTCCTCTATTTTGGCGCAGTTGCCTAAACCCTTAACAATCAAAACCTCTCTTCAATATTAGCGGCTAGGGTTTAACACCTTCTTCCCCAATCTTCAATCAATCAACAATGGAGGAAATGGAAGGCTTGGAACTCCAACAATTCGACGAATTCACTCCCGAAAACCTCGATTTCTGCGAAACAATCCTCTCCCAATTCGACGCCTCCAAAACCGACCACCACAACCACGTATGCGCCGTCATCGGCGCAATGACACAGGAGCTCAAAGAGCAGCAAGTTTCACTCTCCGACGTTGCTTATTTCGGCGCAATTATCGCCTCCCTTGACCGCCTTTCTCTCTCCTTTGACCCCAACTCGCCGTCCCCCAACCACGCCGTTGACGCGCTACTCACTCTGCTGTCGCTGATTCTGCCCCGAATTTCGACGGGGATTCTTCGGAGGAGGAAGGGGTTGTTGTTGGAGTTGTTGATTAGGGTTTTGCGTTGTGGTGGTGATTGTTTGTTGAGTGATAGTGTTGTTGCTGGGTTGAGTTGTGTTTCGAGTTTGCTTTCGATTAGGGATGGTTTGCATTGGAATGATGTTAGTCAGTATTATGGGTTTCTTCTTGGTTTCGTCACTCATTCCGATTCTAAGGTAAAAATGTTACTTTTTTTTAAAAAAATAAATAAATTAATATGTTGATTTTGTGTTTTTATTGATTGCTTCAGTATAAAGAACAATTAATGGTGTTGAAATATCTTACCTTTAACATGTTTGAGCTCTCAAATTCTATGTATTTGTTTGATGTATTTTGGTTGGTAAACTCTCTTGCAAAATTGAAGTGTCTCGTTTACTTGTTTAGTTGTCTTTTAGTTAGTTGATCATTAACGTACTAAAAAATATGTTCTATTATGATTTTCACCCATATAATTGATGAAGAGAACTAATGGTGTTGAATGATCATAACTTTGAAATGGTTGAACTCTCGAACTTATGCATGATGTGTTATTAGCTTGATGATTGACTAACTCTATGAGGGTTGTGTTCATGTGTGTTTCTCCAATTCTCCCTATGGTTTTAGGCATTGACGAAATATAGAACTTCTTGGTGTTTAATTTGGTTTTAGGCATTGACGTACTAAAAATATGTTACTTTTATGATTTTCAATTGCATAATTGATGAGGAGGACTACCGATGTTGTTAAAAGATCCTACCTTTTAAAATGGTTGAGCTCTGGAAGTTATGTATGAATGTGTTATTAGCTTGATTATTGACGAACTCCACGAGGGTTGTGTTCGTGTGTGCTTCTCCTATGGTTTTAGGGATTGATGAAATAAAGAACTTCTTAGTGTGTAATTTGGTTATGCAGTTAGTGTAGTGACCTTATGGTATCTGCATGTAGGTTTGGTGTCAGGTTATGCACATTAACATTTGCCAAAAGTTTTGCTCTTTTGGTACCCATTCATTCACTTTCTGTAATGCATACCTTCAGTACGAGTAAGAGTGAATTAAATGGAGTAAATTTAAAAAGCTCATGTGTGAATAAGTTATTTATTGAGAAAAAGTAAGAGTGAATTAAATGGAGTAAATTTAAGGTAAAATTGGCCTCAGCAACTCAAATTATTGTTGAGGTGCAAGTTACAAACTGGAAGAGCTCCAGTGTTCCACAGGAGCATGAACTTGTAAGGTGGTGCATACTGTAGCATTTATGTGATGGGAGCCTTGAATTCTCACCGTATTTCATTGAGCTCTACATAATCCGGCTCTCAAATTCAATGAAACCTGGCGAGAATCTAGACACCAATCTCATGGAGCTACAGTGCGCACCCCACCTTATAAAGTTCTTGTTGAGTGGCCACTGTGGCTCAAACTATATTGGGGTATGTTATGTGAGCTTATTCAAGTAATCTAGTGTTTATATCATAAACAATCACATCACATAAGAGAAATCATCACTGAGTTGAGATTAAAAAATTAAATAATCAAGGGCGAAAAGTTCATATCAGATTAAAAATATTAAGAACAAAGAACCATTATAATAAGTTCAATTAGATCAGAAATATTCCCGTCACATTAGTTCTTAAACTTCATATCAGTTTAGAAAAGAAAATTTCAAGTGACTTCAGCCAAACATTGTCTTAGACCCTTAGTTATAGGATCTCTTTCTTATTGAGTAAATTAATTGTCATTTCTCGTAGCAAACTTGAAAATAGAAGGTAGTCTGTTTGCTTTAATAAGGTCCCTTCTTTTGACAAGTCATTACACTGTAAAATATAATGTACTTATGTCTGATGCTTCAGTCTTCTGTGATGGATTACAGCTAGGGCCTTATTTTTTTTGGTGCTAATATTTTTATATTTTTTGTTGGTGAAAATAGAATTGTAGTATATTTTTGCTCACTCGTTTCTCCAATTTTCTCCATGTTTTCCATGAGTACATGTGACAATGCAATGATTGGACAGCATTTGATTGCTTCTATTTTGTAGGTGAGGAAACAATCACATAGTTGTATTCGAGATGTCTTACAAAGCTTCCAAGGCACACCTTTGCTGGCACCAGCTAGTGAAGGATTTACTAACATGTTTGAAAAACTGCTACTTCTGGCTGGAGCATCAAAAGGCGCCCCTGCTGAGAAAGGTGCTCAGGAGATCCTGCATGTTCTCGAAGCCCTTAAAGATTGTCTTCCGTATCTTTCCATGAAATACAAGACTTCCATTTTGAAGTACTACAAAACCTTGTTGGGGGTGCGTAAGCCCCTTGTTACGAGGCGTATAACAGATAGTTTGAGTATCCTTTGTCTTCACCCTGGTGTAGAAGTTAAACCTGAAGAGCTGGTGGATCTTTTGAGTTCTTTGGCTGTTTCAGTTCCAGTGGATGAGACTTCAGCTGATGGSATGACTTTTACTGCTCGTCTGTTGGATGTTGGAATGAAGAAAGTTTACAATCTCAACAGGCAGCTTTGTGTTGATAAGCTTCCACTTGTTCTTAATGCCTTGCAAGGTTGTTCTCTCCAAATATCATATTTATAGTATTGAGTTATTGACTATTGAGTAAACGAATCTCAAGTGATATTGTACTAGTGTGTTGTTGACATTCTACTTGCCTGCTTGGCAGATATTTTTGGTTCTGGATTTGAAGAAGCTAAATATGCTGCTACTGAAGCAATGAAGAATCTGATACAAACTTGTGTTGATGAAGAACTCATAAAGCAAGGTGTTGACCGTGTGAAAAACAATGCGCAACTATACGACAGGAAATCTGCACCATCTATTGTTGAAAAAATCTGTGCTACAATTGGAAGTTTGCTCGACAACAGATATTGTAGTGAGTGGGATGTGGCTTTTCKGGTTGTCTCATTGATGTTTGAGAAACTAGGTAAAATTTAATATTAAGTATATTACAATTATTTGACCTTTTTTTACCTACTTTCTCTTGATAATATCATCCGGCTATATTTGTTTTGTCTTAATTTATCATGCTATTGTCCTTATGCATTGCTATTTTAGGCGAATTCTCGTCTGTCCTGCTAAGGAGCACTCTGGAGAGCTTGGGAAGCATAGAAAGGGAAAGTGACGATGAATTTTCAGAGAGAAAACAGGTTGCCTATCTTCTCTTATTAAGATATCCATGACTGCTAATGTGGTCTTTCGAGTGAATGTGAACTGCCAAATATACACAGCCAAGACCTTTCATGATCAGAAACATTTTGTTCGTGCAGGATGAGAACTTAAGGAAGTAATTTTAGTAGCTCATTTTAATTGTTGTAGGCAAATTTGTTGCCTATTTGCTTCCTGTATGATACCGGCATCCCTGTTATCATGCAGTATTCCATGCTCATTCTTATCACTTACTTTCATCAGAGATAATTGGTGCTCTACTTTGATTCTTTTCGTTCAATCTTAGCCTTTTTAGGCTATGTTCAGCTCAATTTATTGAAGCACACTAATAGGCTATGTTCAGCTCAATTTATTGAAGCACACTAAGAAAAAAACAAAACAACTACAAAAAGTTCACACCAGGCAGATTAGATTACATCAGATAAAAAAAGCTCASACGAARTGAACATAGCCTAGCTTCTTAGGACCTCCGTTTAACAAATACTCCTAAGCATTTGAAACCTATCTTTAGTTCCAGTCCAAAGCTTTTGCTGCTTTTCCTTATACAATTCTTTTTAATAAAACTGATCTAATTTGTCGAGTGACTAAGGACCCTAGACGGCTTCTGACATCACTCCAAGGACTAAAGTAGTATTTGTTTGATATTATCTTARTTTACTACTTATGTGACATACAATGCTTGTTTTCTATTGCAGCTACACGATTGCATTGGATCTGCTCTTGGAGCAATGGGACCTGAAGTTTTTTTAAGCATTCTCCCATTAAAATTGGAAGCTGACAATCTATCTGAGATTAATGGTTGGCTTTTTCCAATTTTGAAGCAGTATACAGTTGGTGCACGTTTGAGGTTCTATGTTGAGTCATTGCTAAGTGCAATTGGAAAACTTAAGCAGAAATCTTACAAGGTACTTTTAGTCTTGTTACTTGYCTAGCTTATARACTCTAAGRGTGTTCTTATGTCATTGATAAATGGAAGTACTTTGTCAGCTTAAGCTCGAGGGACAAGTACAGTCATCAAGGTTTGCTGACAGGATTGTGCATCAAGTATGGTCCTTGTTGCCTTCATTTTGCGTTTATCCATCAGATACTGCTGAAAGTTTTAAACTTCTTGAGAAAGTTTTGCTCAATGCTGTGGTTGAAGAATCTGAGCTTCATGGAATTATTTGCTCCAGTTTGCAAATTCTCATTCAACAGAACAAGTGTATTTTAGAAGGAAACAGTTTTTTTCCCAGCGAGAAACTCAACTTTTCTACTGAGAGAGCAGTTGCTCGTTACAATCTAGAAGTGGCTTCTATGAATTTGGGTGTGCTGAGATCTTCTGCTAGCGAGTTCATGTCAGTTTTATCCAAAGTTTTCTTGAAATCCACAAATGATCCTGGTGGAAGTTTGCTGGTAAGTTTTATTTTCTTATCCGCTCTTTAGTGGAAATCTTATGTGGATGACTTCCTGGAATAATCACTTTTGTTCATGTTAGCCGACCCCACTTATGGGACTAAGGCTCTGAGCCTCTGTTTGATTGATTGATATGCTCTTTAGTATTTATCTAACTTTAGGTAAAATGTAAATGATTAAATGGCTTGTTTTCTGTTCGTACTTTATGTGGAATTTTCGCCCCCCCCCTACGCCTCTTCCGTCCCTCCCTTTTAAGCTATTAAAGACTTGATGAGCATAATTTGATCCAGATCCTGGTATATGCTGTAGGGATGTTTTTACGCTCTCTATTTTCTTAATTTCTTAGCTCAGTAACCCCAAGTTCCCAAACAACTTCGTAATGTCAATTTATCTTTAGAAAAGTTTTCTACTTTCAGGTTATGGTCTGTAGACTGGCTTCTTCCGTTTTAAAGATAACTCAGTGTTGATTTGATTTTAGAGAACTATCTGCCATCCATGCCTGTGAATACATAGATCTTATCCCCTTGGAATGTTGTGTATATCCACTCCAGATTTGTACTTTTACCTAATGCGTATACCTGTTTCCGAGTATCATAGACCACTATTACAGACTGATATATTGTTATGCATGTGTGCTTCAAACCTTAAACATGTTAWGTTATTTGCTTTTAAAGCTGGCTCGCTGTGGATTTATGTTTCTTGAAGCTCACACCAGTTTTGGCATGATTCCAGACTACAATTGGCGACTTTGCATCTATAGCTGGCAAGGATGTTGTCTCAAGTTTTTTTAAGACTAAAATGAAGCGACTTTTGAAGGTCACAATGAATGCTAATCAAGCAGCGAACACTAAAAATTCAATGCAGATTGACAATTCAGCTGGTGAATTACTCACTTTTCGTGAGAGGTGTGCTACATTTCTTTCTGTTATATTGTGTTATCTATTTATTCCAATGTTCAAAAGTTGTCTCTCTGGTCATTAAATTGATTTACGTAGAAGGGCCATAATTTGTTTTTGATGAGGATGATGATTGATAATTTTTCATTTTCTTTTCTTGCTGTTGCAGAGCACAGCTTTTTGATTTGGCAGTGTCTCTCTTACCTGGTTTGGGGCCTCAGGAGACCGATGTCCTGTTTTCTGCAATAATTCCTGCATTGAAGGTTTGTGATTTGCATATTTATATATGATAGTGTTGTTTTATGTTTGGCCGTAGTTTCCTTTGATATCTGATTCTGATGCTTATTTTATTGTATTTCTGAGTTGTAGGACGCAGATGGGTCAATTCAAAAGAAGGCATACAAAGTTCTTTCAATAATCCTTAAGGTGACTCTTTAATCCTCTCTGAGTTTTTAATTTTCAGATTTATTGTATTTAAAGATCTTAATAGTCGCAAATAGTAAATCTTGTTCAGTTTTGCTATCTAATTTTAAAGCAACATTTTATTGGTTTTGACAGCATATTAAACTCTTTATTGACTTGCTTTGGTAACAGAACCTAGAAGGATTTATTTCAAGAAAGCTTGAAGTGCTTCTGAAACTGATGATCGAAGTGCTGCATCTTGCCATTCTCAGCCAAACGTCACAGGCTTGACTGTCTGTATTTTCTGATTGTCCATGTGGCCAAGTCTGGGTTCACTTCTTTGAATTTTAATTTTTTCTTAATCATCAGTAATATAGTATGGATCAAATGATCAATCTGTTGAAGATGACCTCTTTCTCTTTTTGATCTATTTATATCATCCTGCAGGATGAAGGCGAACATAAAATGGTGATAATCAGTTCTTTTTTAACTGAAATTGTACTTGCTTTGAAAGAGGTATGACTTTGTTGTAAGATGGATGATATGCAATATCTTAAGGTGTTTATTCATACAACATTCGAATGTTTGTTAGAAAATATTATGTTGTTGTCGTATATTACATAACTCTTGATGCAAATGGGTCCAAACCACAAAAAATTTGCTATGGTCAAATATATGCCCCAAAAAATTTCCATATATAGTAAAATTAAAGTGCCATTTTTAGAACTTATTTCATCTTATGTGTAATTATTTTCTTATATGGAGTAGGAGAATTTAAAATAGTTTGTAGACCTTAGCTGCACACACTGTCTTACAGCCCTAGATGTGGAGTAAAAGTTAGTTTGTTATTTTTTATATATGGATAAAGTTCCTGGCATTTGTTTATTGGAAAAATTGTGAAAAACTACCTACTTTTTTTCACTTTTGAAAACAACTATCCAAATTGTTTTTATTTAAAACAACTACCATATTTTTAATTTTTTTTGCTAATCAATACTCACTTTTGAATTTTGGCCACTTAACACCATATTACCACCATAAACCACCCCAACGCGGAATCCCAATTGCAAAACCACCCAAATTTGTTGTTTCCACCACAAAAACAGTTAACCACCCAACATCCACAAAACAACTCAACCATCTAAGCTCGTCACACTTAGTTTTTAGCCTTTTTTCAGTTATCCATCAATTTTTTGGACATGGTTCCTTCATAAAAGTTGTAGATCTCAAAAAAAATACATGAAATAGGCTAAAGATCACATGATTTAGAGTTTTTTGAAGTAGTTATGCCTTCTGCAAGTTTGAATTCTGAAAGTGGGTAGTGATTCGCAAACAAACATAAAGTGGGTAGTTGTTTTAAATAAAAAACATCTGGGTAGTTGTTTTTAAAAGTGACAAAAAAGTGGATAGTTGTTGACAATTTAGCCTTTGTTTATTTTCTTACTCTGTTAATCACTTTTGATGGAGGCAGTGTCACCTTTCCAGGCCTTTGTTTTCTACATGTGTATGCATATTGCAGCACTTGGAATTCAGTTGACACGTTGCCTCCACTTCATTTTTATTCTTCATTGCCAATAAGATTTTGGTGTTGGAGCTTTTTTTCACAGAACTAAAATGTCATTCGTTGATTGACAATCCTGTTTGCTTTGGGTGTCTAGTCTCTTCTGTTGGTTACACTATGAATTCTAACGGAATTTAAGGATATTATAGAGTACAAACTTGGAGAATAAGCCATTTGGTCAATGGTTTTTTTTTAAATAATTTTTTTATATATATATTTACTAGTTTAGTTCCCGTTCGATGCACGGTTTTATTAAATTTATTTCTAATATTATTCTATAATTAAATATGTTAATACTTATTATAATTATGATAGATAAAATAAAGTTATTCTAAATTTCGATTTTCCAAAAGGTTTATCTGTATCTTTTAATTTAATATTAATTAATTAAATTAATTTATTATGTTGATCACGTCAATGAACTTATCTTGTAGGTTGATGAAGTTTTTTTCAATTTTATTTTATAATGTATTTAAATTTAAAATTTAATATGGAATAGTTTTATATATTATTATATGTAAATCCGCGTGAAATGCAATTATCTTGTTTATTTTATTCGTGAAATTTGTTTAAGCTTATTTAGGGTTTCTTATGTAGTTTGTTTTTATGAGGTTTATCTAGTGTAGATGATTTAATTAGCCTAATTTAAATATATCAATTTTAAAATTTTAAAATTTAAATTTAATACGGAGTAGTTGATTTAATTTAATTTTTTAATATAGATTTTTTGTTTTTAAAATTTAAGTATTTTTTAAAAATTAATGAGCTGCTGACATCATCCGTGCGATGTGAGGTTGACAAATGGATGATGGTGTGATCATTGCATCACAATCATTTGTTTTAGTATATAGTTATAGATTTTAAACGTAGTTTTGGATGTAAGGTCACATTTGAAGTCTTTGTGTAAGCAATCAAGCTCCTTGTGTTCTGATTTGCTCTATAAACAACAATGCAGATGATAAGTTATATCTTGGCTAGATATTCAAATTATTATTTTGAGTTTTGTTCATCGTGGAATTTAAGTTTTTCTGTAATCTTGTTCTTATTGTTTATCTGCATTAATGTTTGGTTTTGATTGAAAACAATTTGCAGGCAAATAAGAAAACAAGAAACAGGGCATATGATATCCTAGTTCAAATGGTCATGCTGTGGGAGACGAGGAGAGGGGTGGAAAAAGAGACTTACTCCAGTTCTTCATAGGTTGATGGATCTTAATGTCGTGCTATTTGTTTATGTCTTTTTTGTATGATATCCATTCTATATTCTCCTTGTTTTGTTTTGTTATACTCTTGATTGACTTTTGGGTCCATGCATGTTCATAGGTAGCTGGAGGCCTTGCTGGTGAGACTCCACACATGATCAGTGCTGCTGTGAAAGGCTTGGCTCGCTTGGCCTATGAATTTTCTGATCTTCTTTCGAGTGCATACAATGTGCTGCCCTCCTCATTTCTTCTTCTTCAGAGAAAGAACAGAGAGATCATCAAAGTATGTCCAACGGCTTTTACTTTGTTATTGTTTGATGACCTGAYCTGCTAMCTGAAGACATTTCTATATTGAATTATTTTAGTGATTTATTGGATTGCTATGGATTCTGTTGACTATGTTTCTGTTCAGGCCAACTTGGGTCTACTCAAGGTCTTGGTTGCAAAATCACAACCTGAGAACTTGCAAAATCACCTGATGCTCATGGTTGAAGGCATTCTGAAGTGGCAGGATGATGCCAAAAATCATTTCAAAGCTAAGGTTAGTAGTCTCAGTTGCTATGRGTCTTCCACTTCCTCTTGTCCTTTGTTTCATATTAACACCTCTTGACTCTTGTTTATCAATGACCAAGAGCGTGGATATGGGCAACAAAAGTATCACCCTTTACAGTCATTCATTTCCCTTGTAAATCAAAATTTTGACTTATATATTGAAAAATAGCCGTGTAGAATCTTGTTAGGTTTGTTTAAATTTGTAGTTTATTTTCCATAATTTTTTCTTTTGTTTAACAAAAGAAATTCAGCATTAAATTTATGCATTGGGAAGCGTGAAAACTCCCAATGGTGCAAAAAGCCGAGGATGTATAGATATACAATTTTTTTTTTTGGGGTGATTAAAAAAATTAAATTTGGGTGGGTTGTGTCATACTGCCGTATGTGTGTTTATACTTTATACTTTATAATATTAAGATATGATATGATCTTCCATTTATCGATTGGTCGAAGTGATAAGTCCCATTGATTTAGGTTTGATCAATTGATCATCCCTTTAGAACTAAGCGGTTTTGCATACTTGCATTTCCCTGGTGTGTCCATTTCTGGTATTTTCTTTCCTTCAACAGTTCAACTTCAAGGCAAACCTTTATATCTATGCCTTGAGGTCTAGAAAGAATAGCAATCTCCATTCCATATTTCTACTTTAAATTGTGTTGGAATTCATTGATTCTTAGAATAGATTTCTAAATCAAGCCACCGGCTCTTTCAAAAGATAGAATTTTGACGAGTTCCTTTCTGATTTGTTGTATGTCGGATTGTCGGTGGAGTGAAAAACAAAAGGTAGTTGATTCTGTCTTGATGTCATTTGGAACTCAAGTAAATTTTTAATCTGATTTGTGTTTTGAACATTGTTATGGGCAGTGGTTTTAAGTTTAATGTTAAGTAAATGAAGCTGTCCCTTCTAAAATCCTGACACTAATTTAGTGTGCTTCCATATACACACATTGTGGCAACCGGGTTATTTCCTGGTTTCCGTATTTCTACTACGGAGTAGTTTTTAAGCTCTCATATTTTATTGGAGTTTTCAAACGGTTGCTTTCTATCTGCTGCCAGGTTAAACATTTGCTGGAGATGCTTGTGAAAAAATGTGGTTTTGAAGCTGTTAAGGCTGTGATGCCCGAAGAACACATGAAACTTCTTACTAATATCCGCAAGGTACAAAGCTCGACTACAGTTTACCTTGGGGCCTTGCTGTTAATACTGATGTGCATTTCATCGGTTATCTATGAGTTGCTAACGGATCTTACTATCAGATAAAGAGCGTAGAGGAGAAGTTACGCGGCTCATTCTGAGACAGGATCCTATCGTCCGACAGCAACTATTCCAGGGTCAAAACTCTGCCACTCTATTTTCTCTGACATGCGTTATCTTCATGATATCTCAAGATAACAGTAGTGGTTGAGCCTGGTAAAAAAAGACTGAATAGGAGATATTTGGGAGGGCATTGTTTACTGATATTTTTATAATTTTGTTAGAAAATGTCACTTTATTTGTCTGCTGATGTTTTAGTCTGGCAAAACGTAAAAAGACTTAATGTTACTCTACTTTGAAATATGTGGTTTCTTAACTTATTGACGAGCATGAATGCACTTTGCAGGCAAGTGAGTGGGGTCACACAAGTATGTAGACTTTGCATGATGGACAAGTATGGGGATGAAGTGATCGCAGAACTCTTTTGTAAAAAGAAGCATTATCATCCAGTTAAAATCGAAGTGCTTCTCAAGGTCAGTGTCTTTTTCTTTTTTTTTTTTGGGGTGTAGATCCATGTTTTAGAAATTAACTAAACTGCTGTTTAACAATAATCAGTTTCCTGCCTTTGTCTATTTATGTTGTATGATTTCCGCTGTAGGATTGATGGGCCTGAGTTGGCTTGGTTCTTGATTAGAGTTCATTATCTAGAAATTTTGTCAACTATTTCACTTGTATTTATATCCTTGATACAATGACCCAACACCCAAGAACATTTACCTGTAATTGGATGACCAAGTCGACCCAACTTCAGTTTTAGATTTTGATTTATATTTCTCTTCCAATGATTATTGTTATACTTTGTTAATCAAGCCAAAATGGGCTGAACCAAATGATAAGTTTCCATCAAGAACCAATCAACCCTTGTGCGGTTGTCCCATTACCTTGTTTTCGATTTTGATACAGAGATTGAAAGATGCGTAGGCATTTAACTGACGAGTCCTCATGATCTTTCTTATTCATTATGTGACTAGGTTCAAGGAAGACTACAAGATCTGCAAGAGTCTTATTGGAGATATTTGATCAGTTTTGAAGCTGAACCACTTGATCTTCTAAGCGCTAAGACCAGGCTAGCCTTCGTGGTGGAATTTGAAAAGGAAGCTTGATTCAGAATGAGGCTGAGTTTGATGAAGAGGGGAGATTGTGGTTCGTGAAGAGGAAAACAAAGGTGAAAGGTCGGATGTATCAGGGTTTGATGAAGAAATATTAATCTGATGTCGTAGTTACGTGTCTACAAACTCGAGAAAACCAGAAGCGCAGAAAAGTGTCGATTCAGGTGGCTATACAGTAAGGAATGGTTAGTAAGAGGCTCGTAGGTGATGTGAAAAAGAGAGGAGAAACTTGAGTTATGCATATTGGACTCGACCGGAAATGTGGTCGTGACAGACATCTGTGCTGCTATGGAGGGGTATGGGTAGTGTTGTCAGATGACTAAGCCGGCTCGAGGTAGGAGTGGTTGCAGTGCACTATCCTATGGAAGGACAAGATAAAAAATCCATAAAGAATAGAGGTTTCACTTCTTAATTATTGTTGTAATGGGCATTATCGGATTGCGTTCGTTCTGATGTTAGGTTTATTTTCTTTGTTCCGAATTTTTTTTTATTTCTTCGTTTATAGGATATGAATAGGATATGATGAGATTTTTTGCTGTACACAATATTGTATGAGTGAATACTAATATCAATTTGCTGTCATGTAATTTATGGATTGTATGGAAGCATCACAAATTGAGAGTTTGGAACCTTTTTTTTATAGTAAAATCTGAAAGTCAGTGCATAGTTTCACGGCTATATATGGTATTAGCAGTCAAACCAATAAGTTAGAGGAGGTAGTGATTGGAATTTTCTTTCTGAACTTTCAACATCTGGAATGTGAGTAGGAAGCAAAATACTTGATGTTTGGGACTTCAACTTAACGAGGGTGAAACATCGTGAGGAACCATCCCTCATAACCTTTAAGGTGTGGGCAAAATTATAGCAAAATCAAATCTGATCACCGAAACGTTGATTTTAACGAAAATGAGATCTCAGACCAATTTATGTCAAAATTACATTAAAGTGTAAGGGTTGTTCAAAAAATTATGTAATTTCACGCAAAATTTGAGTCCAAAACTAGGACATATAATGGGGTTTCAAACGCCACAAACGATCAAAGTGACAAAACCTCAAAATGCCCGCGGGAAGCACAACATTCGTCATTTGAGGCCGAAACTTGGCGAGGACCCATCCCTCATTTCCCTTAAGGTGTACGCGAAGTTTTTGACAAAACTGATCCGGATTACTGAAGCGTCGATTTTAGGGCCAAAATATTTTAGTTGGGGCCAACCTGGACGAGGAGTCATCCCCCATCACCTTTAAGGTGTGGGAGAAATTTTAAGCAAAATCGAGCCGTGTCTCCGAACCGTTGTTATGAGCAAAAAACGTGAATTATACATCACGAAAAAAAATTTCCAGATAATTTTTGGAAAATTTGCGAAAATTTTTACCATGAGTTCATACGATCATATGATAAACCCACGCCAAATTTTGGCCTCAAAAGTGTCCATATTGGAAACTTTTGAGTCGAAATGCTCGTTTGAGGCACTACGCTGGGTATCTAGGCCCGAAACTCGGCGAGGAATCATCCCCCATCACCCTTAAGGGATTGGAAWWTTTTTGGATAAWACCGAGCTGTGTCATCGGAATTTGATTTTAGGCAAAAAACGTGGATTATGAATCACAAAAAAAGACTTCCACACAATTTTCGAAAAAATTAATTAAAAATTTACAATAGGTTCATATGATCATATATTAAACCCACGATAAGGAGTCATCCCCCATCACCCTTAAGGTGTAGGAGAAATTTTTAGTAAAATCGATCCGGTCACCGAAATGTCGTTTTATGCGAAAAACATTGATTATGCATCACCAAAAAGGACTTTTGGACAATTTCCGAAAAAATATCTGGAAAMTTTACCTTGGGTTCATAAGATCATATATTAAATCCACGCCAAATTTTGTGTCCAAAAGAGTCCATATAGGGACTTTTGGGTCCACGAATGATAAATCGACAAAACGTTGAAAKACTTGTAGAGGCACTACGCTCTGTATTTCAGGTCAGAGCTTAGCAAAGAGTAATCTGGGTCACCGAAATGTCGATTTTTGGGTGAAAACTGTGAATATACATCACGAAAATGAGGTATCTAGAAAATTCGTAAAAATTTTCGAAAATTTTACCTTTGGTTCTTATGATCATATGATGAACCTAAGCCAAATTTGGAGCTCACAAGAGTTCATATTGGAAACTTTTGAGGCCACTTACGACAAACCGACAAAACGTTGAAATGTTCGTAGGAGTCACTATGCTAGATATTTGGGTACGAAACTTGGCGAGAGTCATACCCATCACCCTTGTAAATCTATCACGAAAAAGCGGTCTCTGAATTTTTTTTGAAATTAACGAAAATTTCACCATGGGTTCATATGATCATTTGATGAACCCGAGCCCAATTTGGGGTCCAAAAGAGTCCATAAGAGGACTTTTGAATCTGCGAACGACAAGACGTCGAAACACACGTAGGAGACACTACGCTCAAGGTTGCTCGGTTTTTGGGGGCATAAATTCGACGAGGAGTCATCCCCCATCACCCTTAATGTGTGGCACATATTCTTGATCCGAGTCACAAAAACGACGTTTAGCGAAAAAAACGTGCAATATACATCACTACATCGTATGGACCCCTGGTAAGAATCTCTCGTATGGACTCATTTAGGCTCAAAATTTGCCTTGGTTTCATCATATTATCATATGAGTCCATGGTAAAAATTTTGGCAATTTTTTAGAAATTTTTCCGGAGACATCATTTTCGTGATGTATAATACATGTTTTTCATCCAATAAAGATGCCTTGGTGACCCGACTCAGTTTTGCCCAAAATTTCTGCCACACCTTCACGGTGACAAATGATGGGTCCTACAAATGTTTCGGCCCGAATACAAAGCGTAGTGCCTCCTACCATGGGATTTGACGTTTCGTCATATTGTAGTTCGTGGACTCAAAAGTCCCTCATATGGACTCATTTGGACTCAAATCTTCTTTGGGTTTATCATAGTATCATATGTACCTAAGGTAAATATTTCTGCAATTTTTCTGAAAATTGTGCGAAAACCTTATTTCCGTGATGTATTATCCACATTTTTCAATCGGAAAACAATATCTCGGTAACTCGGCTTGATTTTGCCAAGAAAATTTTCCAACCTTAAGGTAACAAGGGATGGGTCCTACGAAAGTTTCGGCCATAAATACAAAACGTTGTACCTCCTATCTTGGGTTTTGATGTTTCGTCAATTTGTTGTTCGAAGAATAAAAAATTCCCCGTATGGACTCATTTGGGCCCTAAATCTTCTTAGGGTCCATCATATTATAACTTGAACCTATGATAAAAGTTTCAACAATTTTTCTGAAAATTGTGCTGAAACCTCATTTCAGTGATGTATAATCTATGTTTTTTGGCCAAGAAACAATGTCTCGGTGACCTGACTCGGTTTTGCCCAAAATTTCTGCCATACCTTCAAAGTGACGATGGAAGGGTCCTATGAAATTATCGGCCCCATATACAAAACYTAGTGCCTCCTACCATTGGTTTTGACGTTTCGTTGGTTTGTCATTCACGGAAACAAAAGTTCACTGTATGGACTCATTTGGGCCCCAAATATTCCTTAGGTATAACTTTCAGCATTTTTTCTGAAAATTGTCCGAAAACCTCATTAAAGTGATGAATGTAATCCACGTTTTTTGTCTCGTTAACCTGACTTGGGATTTTCCCAAAATTTTTGCAACACATTCACGGTGATTGAGGGGGATTAGTCCTACAAAAGTTTCGGCCCCAAATACAAATCATAGTGCCTCCTACCATGGGTTTAGACGTTTCGTCGGCTTGTCGTTCCCGGACTCAAAAGTATCCCGTATGGACTCATTTTGACAGCAAATAATCCTTCGATTAATCATATTATCACTTGAACCTATTGTAAAAATTTCGGCAATTTTTCGAAAAATTGTCCGAAAATCTCATTTCAATGAATGCTACATCACTTAATGAGGTCTGCGGATAATTTTCGGAAACATTTCCAAAATTTGTACCATGGGTTCATATGATAATAAGATAGGTCAAAGGAAAATTTGGAGCCCAATTGAGACCATACAGGCTACAGCGGACTTTTAAGTTCGTTAAAGAAAAAACGAGAAAATGTCGAAGCACTCGTAGGAGGCAATCTTCTTAGTATTTGGGTTCGAAAATGTAGGAATAGTCATTTCTTATGATCGTGGAGGTCTGACATAAATTCTTGACAAATTCGAGCCAGGTCACTGAGATGTAATTTTTTGGCCGAAAAACGTGGATTATACATCACTGAAATGAGGTCTCTAGACAATTTTCAGAAAAGTTGTCGAAATATGACCATGGGTTTATATGATAATATAATGGGTCCACGGAAGATTTGGGGCACAAACAAGTCCATACGAGAGACTTTTGAGTCCGTTAAAGAAAAAACGAGAAAATGTCGACACACTCCTAAGAGGCAGTATGCTTAGTATTTGGGTACAAAACTGTTGGAATAGTCGTTTCTCATGACCGTCAAGGCGTGACAAATTCTGTACAAATCCGAGCCGCGTCGCCGAGATGTCATTTTTTAGCCGAAAAACGTGGATTTTACATCACTGAAATGAGGTCTCCGGACAATTTTCGGAAAATTGCCGAAATTTTTACCATGGGTTCATATGATAATATGATGGATCCTGGGAGGATTTGGGAGCCAAACGAGTCCATACGGGGAACTTTTGAGTCCGTTAAATAAAAAAATGAGAAAACGTCGAAACACACGTAGTATTTGGGTACAAAATTGTTGGAATAGTCGTTTCTCATGACCGTTAAGGTGTGACAGAAATTTCGGACAAATGCTAGACGGGTCGCCGAGATGTTGTCCGGAGACCTCATTTCGGTGATGTATAATCCACGTTTTTCCGGCCAAGAAACGACATCTCGGCGACCCGGCTCGAAATTGTCCGAGATATCCGTCACGCCTTCACGGCCATGAGAAATGTCTATTCCAACAGTTTTGTACCCAAATACTAAGCATACTGCCTCCTGCGAGCGTTTCGACGTTTTCTCGTTTTTTCTTTAACGGACTAAAAAGTCCCCCGTACGGACTCATTTGACCTCCAAACCTTCCTTGGACCCATCGTATTATCATACGAACCCATGGTAAAAGTTTCGGCAATTTCTCTAAAAATTGTCCCGAGACCTCATTTCGGTGATGTATAATCCACGTTTTTCGGTCAAGAAACAACATCCCGGCGCCCCGGCTCAAATTTGTCCGGAATTTCCGTCACGCCTTCGAAGCCATGAAAAATGATTATTCCAACTGTTTTGTGCCCAAGTACTAAGCATACTACCTCCTGCGAACGTTTCGACGTTTTCTCGTTTTTTTTTCTTTAACGGACTGAAAAGTCCCCCGTATGGACTCATTTGGCCCCAAAACCTTCCTCGTACCCATCGTATTATCATACGAACCCTTGATAAAAGTTTTGGCAATTTTTTCGAAAATTGTCCGGAGACCTCATTTCGGTGATGTATAATCCACGTTTTTGGGCCAACAAACGACATCTCGGCGACCCGGCTCGAATTTGTCCGGTATTTCTGTGACGCCTTCACGGCCATGATAAATGACTATTCCAACAGTTTTGTGCCCAAATACTAATCATACTACCTCTCGCGAGCGTCTCGTCGTTTTCTCGTTTATTATTTAATGGACTCAAAAGTCCCCTGTATTGACTCATCTGCCCCCCCAAACCTTCCTCGGACCCATCGTATTATCACACAAACCTATGGTAAAAGTTTTGGCAACTTTACCGAAAAATGTCCGGAGACCTCATTTCGGTGATGTGTAATCCACGTTTTTCGCCCAAGAAACAACATCCCAGCGCCTCAGCTCGAATTTGTCCGGAATTTCCGTCACGCCTTCTAGGCCATGAGAAATGACTATTCCAACAGTTTTGTGTCCAAATACTAAGTATAATGCCTCCTGTGAACGTTTCGACGTTTTCTCGCTTTTTCTTTAACGGTTTCAAAAGTCCCCCGTATGGACTCATTTGGCCACCAAACCTTCCTCGGACCCATCGTATTCTCATACGAACCCATGGTAAAAGTTTCGGCAATTTTTTCGAAAATTGTCCGGAGACCTCGTTTCGGGATGTGAAATCCACGTTTTTCGGCCAAGAAACAACATCCCGGCGCCTCGGCTCGAATTTGTCCAGAATTTCTGTCACGCCTTCTAGGCTATGAGAAATGACTATTGCAACAGTTTTGTGCCCAAATACTAAGCATAATGCCTTCTGCGAACGTTTCGACGTTTTCTCATTTTTTCTTTAACGGACTCAAAAGTCCCCCGTATGGACTCTTTTGGCCCCCAAATCTTCCACGGACCCATCATATTATCGCATGAACACATGGTAAAAATTTCGGCAATTTTTCGGAAAAAATTTCGAAACTTTTACCATGGGTTCGTATGATAATACGATGGGTTCGAGGAAGGTTTGGYGGCCAAATGAGCCCATACGGGGGACTTTTGAGCCCGTTAACGAAAAAACGAGAAAACGTCGAAACGCTTGTAGGAGGCAGTATAACAACAAAAAAAAAAAACAAACATCAGGGTAGAGAGAATTCCGCCACGGGAATAGTATTTCCTGGCGCGAGCCAATATGCACGCAAATATACGGAGATGAGCTATAGCTCTATATAGTGTAAGTCGCCCAGTTATAACGAGCCATACACTAGACCAGAAAATCGAAACGCTCCTCAGCGAAGTGAGTTGGTTTTCTTAGGTATATTTCTCTGTTATAACTAGGTGTTGGGTATCAAAAACGCTTCCCGTTTATATGGATAGGCTCATTTTGCGTTCACTGCCGGACACGTGAAGGTCTCAATGCCTGAGACTCAGTTCAGAGTTATCTCCAGGACTCGTCAATAGAATTAATGCAGCATGGTAAAAATTTCTCGGCGCACATGTGTTTCTTGTTTCCGAGAACAGAAAAATTGTGTCGGTTTCTTGTAACGGAAAAAACGGTGGGGTTATACAACTGTCCTTTGGGGGATTCGGAGAACCAATATCGTAAAGGTCGTCACTTAATTTCGGCGTACGACTGGAGAATGTATGAAATACCATTACCCGAAGATCACAACTGGACAAAAATTATTTAATATAATCCCAACTGCTTACGGAAAAATTTGCGCCAGCAACGGTTTTTTTTGG
>SNQN01000114.1:7469-41441 GCA_008642245.1 Bassia scoparia
ATATAATGTTATTTAATTTATTTATTTCATTTTTTTCATAAAATTATAATTATTAATAAGGATCCACGCATGCTGCTAATCAAAAACGCTTAGTAAGTACAATAATATTTACTGTTAATTACTTTTAAACGCTTAGTTATTTCAAAAGATATTTTTGTACTTCTAAATGGATTGAAAACTACTTTGACAGATTATTTGCGAGTTAGTTGATCGTTCATATATCTTGTTAAGAATGAAATTACTATTCAACAGCAAGATCACATGTCAAGATATAGACATGTCAAAATATCTTTTTTAGATCGACATGTCAAGATTATTTTATTTCATTTTTTCATAATAATTTATTGTATTTTTACTTTAAACGCTTAGTTTATTCCAAAGATATTTTTGTACTTCTATAAATTGGATTGAAGTAACGCTTAGATTTTTATTGTTTAACATAAGTCAATTTTTAGTATTAAAGTAAATAGCCTTTTGTATAAATCTTACTGTATAAAATGGTAAAGAGAGCGCCATCAGTACTAAAGGTTATAAAGAATAAATAGCCTTTTGTATAAATCTTTATAATATCATATGGATTGAAAAACTACTTTGACAGATTTTTATTTGTTTACATAAAGTCAAATTTTAGTATTAAAGTAAATAGTCTTTTGTATAAAATCTTACTGTTATAAAACGGTAAAGAGAGCCCATCAGTACTAAAGGTTTATAAGAAATAAATAGCCTTTGTATAAATCTTTATAATATCATAAGATTAAATCTGTCACAGGCAAAGATGCGATTGGTGCTCACTGTTTATTTAGACAAAGACATTGATTGCCTAATAACTGATGATGTACTTTATTCTTTATCCATTTCAGGATGTCATGGCATTTTCAAATATGCAAGCTAAGCTTGTTGCTGTATGATACACAGTTTTCTCATCGTTCCAGCAGCATCCGTTCTTGGAAATATATCATGTGAGTTAATGTGGTTGCTGCAACTCTTTTGTAAGTAAGGGATTAACTTCAAATGCATGAACCCAATTTTGTTTCTCAAGTATTAATTAAAATGGGTAAAAGGTTTTGATAGAATGCAAAATTGTTGTTTTTTGTGATATAATAATTTGTTGGTATATGCAAGAAAATTAACTTCATAAAATAAACTCTAAGATAATTTATTTATTAATAACATTGCTCAAACCAGAAGTTTATA
Source organism: Bassia scoparia (assembly GCA_008642245.1). Classification (NCBI taxonomy): domain Eukaryota; kingdom Viridiplantae; phylum Streptophyta; class Magnoliopsida; order Caryophyllales; family Amaranthaceae; genus Bassia; species Bassia scoparia. The sequence continues at coordinate 8,664 of SNQN01000114.1, forward strand.
AAAAAAACTGTAAAATAACTTACTACACTAAAAGTAGCAATCTTTATTCAAACTAACATCATTATAAAAACATCTTAATTCTAAATTAGAATTGAATGATAAAATCAGATTAATATTCCTTCTTTCTTCCTTCACGACAATCATTCTCCGCCTCTTATTAGTGGAGAACTCTGACGATGTATGATACACTTCGTTAGAATCTCCTTCATGGCAGTCAATGTTTATTCTGTTTTGGTGCATGCAACTGTTTGAACAAATCTCAGATGAGCTTCAGATTCCTTTGCAATACAATCCTGAAAACAATTCACATAGGTATAAATAGTTGAATATGCAGATTAATCTTGAGAATATGCAATTAATTGAAGCTTAATTGTAGACCTATTAATACCTTGTCAATGTTCTTAGCAGCCATATCTAATTTGGTAGTGGCAGAATTCATCTCATAATCCTCAAATTCAATTGTCTAATGAACATGAAAAGTAAGTCATTAAATATAGAACTTCATTGGATGAACCAAAGTTAAATTAGAAGTCAATGATACAATAGTAAATTACCTTTTCAATGTCATCCATTCTTGGAATGTTTTATTAGTTCCTTATCTTCAGACATTTTCATGACGGTGAAGACTGGCCAATTTTGAGTTAGATTATAATCTGTGATTTTAATCTTAAACAAAATCTTTCTCTCAATAGTGCATCTAAATCTTTTGGAAATTCCTCGAGCTGTCACAAAATATTTATCATTATTTTGATATATTACATGCACATCTATATAATCACAAAATATATTAATGTGCTTAAATATAAATTAATACCCTTTGTGCACTGACTTAAGAAAAGAGCAGATTTTCCTACTAATTGCACACCTCGCGTTCAAATAAAACAAAGTAGACTTCCAGAATCATCGACGACTCTATTTGCACCTTATATCTTGGTATAGGGTCAACAACATTATTGCACTTCTCACATTGAAACTTTTTAATTCCATCGACAAAGATCTCTTTAACTTTCTTATAATCCTTCTTGCATGCATTATAAACCAACCATTTGAAATTCGATGGAATCAATTGTAGCTAGTGTGACACATTACGCACCTGGGTAAAATAGTTATGTGTTAAACAACAAAAGATGTAGGTCTAGTATTTATTTAACCATTGTAGCTGATATTATTATAAAAATTTTGAATTAAAATAATAAGTGAATGATAGCATGATAGATGTAATTGTACATAGAAATAGTCACTATTAGTGTTTCATCTTTTAAATTGCTTGAGACTATGGGAATGATTGTACAGTGTATGTGTTTTTACCTCATTGGTTTCACGTATTTCATCAATCTTTTTCCTGTCTGATTTTCTCAAGAATTCATCTTGTGCCTTTTGGGGATGATTGTTTATTTGAGTTACCAAATCTGAAGAGGTTGTCCCAACTTTCCAAACTGCACATTTCAGATTTTTTTTAGTTATAAAATGGTCCTGCTGTCTTTTTGTCTAAAATTTACATGTGAGATTAGACATGGGGTATAATAACCTTGTTTGAAGTCTTCCACTTCTGGAAGAGTTGGATTAATAAGAGTCTAGTTGCAAAAAGAGAGCTTGATATTCTAACAGCACCTTAACAATATTGAAAAAGATAAAATAGTATTGAGTATTTAATATTAGGTGGGATAATTATAATCATGAAACAACAACAAACGAATCTTTTACCTTGCCAAGGCTTAACCTTTGCAAATGTATTATGATAATGACTTGACAGTTTTGTGCTCAGATAAGTAGCTTTCAGTTGATCAGCATACTGATTCCATAAAGTGCAACTAACAGTGTTCTTTCTGAAATCAAACGCACTTAGTATTAGGCTAATTAAAAGCTTGTCATATGAAAATGGATGATTTTGATTAAGCTACAACTTACTGTAAATCCTCAAGTTGAATTATAAGCTTTTTCAAGGATTTCCATTTCTAGTCAACGTCTCAGGACCAACAACTCCATTCAAATAGCCAATTATATCTGTCATATGAAATAAATATATTAGAATGATTGATGATTGATATCTACAAATGTAATTGAAGTTGGATAATATGACACACCTATTAAGCAAGTATCATCAGACTATTGATAAATTTGCCAAAAGGTATGAATCCAAATCCATATCTGGAATATTGGATTCTCCCACATTGACAACTTTAGTGCTTTCGTTGAAGTTAAGTTTGTAGTGTATCTGTAGGCTTTAGTCTCCAGAATTCTGACCAACTCTGAAATCTGATATCATATATGCCTCTCCTTCGTGAATGTATACTGGAATATGCGTATCAATGATTTATTTATTGTTGCTTGGATTTTGTCACCCTGAAACAATTGGATTAATAAATTTAAAAGGTTTTGCCAATAAACATATAAACATATCAATACTAATTGAAAAGGCAATTTCATTTACAAATTTACCTTAGAATCTAAGAGTACCATTTCTATGCCACATCGTTCATTTGTATTTCCGAACGGAAAAACATTCCAAAATGAATGACTCTTATTTTTAGTTTCCAATCTTCTCTAATAGGATTGATTTGAGAAATAAAATCATGGTGTGATTCCATTGTGTATGTGATAGTATAAACTTTAAATTAGAATTCAAAAGTGCATGGAGTGTGTTTTACCATACACACTTTTATAGTACCATATATTCTTGTGATGCAAGTAATTATTAATGATTATCTAAAACTTTAAATTTGTGCCAGATTCTAGATTTTTCTTCCGATGATAAAAGTAGATGCAATATCAGGTAGTTAATTTGGCTGTTTGGTTTTATATTATATAGAAAATTTCGGCTGTTTGTTATTGATTATTTATTTTCTGGATAAAATAATGTCAGTTTTTTCTTTATGTTAATTTTATTAATTTATTTTTGAAGAGTATATTTTCCTTAATTATAGATGACAGTTATTTTTGTTATTTGACAGGTAGAGCTGGATTTGGATAGTATAAGGCTGTTTTTCCGGATAAAGATAATTTCAAGTGTATATCAATTTTTTGATATATTTTCGATTGTATGATAATGACTTAGCTTTTAATTAGCCTACTGGCATGGTCATCTATAAAATGTCGCCTGTTTTGTTGTTGATTTTATTTTCAGATAAAGATAATGTCAGTTTTTTTCTTTATGTTAATTTATTTAATTTATTGTTGAAGAGTATATTTTCCTTATTATAGATGACAGTTTTATTTTTAATTAGCCTAACTGGCATGTGGTCATCTATAAAAGTCGCCTGTTTTGTTGTTGATTTTTTTTTTTTCTGGATAAAGATAATGTGAGTTTTTTTCTTTATGTTAATTTTATTTAATTTATGTGAAGAGTATATTCTGACTTAGCTTTAATTAGCAAATAACTTATTAGCGATGAATAAATTATCAACAGATGAGAAATAAATTATCAATATGTTTTAGAAATAAGAAAAAATATCATATTATTTATTAGATATTATTATTTAAAAGGGGTTTTTTATTATATATGGAAAAGCGGGAAAATTTAACCAGACGCGCCATGTGGCACTTCTGGTTTCCGCTTTAGTATATAGTTATAGATATATATATATATATATATATATATATATTAAATATATATTATATATTCCCGACGTCACTGTAATTGGCGATGGGACTGAAATGAATGAAAGAATACAGGTTAAGCCAGAAATTTTCAATAAAAGAAGAGAAAAGAACTGGAGTTGGCCCTATATATATATATATATTATATATATATATATATATATATATATATATATAATATATATATATATATATATAATATAAAATATATTCAGGTCCACCGGTCCGGACCTGAAAACCCCGGTTTGGACCGGACCGACCGGAAGACCGGCTCCCCTAATTTCTTTGGACCTGACCTGGACCGGAATCGGCGGTCCGGTCGATCCGGTCCAAATTCAGGTCCGGTCCGGTCCGGTTTCAGTCCAGACCGGACCTTTGCTCACCCTAATCATTAAGGGTCATTTTAATATCTATTGATCTACATGAAATATCTATTTTACCCTAATAGATGTTTGTACTTCGTAAACTATTTATTTGTTGTGGTCCAATTAAAAAAATTGCATTGACTATGCAATGTAAATTTATTAATGAACAATTTAAATCAATATCAATAAACATCACTTAAAAAGATGAATAAAATGATTTTTTAAAAACTTATATTACTTATTGAAAATTAGAGGTCAATAGTAAACTTCATCATCTCTATACTTATCACAACATATGTAATTTGTAATACGTAGTGCAATTAATTATTACTTTTAAAAAAATTAATTTTAGAAATACCATAATAATTAGTTTGCACAATAATTACACAATTCATTACGTCAATTATATTAGAAATGATGTCTTCCCTTCACAAATTAAATTCTGCTCTTCTACAAAACAATTTTACATATACAGGCAAATACACCAATATATAATAGCATCATTTCCAAGAATAAAAAAATTCTACGGAGTATAATTTGCATTAATGACCAACAAAAATAAAAACCAAAAACTTATATGCATAAATTTGCCCAAAATAAAGAAATTAATTTAATCCAATCACTTAATTTGACCGCCTAAATATTTAAATTGCCATAAAATAAAGGAACAAAAAATTGAATGCTTGATAAATGAAAAATCATATGTTAATGAGACTCGAATTTTAGCACATTAAAAAAGTTTGATTTTCATATCATATTTCAATGAGAAAAGAAAAGGAGAAAATAAAAAATTTAAAGTGTTGCATAATTAAATATCCGAAATAAACACACTTAAAATGTCATAGAAATGTTAAGTTTAAAATGTTCTCGCATGCTATGCATGCATACGTGGCATAAAAATACTAGTTGGTAATATTGTAAGATGACAAAGTAAGGTTTATCCTTTCTTTGCCACCTCAGCAGAGTATTAGTATTGTATAGAATTAGTTAGAGTTGTTTCTATTTATTCTATTCTCAGCTGTATGTATATATATATATATAATATATATATATATATATATAAAATATTATATATATATAATAAATATATATTATATATATATATTAATTTATTATATATTAATTATTATATATATATATTATATATAATATATAATATATATATATATATAATATAGCTCTGCTTCTTCCTTGTAATTAACTCATTCACTCACTCATTCATTCATTCTAATCAATAATACCAGAAAGTTCTATTTAGCTCTCTTCTCTCTCTGTTTCTTACATGCAAAGTTATTATGATGCCATTGATTGATTCAAGCTAAGCTCAACAATGGAGTTTTGTATCACTTGATCGAAGACTTGTGAATGTCATCTTCAAGATTTAGTGAGTTTCTACATGGAATCAGAGCTTGCGAGCTGTTCAATTCGATCAATTGCCTCAATGAGTTCTGTGCCGGTTAGCTGATTTCTTCATCTTTTCTCTTTTTTCTTCAATTTCATGTTGTTACTTGATCTTCGATTAGCTTTATCGCATCTTTTCATGCTTAATAGTATATTTTCCCGGGCAATGCCTCGGGTCGCTTCTAATAAAAATATGTTATCCTTTTTATATTACTTATAAAAGTCTTGATGAAATAAAATTTTGTTAAATATTTCTAAACTAATGCATATAAGTTATTTTTAATTTTTTAAAAGAATTACTTCAAAAATTTGTGTCTCCTCACTGTATTGCATTAAATAACCTCACAGTTCAATAACATTTGACAAATACTTCGTATGTTATGTTTCGTTCATTTCATCAACAAATCTATTTTAATACAGTTTTCTTCCTCACATCCACCTTATCATTTATTGCTCTATCAAAATATTAGAAAAAAAATGCTACTATTTATTCTCTTTTATTGTCAAAATTAAATATAAACCATACTCCATTCGTTCTAAATTACTTGAATCAGATTAAAAATCATTTTTCTTAMATTTTATTAATTTATAAAATATGCATTTAATACTCATGCAAAACTTGTGAAGATGACACGTGGCAAATTTCTTGTAAAGGAACACCTTTTATTTCTAGATTTATAGATAGATTATAGATTTGTTATCCAAACATAACATATTTTCAATTAAATAACTAGTATTTTTGGCTCGACGTTGTCCGGGTCATACGATTTCATTTTATATTACTATTTCGATTWTTTGATTTCATTGTTTTTATCTATATGTGAAATGTAATGTACAATATAGTAAAATTGTCATTGTAAAATAACTAAATAAATTCTGTAACAAAATAAAGTGAGAAAATATTATACTTTTTTCGTTCCATAATTTTATGTGCATTCGGGTTTTTATTTTCTACTATTCACATGTCCATAAACTTCTACATATCCACATGTAGATAGAACACTATACATATTCTTTATGATTGTAATAATTATATATAATATATATTATTTTTATATTTTTATCCCTTTGTTCATACCTTAAGGAGGAAAAAAAACACGAAAAATTATCATAATAATTGTAAAACATTTATCAATAATATTAATATGGAGTACTTCGTATATATTAGTGGTTAAAATCTAACCATTTTGTTAAGGTTAAATGTTGGCACGGACCTAAAGTATTATTGTTGAATAATAATAAATCACAATTTTTTTTACCTAAAAAATAAGGGACGCACGAATTTATTACAATATTGTTAAACAATAAAATAATATTCGTCTAAATTAATGGTTAAAATCTCCTCTTAAAAAATAGTGGTTATAATCTAAAAAAATTAATGAAATTATTAAAAAAAGCTAAAGAATGATACATTAATTGCGCTTGTAAACACTAAATGATGTTAGTTAAGTTGGTAAGGGCATATTAAAAATGTGATAAGGTCTTGAGTTCAAATCTTACTATAAACATATTTTTTAATGTAGCAACTACAAGATAATCCTGCATGGCGCTAGATGACATGACATATGAAGATGGGGAGCTAATGACATGTCGCATACATGGCATAATTCTAAAGTAAGCTTAGGGAACACATGGCGCATGTACGTTGAGTAAAGGAACCACGTGGCGCTATGACGYTYTTTAGAACACCTTTTAATAATATTTGTAGATTTTGCTTGCAATTACTTTGATTGTTGTTTTTTTTATATACCWCATTTTCCGATCTTCTTTTCATTAGTTTTTCGATGCTTATTTTCTGTGATTAGAGCTGTTGTGATCATTTCTATTCAATCAGTGTTGTTGCGATCTTCTTGATTCTTTTGTTCTTCAGCTATTATACTGCTATTCTTCTTTCCTTTTTCAATTGCGTGCAACATTCCTTCTTTATTTTCTTACATTTGTTGATTAGCACTCTCTAAATCATGCATGAATCATCACAAAACACTCCAAACAATGTTCATAATCAAAATCAAACTCGTCTTCTTCCTAATACTGACCCAAACAGTGTTTACTATATTCACCCTTCCGATTATACTCCCCAAACCTTGGTATCTGTGAAATTCAATGGGACGGGTTATACAAACTGGAAGAAATGCATTCTCATGGCATTTTCAACTAGAAACAAACTAGGTTTTCTCAAAGGTACCTTGCTAGAACCTAGTCCTGATGATGCTAACTATGAACCTTGGATAAGATGCAACAATATGGTCATATCATGGCTAGTGTTCAATCTAGATCCAAAAGTAGTTGAAGGAGTAATGAGTTTCAATACAACAGTTGAAATCTGGAAAGACTTAGAAGAGAAATTTGATAGTTCTTCAGCCACTCAAATTTTCAATCTAGAGAAGTAGCTTGGTGAAATTGAGCAAGGCAACTGGGTTTTTTTTGGAATTTTACACAAAATTTAAGGTTCTATGGGACGAGTTGCAGAGAGTTGATCCAATGCCAATATGTACTTGTGGAAAGTGTACTTGCAATCTTACTGGCAGGTTACACAAACAGCAACAAGATAGGAAGCTAATCCGATGCATGATGAAGCTGAAAGAAGTTTTCTCTGGCATAAGAAGCACTATTCTCATGAAAAAGACTCTTCCTAATCTCTCAGAGGCTTATAGATTGTTTTCTCAAGAGGAATCTCACAAGGAGATCTCTCAGCATTCATCATCTTCTGAACCACTGGCACTGGCAGTTAATACTAACAGGGGATATCAAAACAAGAATGCTCAGCAAAATTCTTTCGATCAAAATAATACAGTCTCAGCTGACAAGTCCACAAATTCTTATAAGGGATCCAATTCAAACAAGAGGCCTGCATCCTCATATTATTGCACTCATTGCAAGATCTCAGGTCATAGCCTTGAGAGATGTTTTAAGGTGCATGACTATCCTCCTGGTTTTAAGGGATTTAAGGAGAAGAAAGTGGCAGCCACAGCTCATCAGCTCCATGATATGCTCCTGATGCTGGTCAAGTTTCTGCTGGAGATGCAGTTCCCTTTTCTATCACAGTGGAACAATACAACTATCTGGTTGATTTACTGAGGCAACAACCTTGTTCCTCTCAAGCTACATCAGATGTCAAGGTGGATCTTGAAACTCAGTACCAAGCAAATTTAGCAGGTACACTCTGTCTACTATCTTGTCTTAAATCAGCATGGGTTATTGATTCTAGTGCCACAGATCATATATGCAATGATTTGTCCTTATTCACTTCCTATTCTACAGTTAATGCTTCTATTATGATTCCTGATGGTAAAAGCATTAACATTACTCATATAGGCACAYTACAACTCACCACACATATTTGTTTGCATAATGTGCTTTGTGCTCCTGATTTTAAATTCAACTTGCTTTCTGTTAAAAAATTGTGTGAAGCCTTACATTGTACTGTGTATTTTACATAATCTGAATGTTTTGTCTAGGGTCCCTCCTTGCAAGAGCCTCCACTTCTTCTTGGTAAACTGGTGGAAGGCTTAATTATATCAGTTGCATCATTATCTGAAGTCTATTTCTTTTTCTCAAGCACTTCATTCTTCTATTTCTTTTCCTAGTAATATTTCAAATAAAATTTCTGTTGATATAGCCAAGCTATGGCACCTTAGATTGGGTCATATGCCTTTCTCTCAYTTGAGTTATGTTTTTCCTACTTGTGATATCTCCAATGTATCTAATAGTACTATTTGTCAAATTTGTCCAGCAACTAGACAATCTAGACTGCCTTTTACAAACAGTTCAATAAAAACTACTCAACCTTTTCAGCTTTTGCATATAGATCTATGGGGACCATATAAAGTTAAAACTCATAATGGTTTTAGTCAATTTGTTACAATAGTAGATGATTTTAGCAGATAAACATGGGTTCAGCTGATCAAGTATAAATCTGATGTTATACAACTGTTGCAAGATTTTGTTTTCTTAGTTGAAACACAGTTCCAATCCAAAGTGCTTAGAATAACAACTGACAATGCTCCTGAGCCGTGTGAAGGGCCTCTAAAAGAATTTTACCTCAAAAAGGGTATTTTGAAGGAGAGTAGTTGTCTTGATACACCACAACAAAATGGTGTAGTAGAAAGGAAACATAGACATGTTCTAGAAACAGCCAGAGCACTCTACTTTCAGTCCAAGGTTCCAGCAAGATTTTGGGGTGAGTCCTTTGCTATGTGCTACATATTTGATAAACAAAATGCCACTGAAACCTTTGAATTTTTAGTCTCCTTATCAGTTACTTTTTCAGCAACCTCCAAATTACTTTCATTTGAAGCCTTTTGGTTGTCTTTGTTATCTGAATACATCAAAAGTTCACAGGACAAAGTTTGATCCCAGAGTAGTGCCTGGTGTGTTTCTTGGGTATCCTGTTAGCCAAAAGGGATACAAAGTTCTTAATCTTCAAAATTTCAAAATTTCTGTCTCCAGAGATGTCTCATTTTATGAGCTTCATTTTCCTTTTCATATTTCTTTGTCAGACCCTTCTACARCACACAATCCAATCTATTTACCTGCTATAACTACACCACCACTTATTTCATCCTATTATGTACCTAATGTCTTTCATTTTTCCCCTAAACCTCAATCTTCTCCACCACCTTTACCTCACTCACCCACATCTATTGTTGACATGACAAAATTTTCTCCATTTTCCACAGCACCATCCATCTCTGCTTCTACACCATCTTCAACAACCACCACACCAACACCTACACCTCCTCCACCTATGAGACAATCCACCAGACTCAGAAAACCACCAACCCTATCTCACTGATTACAAATGTAACCTCGGCTCTAAACATTGGTGTAACCTGGTTACACTTTCTTCCTCTTTGTCCAACTCACACACACCTGACCTTATTGAACCTGTTACTTATGCTGAAGCTTCTTCTAATCCTCTCTGGGTTATTGCTATGGATAAAGAAATTAAGGCTCTTGTGGATAATCAAACTTGGGAGGTGGTTCCTCTTCCAGCTCACAAGAAACCAATCAGTTGTAAAGCTAGGCTTGTGGCTACGGGTTTCACACAGAAGCAGGGTATAAACTTTGATGAGACCTTTTCTCCTGTCATTAAGATGCCAACACTTAGGTGTATCCTAGCCTTAGCATCTCATAATCATTGGCCCATATATTAGCTTGATGTGAACAATTCCTTCTTGCATGGTGATTTGCAAGAAGAAGTGTACATGAAGATGCCCCCTGGCATTCCTAATCTTGCAGAGCATGTATGTAGACTCAAAAAGTCTCTTTACGGCCTAAAACAGGCATCTAGGCAGTGGTATGCCTAACTACACTCTGAGTTGCTYTCTCAAGGGTTTACTCAATCCCAWTTTGATCATAGCTTGTTCATTAACAAGTTTGTAGGACATCTCACTTTAGTTGCAGTCTATGTTGATGATATATATTGTTCTCACTGGAACAGATATTCATGCTATTACTGCTCTAAAAAAGCATCTTAATACAATTTTTAGCATCAAAGACCTCGGTCCTCTTAATTATTTTCTTGGGATGGAAGTTCATTATACCTCATCTGGGCTTGTTCTTACTCAAAGCAAATTCACCAAGGAGTTGCTGCAGTTTAGCAATCTCACTTTTTCAAGGCCTGCTGCCACTCCACTTCCCATTAATTTGAAGCTTCATGTTAATGATGGAGAGTTGATTTGTGATCCTAGCTTCTACAGATCACTGGWGGGCAAATTGAATTTTCTTACAAACACCAGACCTGATCTGTCCTTTTCAGTTCAGGCTTTGAGCCAGTTTATGCAAAATCCCAGACAACCACATCTTCAGGCTCTTCAACATGTCCTTAGTTATGTTTCTGGTACTCAAGGACAAGGTATTCTTTTGAATGGTGCTTTAGACCTCATACTTCAAGCCTTTTCTGATGTTGACTGGGTAGCATGCCCCAATACCAGAAAATCAGTCACAGGATATCTAGTTCTATTGGGTGGTTCTCCRATTTCCTAGAAAAGTAAGAAACAATCAATTGTTTCAAGATCTTCCTCTGAATCTGAATATAAGGCTATGGCTTCTGCTGCTAGTGAACTGACATGGTTAGTTGGTTTATTAGAAGAATTAGGACTGCAAAACCTCAGACCTMTGACATTACATTGTGATAATCAATCAGCAATTTATATTGTCAAGAATCCTGTTTTTCATGACAGGACCAAACACATCAAGGTTGATTGTCATTRTACAAGGGACAACGTCATGGAGGGGCTCATACAGCTCACTTATCTCCCTACTAAATCTCAGCTAGCTGATTTGTTTACTAAGGCTTTGCCTTCTCCACATTTCAAGKAATTATTGTCCAATCTAGGATTGGTTAAATCACCAAATCCTAGCTTAGTATTGGTAATACTGTAAGATGACAAAGGTTTATCCTTTCTTTGCCACCTCGGCCYCAGAGTTAGTATTGTGTATAGAATTAGTTAGAGTTGTTTCTATTTTATTCTATTCTCTGTTGTATATATATAGCTTCTGCTTCATTCTTTGTAACTAACTCATTCACGTACTCATTCATTCATTCTAATCAATAATACCAGAAAGTTCTATTTAGATCTCTTCTCTCTCTGTTTCTTACATGCAAAGTTGTTATGATGCCATTAATTGATTTAAGCTCAACAATGGAGTTTTGTATCACTTGATCGAAGAGTTGTGAATGTCATCTTCAAGATTCAGTGAGTTTCTACACTACTCTAGCTAGATTTTTATGGATTATTTGAATTTATTCCAGATGTTAGCATAAAGTTCTATAGTTGTACTACAACGGATGCACTAAGGCTCCGTTTGTTTCGAAGAAAGATAATTTTCATGGAAAATCATTTTCTAGGAAAAAATATTTTTCAATGGAAAACATTCACTCAAAAAAAAGTTTTCCTTTGTTTGTTTGATTGGAGGAAAACTCATGAAGAAAATGAAAAATGYAATAAAAATGAAGGAAGGATAGGGGAAGAATGAGGGAAAAGTAAAACTGAGGAGGAAATTGTGGCATTCCTTCTCTACAAAAAGAAAATGATTTTCCCTTCCAAAGTAACATTTTTCATTTTCAGGAAAATGATTTTCCACTTCTTTCCAAAACAAACAAAAGAAAACTCAAAGAGGGAGGAAAATCATTTTCCAGGAAAATATTTTCCATCAAAACAAATGGAGCCTAAGCCTAAAACTATTGATGCCAATATATAGAATGGTTGGAGGTGGTTGTGGTTGTTGTATTGCTGGTTTGTGGGCTACGGTGGTTGGTGGTTAGTGGTTGGTTGACTTTGATTGGTGGTATGTTAACTTCAGTTATTATTTAATTAAGTGTATGTTCATTCTCCACAATTACTTTATTCCTTAATTAACATTTCTTTATTTTGGCCCAAAAAAAGTGTAATATCTGAAAAAACAAAGGAAGTGTTTAGTTATGGATATATTAGACGCAAGCAAGAGAACAACTAGAAGCTAAGTTCATGTATTATGTATAACCTAAATTTTAAATAAGGTGGTATGGAACAATTCAACAATATGAGCATGGGCACAGCCAACAGGATCATCGTTATGGTAGTTTTTAATCTGGAGAAAAAAGTAAAACAAAAAGGAGATTTGAACCCGTGACCTCTATGTCACGCTAGATGTGATACCATGTCGTGACCTCTATGTACTGTCACGCTGGATGTGATACCATGTTATGGGATCATTTAAACCAAAAGTTTATCTTATTGGATCCATTAGTTGATAACCATTATGGAGTATATATTATTACTAAAACTGTGTTGAAATTAGCTTATGTGTCAGCACCACATTTTTTGAAGTTTTTTTTATTATAAATAAAAATAAGATACAATTTTWWAAAAAAATCATAACATTTTTAAAAGTATACTACTATTGCAAATACAAAAACCTTATATCAAAACAAAGATGAAAATAAAAACAAAGATAAAATAAAAGTATACTACAATTACAAGTATTAAGAATTATTAAAATCCAAGCATCAATCAAACCCAATTCTTTTGGGTTAGAGGTGCAAATGAGCCGATGTGTTCGCGAACTACTCGTGAACAAGCTCGGTTAAAAKTCATTTGTGGAACAAATAAACAAGCTCGAACAAAAATCCTAAGTTCGATTACTAAATGAGCCACGCTCGAACACTTATGTGTTCGATCGACTCGTTAAGGCTCGTGAACAACTTGTTTATAACTCGGTAAAAGGTCGTTTGGTACTCGAAAAAAGCTCATTTTTAGTCAACCCAAAATCCTACTCAAATTAAAACAAAGTTATTTTTCATCTTAAATAAATTATTGTATCATAATAATGGTGAAAGCTACAAGCTACCACGCACCAACTAGCAAGCAATGAACCAACCTTGCTACTACTACTACTATTTTTTTTCTTTTTTGTCCTTTTTAAACAATTTTTCATTACTAGCATGAAGGAAATTGTTGTAATAATTAGATTTTCATATTCAACCATTAGAGTAAATCAATAAAAAGTTGAATTTATTTTAATAATAAATAATTTCAAATTTATTAATTCCTATGAATAAATGTTGGAAAATTAGTAAAACTCATTTGTTTATAAAGACTTGTTTATAGCTCATTTACATTTGAGCTCGAGCTCGACATCTAAATGAAAAAMCTCAAGTCGAGCTCGAATAACAAGCCTAAAATTTAACGAGCTAAGCTCGAACAAGTAAATGAAAAAGCTCGTTCGAGCTCGGCCATACTCGAACAACTTTAATCWTWTGAAGTTTAGCTTGAACAAACAAATACTCGGCTCAGCTCGGCTCGTTTGCAGCTCTATTTTAGGTGTCCAAAATAAATAATGAAGATTATAATTTTATTATCTATTTGTGCATTTGCACGGGATCATTCAAACTAGTAACTAGTAATAACGATAACGAAGAAGAGAACCTGATAACACCTTCCAAATACAATTTTTAAATAATTAAATTAATAGTCAAAAAGTGAGTTTATAGGAAAATCTGGTTTTTTTGGTAGCAAATCTGGGAAAAGAAAAGATAGGATATCATAATATCTCGTGTTCAATTGATGGCTCTTGGATAAAGAAAGACCAAATTGGAGGATTTGCTTGGATTGAAAWGGATGAATTACAGCAGTTAACAAACCGGGAAGGAGGATTCATGGTCAGTATCTCAGRCTTACAAATGGAAGCTCAAGCATGCCTCATTTGTCTCAAGAATTACACTGCAAACAACAACAACAACACTCGATTAGCAATTTACACTGATTCTTCTTTTTTGTTAATCAAAATTCTCAACAACGAAATTCAAACTCCATTTCATCTTATTTGGACTTTGGGGGAGATTCGAGATCGGGCTAGCTCCTTGATGTGGTGCAAATTATCGAAGATGAGCAGAGAAATGGTAGAGGATGCAGACAAGCTTGCCAAATTTTGCTGATTACAACATTTAGTAATAGGAGTTAACTTAGTTTAGCTTTATTTCTGTTTTTCTGTTGTTTTTCTTTTAATTGTAATTTTAATGATGTAAAAAAAAGTGAGTTTATTGGAAAAAAGAATATGATGAGGAAGGAAACGAACAAAAACACGAGGACCATCAATGCAGAAGCAGCGAATGTGACGATGGTGCATGAAATCTTGAAGGCTTCATAATAAATTGTTTTGACAAAGCCACCATCATCCAGCCAAAAGTAAGGTGCTGCGAAAAACACGACCAAGATGAACATACATATCACAACTTCAATATCTTTATTACCTCTAGCCGTGGCCTGGTCCGGTGGAGTACTAYTGTACTGCTACTCTGTCCGGCTAAAGAATCCACTACTATTAACATAGCTTGCTTAAGGGTCTGTTTACGTAATATCTTGGTAAGAATTGGGTTTTAAGTTTAATTGTGTTCTCGTATTTTCATCAGTGCTTAGGTATTTATAAACCTAACATAATCTAAGAAAGAAAGCAACATTCTCGCAACATTCTCACGATATAATATCGTAACAAACTATTAAAAATAGGAAAAATTCACAAAAATAATGCAACCTTCACTCCCTTTTTTAAAAATAAGTCAACCTTTAAATAATCTCTTATTAAGTCAAACTTGTCAACTTAATTTCATTCACTAAGTTAAAATAATTATGAAGTAGCAAAATTATAATGATTAAAATAAATTAGAGAATGAGAATAGACCTATTTTAATCATTCAAATAATCAGATACGAAGTTATTTTAATCATTATTTTGCTATTTAAAATTCATTTTAACTTAGTGAATGAAAATAGTCTTACAAGCTCGACTTAAACAAAGATTATTTGAAGGTTGACTTATTTTTAGAAGATGGAGTAAAGGTTACATTATTTTTGTGAATTTTTCCTTGCAAAT
Source organism: Bassia scoparia (assembly GCA_008642245.1). Classification (NCBI taxonomy): domain Eukaryota; kingdom Viridiplantae; phylum Streptophyta; class Magnoliopsida; order Caryophyllales; family Amaranthaceae; genus Bassia; species Bassia scoparia. The sequence continues at coordinate 24,382 of SNQN01000114.1, forward strand.
ATTTTATTATATCTGTGCAAAATATATCACACAATAGATAGTGAATTATTTTATCATGAACTTGCTTAGCATATGTCAAACTACGCCATGTTACAATAAACTTGTATCAAATCGAACAATTAACGAGCTCTAATAGAAAACTCTRTGCCTCCTCTGGAAGAATGTCCTCCTAACGATGACAATCATGAAAATGGAGATGATGATCTTTCGGATGATGATGTACCCCCTGATGAACTTCAAGAATCCCCTCAATGTCTAGTTATTCTTCTTTCTAAGGAAGAAAAACAGAGATTAAGAAAGCCATGGAAACATTCTCTTATTGTGAAAATGTTTGACAAAAACATAGGGTATATGACGACCTTTATGCATCGATTGACCAAGAAATGGCAACTAAAAGGTGAATTTGCTTTGATAGATATCAGGTGCTCCTACATAGGGTATGTAATATGACCCTTATTACCATGTTTTATGAGCATAAAATTAATATATACTCCCTCCATTTTTATTTACTTACACCATAGCAAGTTTTACGGGTTTTAAGAAAAGTATTGATTACAGTGGGGTTATGTGCAAGTTGGAGAATTTTTAATTTAAAATTGCAATGATGAATATTTGTATCGATGAAATTGAAAGTAAGAAAGATAATAAATGTTATTTAAGGTTTTTTTGTTTAATTTAAGAGTATGTTATTAAATGTTTGATGGGAGTAGATAAATGCTTAAAATAGAAATGTCTTCTCGGCATCTGCAACGAAACAAGCACAAAACACATAAAGAATTGAAATACAAAAACAAAAACCACAATCATAATCCCTAAAACTTCTTCTATTCACGCTCATCAACACAAATGCGATACCAAGCTTGGACTTATTTGGATAAATCGATGACAATGCATCTTTCACTAATTCCATCACCAACGGTGCTGTAGGCAATATGATATAGGCAATTGCACTGTAAATCAGGTTTTCATGAGTAAGGTTCATCTTCTCGGACACTGACCTAAAAACAAACATAAACAAGACATAAAAGGCTCCTCGCTCAAGACAAGCACCACCACTGCACGGACGTCCTCTGATCCCACTTGGGTCATATGCCACGTGCCACAACCAACCCCTTCAGCCCAACAAAAGATAAATCCAACCAAGGCTCCACCACGAGGCAAAAAAGACAGACGCACCAGGAYATCGGCCCTCTGAGGAGGTCGATCTGCGTCTAACAAAGAACACAGGAGAAGCGYCCAAGAAGAATGGGCCAAGACCCGACCAAAGAAGTAAAACCGWAAATAAAAAACTAAAGCAAAGAAAAAGGAAAACCCTAAGGAAATAGATCGACATCCAACGAAGCCTCACTCGCCCGAGGCGCCAACCACCACACACGCAGTGCCACGCAACCAACTCAAGACACTTCTTCACCTAGCCTCTCCAAATCGCCAACAGTCTCATCGAGCCGAGCCGAGCCCAAACCAAAAACGGCTAGCGGCCACCCCTAGGCCCCAACCCAGGAAACACCCATCACCACCACTGCAAGAAAGGAGAAACCAAAAAAAGAAAACCCAAAACAATTGCAATGAATCCCCGCGCAGATGAATCGACGCCCCACCATGAGAACATCGATCGACAATCGACCCACCCTCCATAGAGCCAAAGAGGGGAGACACGCCGACAAAAGGGGAGGGCCAAAGCCCCACCCCCTTGCACGACAGGCCCCAAAAACAGAGAGATAGAGAGACCCGAGTGACTAGAGAAAAGAGAGGAAGGAAGGAAGACGGAGAACGAGACCAAAACAACCGCCTAGAGCGACACCCAAAAAGCCCGAGTGAGTGGCGTGGAAACCCTCCCAAGGGAAACCCTAGAGGGAACACTCTCTCTCTAAAAACCTAGAGAGAGAACTAARTGATAGCTTCAATTACGGAGTACTATATTTACTTTAATATTAATGAATTACTTTTTTATAAAGTCAACTTTTATTATTTTACTCAATCTATTCATCCAAAATTACTTTTTCCCATAAGTGTTCATAATTTTATTCACACATTTACTCTTTTACCTAACTTGCTCAACTTTTTTACCTAACTTACTCAAATATTTTATCTAAGTCAATCAACTCTTAAATATCGTGCGRAAAAATGGTATGAAACATCTTAAAAATAAAGATTTTATTTAATTACTCAACCCTTTTACCTAACTTACTCAATTTTTTTACCTAATTTACTCAACTCTTAGACATATGTCAAAATACTATAGAGTATAGAACAACTAATAAAAAACGAAGAAAATACGAGTACATATCATTTAAAATCGAGCATTTACTGGGGAAATTAGTACTTGCCCTCAAAACACGGTACCACATACTGATTTGTTGAAAAATTATTGCAAACAAGTGCACGACACGTGGCAGATCACAAAGCTTGATGAAGAAAATCAACGGCAGAGATCAATTATTCTCACTCGTTTGTTCTCAGGCAGACAGGCACTCTCACTCTCGATTAATTGATTAATCCTCTCGTTCTCTCTCCTCTGTTGTTCGTATTTTCTTAGGTTTTTCCCAAAATCCGAATTTGCAACCTAAATCTCATCACCCAATTTGAATTTTCTCCTTCATTTTCATTAACTCAATCAATCATTCACTCACTCACTCACTCACTCAGAAAAGCAAAGAAGAAATCAAATGGAAAGTGGGAAAGTGAAGAATGTGCAATCAAAACAAGAGCTTGAGAAGACGGTGAGCGAGGGCAACCCAGTAATTTTACACTTCTGGGCAAGCTGGTGTGATGCTTCAAAACACATGGACCAAGTTTTCTCTCACCTCTCCACTGATTTCCCTCATGCCCATTTCTTTAGGGTAATTTCGTTATCTCAGAGTTTTGATTTATATGATTATTATGGCTTGATATTGGTTGATTGATGATTTGATATTAGGTTTGTTGCAAAATGGCCATTTATGTTGTTAATTTTAGTGGGTTTGTTTTTGTTTGGCCTGTTGATTATGTATGCTGTGTAATTTTGTTGYTTAATCTCGTTTCTGGTTATTTTATTTATTGGGTTTTAATGGTTTCGAGAAATTCTTATTTTGTGTCAGAAATAAGCTAGTTACATGATTTATATTGAATTAGATAGCGGTGAAATGTTTGTATGTGCACTACTATTTGGTATCTTTCGTTGGAAATAATTACTTTGTAGTACTAAAAAAAAGTAGTATACTTCGTATTATAGTAGTTGAATTAACAATGACAATAGTTGTTGAATTCAATCAATCGAAGCCTTAATCCCATATGCGGTTTGGAGGTGACAGTAATCACTAATTGGTATTATTTTATTTTATTTTATTTTATTTTATTTTATTTTTTTAATGCTAAGAGGGCCACAATGGAAAGGATAGGAATCTGGTACCGGGAGGGAAGCTTTAGCTACTTGAGCTATCCCCCACTCTCTCACTAATTGGTATTATAGGAGTAATTGTTTGGGGTGATAAATAGTACTTCGTAAGAGTTTGCAAAAATGGATTTCAACTTTTCACGGTTGCTGCTGTCCATTTAAACCGAAAGCTGAATGCAAGGATGGGTTTTTTTCGTGACATAGAATTCGCAGCTTTTGGTTTGGAGTGGTATTAGCAAATTTATTGTGTTTCTGGCTGCAATGGTGCACTGTGTTGCTCGCATTGTGGGAATGTGGATGAAATTTCAAGGTTGATACATTTTTTTCTGAAGCTCTTATATCTTTTTTTTAAAGTAGTGGAGAAAAACTTGAAATAGTTTGTTATTGGAAGGAGCYGCTAGCTCTTTCATACTACTTTCATTGAGGGGAATATTTATTGATGGACCAGCTATTTTTTTGAGATTAAGGAGAAGTTGGTGTAGTCTTTGTAGGGAGAAAGCTGAGGTAGTGCAGGACATAAGCATGTTGGGCATCTACTCTAGCAAGGAGAAGAGTGTCAATCTCTGAAATTTTGTACTTCCTTRGTTTCTTTTTAGTGGACACTTTTGTTTTTGGTACGCATTATAAGGAAGGGATTTAAGAGTGTAAACGAGCAACTTAAGTAAAATAATTTTAAGACTAGTAAAATATAATCTCATTCTTGTTTGTGTTAAAATCACTAAAAGTTCCTACTAAAAAGAAACGGAGAAAGTATTAGAATTTTAAAAACAAAATGGATATGTCAACTCTATCATCATGTTAGGCACTTAGGCCCTAAAGGGTAAAAGGAAGGAATAAGATAATCATTGACCTCATGGTAAAAAGAGAGGGTATTGTCCTGAGGTCTTAAATTTGAGTCTTTGTAAATCTTATGTGAGCTTTCTTTCTCAATTTCACCGTCACTGATTGACACTCACTTTTACCGTAACAATACATTTATTAGGTTGAAACAGGAAGCAAGCAATTTCTCTGTGCTTAGCTTGTCTTTTGAGCAGATAAGCTCTGWGATATTCCATTAATATAAATGCTGAAGATGGACTTTTTTTATGGCAAACATTCACTAGGATTTAGTTAGGCTGGTTGTCTTGTGTCACAGTTTACAATTTTATTGTTATTTAATAATCATGGATACCTTCCCCAGGGCCCACCCTGGGCCCAAATATGGTTAATCCTTAGTCCATATTTAGTTGTTACCATTGGCTTTGGTTCTTCATCAAAAATATATATTTTCTTAGTAGATAATTGAGAATGTTAAATTTCAAATTTGTGCATTGGCAATTGCTAATTCAAAAGAGTTTCATGTAATCATGTAGATCATAAATCATGATGAAGTTTGTTTCATTTAGTACTATTCTCTTGGATATATGATACCTCTTGTCAGATAAGTATAATGTGTGTCATGAACTTCTTTGTTGAAAAATAGTTTACACTCATGGAGAATTGAAGCTTTTGGAATCTTATCTCTACATTTGTATGGAGTGTTGGTTTTAAATTGCATGAAAGGAGTCTAATGTACCCTTATTTTTAGGTTGAAGCTGAGGAGCAACCAGAGATATCAGAAGCTTATTCTGTGTCTGCTGTGCCATACTTTGTCTTTTTTAAGGTAAGCTCAGAAGTTATCTTTAATGCATGAAGGCGATATATTGCCTTACCTAGCCACCTGTACCAATTCAAAGAGTTTTTTGTACTTTTTTTCATTGCAATTGACACGGGGTTGTTTCCTCCGATTTTTTTTACAAAAATTCTGAGGGAAAATGTGCAGCTTCCAAGTAGAAGTGGGCAGGTTGAATAGTTCAAAAGTCTAAAGAGAAATAGAAGAAGTATTACAGAATTTTTCATGTCAGAGACATTGGAGAACTGTTYTTGCTGGCTTTGTCAATTTTCATTTTTTAAATTTTTTATTGCCTAAAAGAATTTATATTCTTGGAAGACAAAGATATATCTACTTATTTTTAGGTTGCCCAACCTTACTTTGGAGTTTGGATGTTAAAAATAAGTGAAATATTTCGATAAATGGACTTGAGTTTGATATGTAATATGTAATGAAACTTCTTGGTTTGAGAGAAAAGTGATAGTTCTTTGAGATACACTAAAAAAGGCTACTTATTTCRATCTGCTATTGCCTTTCACCTAAAAATCTGATAAATCATAGGAAGAATGGAACAATTATGGAGACAAATTGTTTCCTTGTCTGATTTTGTCTGTTATTGTGTTCTGCCCCTCCACTGCTCCATTGTTGGGAGATTGGGAGAGGTTTAGGCTTTATATAAGTATAGAATTGATCGCTCTTGTATTTAACTAGTTTGCAGCCTTCAGGTTACTTCGTTCTTTGCTAACTATTATATGTTAATAGGTATAAWATGGCCTTTATAGTCAGACATATCAGTGTCTTTATAGTCATTTGGATGTATTTGCTATTTTATGAACCTTGTTCATTCAATGTGTTTGTATTTATTTGTCTCCTGATTCTTCAGGGCGGGYAGCCAGTTGATTCATTGGAGGGAGCAGACCCATCTAGCTTGGCTAACAAAGTTGCTAAAATTGCTGGATCAGTCAAKCCTGATGAACCAGCTGCACCTGCAAGTCTTGGGTTGGCTGCAGGATCCACTATCATTGAAAAGGTGAAAGAACTTTCTAAAGACAGTAGGATATCTCCATTGGGCAACCAATCAGGTCGCAGTGATGATCTCAACAAGAAACTGCAACAGCTAATCAATTCTCACCCAGTTATGCTGTTCATGAAAGGAAGCCCTGAAGAACCACAATGTGGTTTCAGCCAGAAAGTTGTCAATATTTTGAAGGAAGAGAATGTAAAATTTGGAAGCTTTGATATATTAACTAACCAAGAAGTTCGAGAAGGATTAAAGAAATTCTCCAATTGGCCAACWTATCCTCAGCTTTACTGCAAAGGTGAGCTTATTGGTGGATGTGATATAATCGTTTCTATGCATGAGGGTGGTGAGCTGAAAGATGTTTTCAGAGATCATGAAGTGGAGACCACTTATTCTACTGATGGGAATCTGCCAGAACCTGCAAATGGGAAAGGTGGAATATCAGCATCTWCTGGATTAAGCTCATCTGTGWCTTCCCGCCTTGTAAGTCTTATTAACTCAAGTCCGGTRATGCTTTTCATGAAAGGTACGCCCGAGGAACCGAAGTGTGGTTTCAGCCGGAAAGTGCTTGAAATTCTTCAGCAAGAAAAAGTGCAATTCGAGACTTTTGATATTTTAACTGACAATGAAGTTCGACAAGGGCTCAAGGTATATTCAAACTGGTCCAGCTACCCTCAGTTATACATTAAGGGTGAACTCATTGGTGGGTCAGATGTTGTGTTGGAGATGCAGAAAAGTGGTGAACTGAGGAGGGTTTTGGCTGAGAAAGGGATTATTATTCCTGATGAATCATATGATGAACGTCTGACGAAATTGGTCAACAGTTCACCTGTTATGCTGTTCATGAAGGGTAATCCGGATGCTCCCAAGTGCGGTTTTAGCTCCAAGGTGGTGAATGCCTTGAAGGAGGAAGGTGTGACGTTTGGGTCGTTTGATATATTGAGTGATGACGAAGTTAGACAGGGGTTGAAGAAGTTCTCTAATTGGCCTACTTATCCTCAGCTTTATTACAAGGGGGAGCTGATTGGAGGTTGTGACATCGTTTTGGAGATGAAGAACAATGGAGAGCTGAAATCAACCCTATCAGATTAGACATGGAACTARTTTGTGAATTACTGGATATGTTGATAATAAATGCGTGTCAACAATTTAGACTGCTCGCCTTACTTAWTGATTAATATGGCCAAATGTGATTTTTCCAACAGTATCACTTGTTMGTAGAACTTGGTTGTGTAGTGAACTGCTGAGGTTTGACATTTCAGGGTTGCTTTCGCCTTACCTTTTTTTTTTTTTGACATGATGCTTCTTCCGTTGTTTGGTGATGATAGAGTTGAAGAGCTCAAAATATATATGTGGTGTTTTTATGATAGTATTACAACGGTGGATAGTGATCGTTGAGAGTTGGGACAAGTTGTGGTGGAATCTGTTGGGATAGTAAGGGTATAATTGTACTTTCATCCTTTAAATTGAGTGGGTAGTTTTGTCATGTTAGCAATATTGGCTCTTGTTGCAATTTCTTTTCTTTTTCTTTTGTTAGAAGATCAGGAAATAAAGTTGCTCATGTTTTAGCAAATAATAGTCGTAGTTTTGACTCGTTTAAAGTTTGGATTGAAGAAGTGGCTGATATGGCTATTCGTGATGTAATTAATGATTTAGCTTAATAAAATTATCTTCTCGTCAAAAAAAATATTGCTTTTTTACCCGTGCTATTTCTTGTTATCGGGAGTTTTGCAAGTTGTATCCGTGTTTTTTTTTTCTATTAAAAAAATTGGGTTTTTCTTGTAATATGGAAGTTTTGTGAATTCTAAGTTATATTATACTTTTTTCATGTAGCCTAACTATTTTTTCTATTAAAAAATTGGGTTTTTATAAGCTGTACCCTTAATTTTATTATGAATTCTAAATTGTACTCATACTTTTTAAAAATTGTAAGTCTTATCCCTGAATTGCATTCATTTAGTCATACCCTCCCTGAGTAAAAAGTTAACTTTAACAAATAAAAGACAAAATAATAATCAAAATTCTCATTCGCCCTCAAAACCACATCCCTCACAACCACCACTGACCATACCCAACGAACCCCCCCACCCCCAATCGCCCACCCATCAGGCCACCAGCCCAACACTAATCACACTCAACGAACCCAACCACCCTTACAACCCCTCACTTGCACCACAATTGACACCCTCACTCACAAATCGCAACCACCACCGAGTCACCCACCGAACAAACCTCACCACCACCACCACCATCTAGCCACATACCCAGTGAATCTCAATCACAACCCTCACTCGCAGCCACCACCGCTCTTATCACCCTTCACAATTTGCAGCTTCCCCAACATTACCACCCTCACTCGCAGCGGTAATCCCCCATTTTCAAACCCAATCCCCTAATCCCTAAATTCGCAACAAATCACAACGCTAATCCCCAAGTGAGATCAAAATGACAACTGATCAAGGATTTTGACGCCCCTTTTAAAATCCCCATGTAGTAGCATAGTAGGAGGTATCGAACTCTAGGAACAACGAATGTGATCAAAGTTTAGAATTTTTGTGGGGAATACCAGGAAAATGCCATGTTGCGAAATAAGTAGCCATAATCATTATTGTGGGGAATACCAAACAAAATTAGTTTTTGTCTTCTGTGGTACCAATGATGATTTTTCCGAGAAAAAGTCAAATTTCAGGCATTGACTCACCGGATTATTGTGAGTTGAATTGCGTGTTTCCCACGCGCCTTTATTACCATTCGTTGACTCCTTGACTTCCCATTTACTGATTTCAACCAACTCTCACTCCATTCACTTCACCCATTCACTTACTACTTCATCTGTCTCCCCCTTTCAACCGTTCATCAACTTCATCTACTCATCATATCAATTGATTATCTCTCGCTGTAAATGTGGTTGACTGTCAAAAATTCCAACGGGTAAAGGTAAGTTTTTCTGTCAATTTCATTTTTCATTTTTTTTTGCCCTAATTTTTTCCTAAATGACCACCCTCTGCATTTGTTCCATTCTTCATCAAGCCAAGCAAACATATTACAACGTTTGACAGTGGAATTGGAATGACTAAACTTGCAACTTTGTATTTTCGTCCTAAATTTGTCTCTGACGAGCTTGTTGAGTTATAGCATAAGGAACACCACACTTGCACTTGTGAGTAATTCATACACAATAGTGTAGACATTTCCAAATTGTTATGCCCTAATCATCAAATCAGAAATTTATATAAAACGATATATCAAACATAAACCTTATTTATTAAATTCAACATCCAAAACATTAGAAATTCAAAAAATACCCACTAACCTCAAAGGAATTAACCTCAGCAGACAAGAGAGACAACAAATTGATATGAATGCAGAGATTTTAGAATGAAGAGAATGAATAAAGGAGGGAATTTAAAGGAAGGCAAACAAATTGAAGTTGGAGTGGAAAATTGGGAAGGCATAATTAATAAGAATAAAAATAGCGCGTGGGGAGAGAATTGAGAGGAGAAAGTGCAAACACGCACAAAGTCAAGGCCTGAATATTTTTTTGGCCGGAAAACGGTAAGTTGGTATCTCAAGACAAAACTAAATTTTGTTTGGTATTTCCCACAATAAGTGTTATGGCGTACTTATTTCACAAAATGGCACTTTTCTTGGTATTCCCAAAAAATTCAAAAGTTTAGTAAGGATCCATATTTTTAGATTGAGAGAAAAGAGTAATGACTATACTACTAACGATTTGATTCGAATGCTAAGGATCTAGGGCAAGTATCCGGAATAGTCACTAGCTCGGGGGTGTCCCGCCAAACAACACGAAAATAGGGAAAGGGGAGCTCTCTCTAATTTTCTCTCAACCGTCCCGCTAGCGCCCCAATTCGAGAGATGAGGTGAAAGAAAGAAATTCGGTATCCTTAAGGCCTCACCAGCCTCCCTAAACAACCCCAAAAAGAGAAAGCAACCAACGATCCTAAACAATCAAATCCTTCTCGAGGCATCATCAGTTTCTGGTCTTATGAGGTGTGAAAAGAAATCAAGCATAACTCGTAGACAAGCATGGAATGACAATAACATCAAAAGTAACCTTGATCAGGTTAACTAAATGCTCACAAACTCAAAACCACTTCCATTAAAACCATGTATTAGGCAAGACAATCGCCTAACTAAGTCAACAATTCTCACACCAAGCCCAGCCAGAAGGGAACTACTCACACATCTGGAAATTGAAACAACAAGAATGAAACAAACACTAAACAAAGCTAAGCATGGTTGACTACTTTAATGCAAGGATAAAGTAATAAATGCAAATAGAAACAAAGATGAGTAGAAAAATGGTACCAAAAGCTTGTATTGAATGATTGAATTGATTGACAAAATACCTAAAGTTGATTACAATGATAAGCAATAAATGTATTTTCTCCCGAAAACTAGGTAGCTAAGCTCAAAATATTTTCCAAAATGACAATCTTCACTCTCTCTAAAATGAGCCAAAAGAGTAATATATAAAGGCAAAATGGGCCCAAAACAAGAGAAAAAGTATTCTCGTACCCAGTAGGAGAAGATCGCTCATAAGGTAGGAGTGGTCGCTCCAAGAAGAGGAGCGGTCGCTCTTCACCAAAGCCCTAGCGAGGAGAAATCTTCGTAGTCGCTCCAGACCTGGAGCGATTACTCCATAAGAGGGTGATCGCTCCTTGGTCACTCCCAACCGCTCCTAAGCTACTGGAATTGGTGAGCTCCTGAAGTGCAATAGGAGTGATCAGCTCTTATCGCTCTAAGCCTTCTAGTAAGGTTGTTAGGAGTGAGTCGCTCTAGAGATGGGAGCGATTTGCTCCCTAGTCGTCCTGGCTCTTCTTCCTTTTGTGCTTCTTTCTTGTCTCATAGCCTTTGCCCTTCACCTCTAAAGCCTTCTCCCAGAGCCTAAGCACCTACACGAAGACTCAACAAATGTCAAAGTAAGGTGCCAAATATATCAAATTAACGATCAATTACATCTTTTCTACACAACGACTCCAAATCACAAGTAAGATGCAAATGAGTTACAAAGGGAACAAAAACACTTAAGAGCTCAAAACAAGGTCCGAAAAGGAAGGGAAATGAGCCTAATAGTGGCCATAAAAGCCACTTATCAACAACAATCGAAGTGAGGAGATGTGGATTGCGGTTCGATTGTCTGTCGAGTGATCGTGGCGCGAAGAATCGAATCGAAGGGGGTGTGGTCATGGTGATTTGCGATGGGGTCTGTGAATAAGCGAATCAAAGGGGCGACGCGGTGGTCTGGTTGGCAGTGCGATTAAAGCGTGAGCAATGGGTTGGTTTGGGTGTGGTGGTTGTTGTGAAGATTGGTTGTTTTTTGTGTGTTGTTTCTTTTTAAATCATCAAAATAACTTAATCACAGTTACTCATTTTTAGTGAAATAATGGGCACCATATTAAGAATGTAAAAGTTCATTAAGTGACATGAAGTTGGAAATTTTAAAAATATGGGTAAACTAGAATTTGCAAAAGTTCGGAGGCACAATAGAAAAACCCAAAAAAATTCGTTTGTCTAAGTTTGATAAGAAGGATTTTTTGACATGACATTACTCTAAAGACGGGGAATTTATGGTTCGAAGTGCTTATCATGTGGAGATTAATGATCAGCGCACCTCAAGGGATTCGTCTTTTAACATCTTAGTGGGCAAAGCTGGTTAAGACCCTGATTAGCCATTGTTCCTCCAAAAGTTAAGAGAGTTGGTTGGCGTGTTATTCATGAGGCTATCCCGGTGAGAGAGAGGTTGCTGAAGCGGGGAATGGAGGTGTATGGTGAGTATGAAGAGATGATTATGCACTGTCTAGCTCGATGTAGTGAAGCTCAACAAGTCTGGCGGTTTTCCCCTCTTTGTTTGGAGTGTATAGTGGATGATCATCAAGCCAACTACTTTTAAAGATTAGTATGCTCAGCTTCGTTCATAACTCCTTTACAGACAATCCTTTGGTGGTCTTTGTTTTTGAAGGAACGAGGGTGTTGTGGTGGTTTCTGCTTGCTATAGTGTAGTTGGTATGGAGAGGGTTGAGGTGAGAGAGACTAGGGGGGTTCAAATTAGATAATCCGATCCGAAAATCCGGACATCCGAAATTTTCGGATCGGGGAAATATCGATCCGAATTCTATTTGAAAATTGAATATCCGATCCGAAATATCCGAACTACTATTTTCCAATACAGTATCCGAAATTTCGGATCAGATCAAACGGATCGCTTATCGAATGTATACTTTTTACCCATTTTACTTTTATTTTTAATTAAAAAATCGGATATTTCGGATATCCGAAAGCGCAAAAATTCCGATCCGAAAATTTCCGGATATCCGATCCGAAATATCCAAAACCCTGAAACCGGATCAGATATCCGTTTTTTCGAATTGGATCGACCGGATCACAGATCGAATTGGATATTTATGAACACCCCTAGGAGAGACTCTCGCTGCGCATTTTGCTTTGTTAATAGACATTGAAGCCGGGTTTGTTGAAATTGATTTAGGAGATTATTTAGCAAAGTCACTAGTAGAAAAAAGCCCATATGATGGGATTTTTTATAAGGGCATATGTCGCGGAATGAACCCCATCATATGGGACTGCTCCATAAAATAAAAATGGTTATATGATGGGAAATCCGACTATATGATGGGGTTATAGTAGAGTCATAAATTTGTTTGCCAAATTATTTTCTACTAAGAATTGTGTTTGGGATAAATTTTGTTGTTCTATTATTGATGAATTCTTAGTTATTTATACAACCTTAAGATAATCCAATATAAGAAGCAATCTTCCCACGATATAATATCCTAACAAACTACTAACTATATTTTTATCATATCTTATTCATATGGAAAATATATTCCCACAATATATTTTTCTTATCTATGTTATCTTATATTTCTGACACTCTCCCGCAATCGTAACGAAAGTAACACGAATGTTATGATTCAAAATTCTATATAAAAGGAAAAAACAATATGACTTTTTTCGAAGTTAATACCAATCTTTTTGTTGATGTGAACGCCACTCTTTTCGAACCTATTATTCTACCATTAAACAGGAACACCATTCTTTTTGAACCTGCAAATAAAGCATTATTGCAACGAGACCTACTTCTTCTCGTACTCGTCGTATCTTGCTTGTCATGTCACCTCAAGGCATATTGTCATGTCGTTTCAAGGTACAAGGAAACCAATATGTTTGTCTGGTCGTTTCAAGGTATAATATTCTGTTATTTCGAGATACGAGGGAAAGCAAACCTTGTCTCCGACAATGGTAAGCGATGAAAAATCTCAGCAATCCATCTTTGAAAGATGATATGAAATGAGACCAAAACTAAAATTTTAAAATTTGTGATGGAATGAACATCATCACAGAATGATCTGATTTCGATGAATGAACATCATCGATATTGTTTTCGGAACTAATCATTTTGAACAAATATGAAGTAAAGAGAGTCAATGTCAAAGAGATATCTTCTCCAACAATTTTTTAGGAAACCAAAACTAAAACTATTAGAAGAAAAAATGGAAAGTTGTTTGTATTTGAATCTCGCTGGTGAGCTTAATTTTCTAACGCATCGGCAGGGGGATTTTCATAGAAAAATCCAAGATCTATTCTGCTCTCTTAATGCCATGCTAGAATGTGTTGGATAAATTGTCTTGTTTTATTATTGGCGAATTCTTAAGTTTTATACAAGCCTAGATAATTTATATATGAAACATTTTCCTATGATATAATATCCTAAAAAATAACTAATAAATTTTATCATATCATATTCTTATGGAAAAATCTACATGATATATATTCCTATCTCTTATCTTATATTCCTACTAGATTATTTTTGCACGCGATGCGTGCTTTACTGTGTACATTTCAGAATGCTTTAAAATGAAAATTTCAAGTTAGGAAATATATCTTAGCATTTTTCAAGTTTTAATATTTGATTAATCTTTCTATTTCCTTTATTAATTAATTAGCTTATTATTTTAAAAATTTAAATATTTAGTAACTTACTTTTACGTAAGTGTGTTTTTTGAAATTTTTAGTGTGATATCACCTTTTTTTCCATATTAGAAAGGGTCAAGGTATTAATTAAGTATTAATTGACATATTTATGTATATAATTTTAATTTGTTTTTTTAGAGAAAATTTATGCATACTTATTTACCCTTCATTAAGGGTAATTATGTATTTGAGAGGGGGACACCATCTTCCTCCCCCTTCTCTTATAATAGAGATTACTTCTATTCATGATGAGCATATATTGTATAACATTTCTGTCTTAAATGAATAATTGGTTTCTTTCTCGTCAATAAATAAATACTCGATATAAAATCTATTAGTAATTAATATGAATTATAGTACCATTAAAAAATCTCTCTAAATTTGAGCCATCATACAATTGCATGAATGAAAATCGTATCATTTTTAATTTATTTCAATAGTTAATTGTTTTTTGAATCCATAAATAATCCACTTATTTGTTATTGATTACCGGCATGCATTAATATATACTAGTTTTTGTGCACGCGATCGTGGCATGTAATTATAATATATAATAAACATTAAAAGATTTATTGATTAGTATCATATATCGATTGACATTTAAAAAAGAAATTATGTTGAAAGTACCATAACTAATGAATTTTAATTTTTCTTGCAAGATTTTATCCACGTTTATATTAATATCATCAATGACTTTTGATTGCTAAAAAAAAGCTACAATAGAAAAAATAAAAAAAAAATGAACAAAATCAATTAATATAACGAAATGAAAAAGTTAGGATTGAACTGAAACCACTCTTTAAAATTTGTTGAAAATTTAAATGGAATGGTAGATGGAGGGTGTAGATTGTCAAATGTAAAAAACATAGAACAATGTATGAAGTGATATAATTTATGAAGTTGTTATTTTAAAAAACTATACTATAAATACATTATGATTAATATATATACATCATTGTAATTCATACTAAAAACAGAGTTTTATTACTAATAGAAAGAAAATGTGTATTAGAATGTTTTAATTGATGGGGGGAGAGAACATGTCTTATATATAGTGTGTGTTCAAATTATTAATTTAAGAGTCTTGTTATAATTAGTTCCAAATTCATTATAATATCTACTCCGTATTAATGTCCAATTCTTTAAAATTATGATTAATGTTCAAATTCGTTATAAGTTATTTAATTAATAATGTCCAGATTCATTCTATTTATTGATTGATATATAATTAGAAATTATTTTAATTTTCATATTTTAGAAAAAATATGTTAATTAACATTGATAAAAAGCAATTAATTTTGGTTGATTGAGAAATGATGGCTCATTGTTTAATTTTTTTATTAAATTTATATTATTTTACTTAGAGTTGTGTAATTTAAAAAAAACTATATGTAATTAGTAAGGTATGAATGTAACTTCATAGGGAGGACACCATTGCTCCCCCTTCCCTTATATTATAGAGATAACATGGAAAAAACTTTAAACAATATCATTTTAGTTTCAGATTCAATCACAAAAAGAATATTGTGTACATTGAGAGACATAATCAATTTATATACGAAGTACAAATTTTTCAAAATTGTTGCCCACATCATGTGCAAAAAAAATAGTAGATGCACGTGATAAGAGAGATAGGTAGACGCATTGCCTAAAAAGAACATGATGCAAGTAATTACAACTTTTAATGTAAAACAGTATTTTTATTAAAAAGAGTAAGTAATTGATAAACATAACTGAAAATAGATTTTTTCTTTGAAAGTTAAAGTGGCTGCTACGAGGTAGTACATTGAAATTTAATTTGTCTGCTAGGTATTTGATACGTCGAAGTGTTGGCTTAGGAAACGGGTTGGTAAAGGTGATAACATTGATTTTTGGAGGGACCCATGGGTTCTGGGTTTGCCAAGTTTRAGAGTTTAGAGYGGGGATTGGGTTGGGAATGTGGATGTGCACAAGGTTAGTCATGTGTTACTAAATAATTCTTGGAATAAACAATTGTTGTAATCGGTTGTAACACTGGAGTATGTTGCTATATAACCAGTATTCCTACATCAACTTATGTTGAAAAAGATGAGCGGTGTTGCTGGCATTTATCGAAGTCTAGGTCTTAAACCACTTCGTATTGCTTATTTTAAATAGTTGAAAGGGAAAGTGAGGCCCTCTACTTAAGGTATGTATACTCAGTGTGGTAAGGTTTGAAAAAGGTTGTGGGATGTTAGGATTCCTACTAAAGTGAAGAGTTTCGGATGGAGAATTTTGCATGGTGTGGTTCAAGTGTGTGAAGCTCTGACTAGAAGAGGATTATGGTTGGACAAAATGTGCCCAATGTATGGTGATAAAGTGGAAGACTTGGCTCATATGCTTTTTTTCTTGCACGGAAGCTTGTATGGTTTTCACTTTTGAGGATATTACCTTTGAGACTCGATTTTAATGTTGCCTTTTTTTCTTTAGTTCGTTCATGACTCGAGCAWTATCTTACAAATATCAACAATCTGGATTGGTGGAGCATGGGAATATGATTGCATAGAAATGTCTGATGTTTCGAAGGGAAGAAAGTTATGTTGGAACAATTCTGGCTCAATCAGTTAGTTTGGTTAGTGAATTTGGAAAAGAAGTTGAGGTACAARAGCGTGGCAGTGGACATCTTCCTTTGTAATGTTTGGCGAACACCTRCAGTTGATGTTTACAAAATTAATGCAAATGCGTCATTTAATGGAGGGAAACTAAATYGAATTGGAGTAGTTATGTGGGACTGTGAGGGYATATATGATGTCTACTTGCRGGAAAAAASAAGAGGTTTGCGAAGTYAATGMAGGGAAARTGTGYCAGCTCGTCATGCTGGCTTACGAAGTTAGTTATYATTATTTTCTCGTCAAAAATAAAATTGAAAAAATGTATGTTTAAAATAATTTTTATTTTAAGAATATTTCTTTTATATTATATTCCACTATAGATAAATTTTGTTATGTAAGTTTGAGAGAAAATATTATACCGACATACACGAGTAAGTGTAAATTTTGTTAATT
>SNQN01000114.1:51344-72868 GCA_008642245.1 Bassia scoparia
AATAGACAGAGAAGAAGAAAGACACTGATTAATCTTACTCAAATATTCAATGAGGATTAGGGCTCAAAGCATAGAAATGAAGGCTCAAGTCTGATGCACAAACCAAGGAGATAGAGAGGTCTTCTGATTGGGAGATGAGTGCTGGCTGAAGTTCAGCCTTATAGGCAGCAAAGATGTGACGAAGTTCAGAAGATAATAAACAAATCTCCTTACAAGTTTTATGGCCCTTCCAAAATGTCCAGAAAAAAATTGGTTCAAGTTGGGCCTATAAAACTACAACTGCCCAGAAGGAATCTAAAGTGCATGATGTTTCCATGTCTTCCATATGCTCCAAGGCTTCCATGCACTTTACCTAATTGCAGCCATATTCCCTCACCCTGGTTTCAAACAAAACGAGGTGCAAGTCCCTAATTCCAAATAAGATTTGCAAAGAAGATTTGTGAAATCATGAATCAACACAATCAAGACATCAACCTCCATTCTTGTTAAGTGGCAAGGACTATGCAGATCATTGATTTCAGCTAACAATGGGTTAATGCTGAGCCATTTGAGGGAAGAAATTTCAAGTTTTGCAAACAAGCTAAGCCTTGGTGTCAAGTCTTTTTGAAGGAGGAGGGTTATGTTAAATGCAAAATAGCTGGATATTAGTTGAATTAAAGCAATTAATTGATAGAATTAGCCAATTTTACATTCAATTAGCTGGCTTGATTAGTTAATTAGCTGTTACAACTGTTAATTGGCCAATTTGGTTAATAACAGCTTTTCCCGCCAAAATGCATTGAGCTTTGATCAATTAATTGAAGCTTAATGCGATTGATTAGCGGTTGAGTTTAGCTTATATATACTTGTAATCCTTCATATTTTGGACATCAATGATAATAATAACAATTTCTCTCTTTTCCTCTCTTTCTCTTTCTTCTCTCTTCTTCTTCTTCTGTCAAATTCCTTTTCTCTCTTTCCTGTTTCGATTATTTCTGCAATTGTGAGTATAATCTAGCTTTGTCTGATTATACCACAACAAACAGCTTGCCAAAGCTTTCACAACTATCAAAAGCACAATTATAATTATTAAAAAACAATTAAAAAATAACAAAACTTACAGCTTTATAATATCCCTTCATTGTRTCACGGTGTTCCTTTACTTCTTTACGCAGGACATCATAGCTGCCCTCTTTGACATCATCTACATTACAAAATAGTATGAAGTAATGAAAAAAATGGATGTATTGTCTTCGGAAATCAGATACGAAGCACACAAATTCAGTTAGTAGCCTTCTAAATAAAAACACAAAGCTGCTAGATCCTTCATCAACCTACCGGCACAAAGTGGCCTGATTTAGCAATTTACAGTTCTGAATATCATCACAAACCCAAACTGAATGCAAGAGTTTAAATATTAAAAAAAACATTAAAAAAAATAAAATCCTCTATAGTACATGAAAGTTAGTTCATCTATACAACGCTGCCAAAAATTRAAGGATAAAGCTCTGAATCTGATAGTCCAATTTCTACTCAAGCAGGGAGCATATTATACATCGATACTGCTTTGCATTAGACCACCCGTCAACACCGACATAGAAGCAACACCATAAAAGGCCCCAAAGGATTGAAACAACTTTAGATATGTTTGGAGCTAAATGGAACCCTTAATTCCACATTGCATCATTAAACCAAACTTTATGACGAATGACAGTAGTATAGTTCAAACATCACAGTGATGAATCAAACTTAGTGTTTCAACTTAATGTCTCCTATACTAAGCATTTTGAAGCAAAAAGTACCTATGGAAAGTCGAAATTTTTCCCTTTTTTCCTTAAAATTTTTCCCTTTCAGAATGACACTGTTTAGTACTACTAAGAAAAAGTTGTTTGATTTTTACAACTTTCTGAGGAAGTCTATACTGCAAATGTAATTGTACCAATGTACCATAGAGCATAATTAATTGGATCATCACTCAGCGTCCAACAAGGCATTGGAATCACTCAAGAATACCACAACCCAAAGATATGTATGCATCCATTTGCAGAAAAAATATTTTGCATCCACTGCAGCAGGCTGGGACTATGGTGGGAAATAAATAAAGAAAATAAGGCCACAAAATGTTATACAAGTGCACATCAATAACTAATCGTACAACTCTTAGTGTTAGTTATAAACTTACAACTTGGTGCTAAACATATCTTTAGCCCCTAGATGCAAGCAAAGAAATTATTGAGCTGAGTGGTCCCATTACAGTRGAAGCGCAGGCACGCTACACACAACTATGCTAGTTGATTTCTACTGAGACATTTCGGTATCTTAATCTGACATTATCTGATTCTTCAGATTACTATAAAATATAACAGAATAGATGTTCATGCCATAGATCTTAATCAGAAAACCTTTTTAATTGCCGATAGCTCGCATGATTAAAGAATTTAGAAACTATCCCGTCAATAAGATGAAACATCCAGATGTTAGGTAGTGTCAAGTGATTCACATACGAGAGATGCAATCATAAGTAAGATACAACGATTAGCACCAAAAAAAAAAGTAAGATAGAATGATTATAGCTTCACAATAAAGAAAAGAGAGATTTTTAATAGAGAGGTCAATGCAACAAAGTTAAATACAGCCACAAACTATGCTACTACAATAGACTAGTGTATATATGCATGCCTGCTTTTTAGTAATGTTTACTTCAAAGATGGGCTGTTGCGTAGGACTCGTAAAATTATAACAAGGTGCATATATTTCTAGGGATTAACAGGTACTACCAAAGTCAAAATCCCATTTTGCTCTACTCTGACAATCTATTTGATGTAAGGTTTAATCTCCTCACCATCTGTCAATTTTATTAAGCAATCATAAATTCTGAATTTCRGATTGATTTCAAAGGCTAATACGAAGTAATATAATTTCTGTTCCAAAAAATGGGCTAAAGGATACCCCAGTTCAATTCACAACAATAAATTRTGACAAGGTCAGGCCAATAGCCCAATAAGGTCGGTTTCGTTAAGGCAGGGGAGTTCAGTTAAGTTATAACCATGAAATAAAATTGCAGGCACACACCTTTCAAATTGTTAGATTGAGGACTTGTGGTCTTAACCTTGTAGTAGTCAGCAATGCCTACCAAAGGCTCATTCACCGCTGCCTGAATTGTTCTTGTTCTTGCATCTGATTCAAGAACAGGACCGCTGGTAGACATGACAGTCAAGTGTGGTTGCTCAGGAGTGTGAATATATCTCTCACTAGAATGACTTGTTGGGATTACAGTGGTTCTCTTGGTTCTACTCACATTACTGCACAGGAACAACAAATATTGGTTACTAAAGTTCAAGAAAACTGTAATTTCTACTTAGGACACGGAGATACTCTGGACACTTGCTCAGATTATAAGTGCCCTAAAACCAGACTTCCTTACGTTAAAGTATAAAAACAGAATAGCTGAGAAAGTTTGTTCACCCTCTTGGCCAAAGGCCAAGGGAATAGATTTGGAGAGGATTAGGAGTAGACCTTTCAGCAGACTTTTGTTTCTCAAATGWAATACTTTTGGAATCTGAATGCTGATTATTACCCTGTCAATTTAAGATTAATAAAAGGTTAAAACTTATATCAGAAATAGAAATTTATTAATAGCATTCCCTTAAGCCGGAGTACTAGTGCCAGACATTAATGGAAACTAAATGAGAGATGCTTGCGTTCAAGCTTACAGATGCTGAAAAATTGCTTGTATGTAGGATTGATTCATTCATGTTCCTTGAATAGTTAAAACTTACAGTAATCTTGTCTGATATCTTATTTCAGAAGCTGGAAATATTGAAAAAGACACAAGATACTAAAGACTATGGGCTGCACAACTAAGCTATCAGCTTACTGGCATCAGCAAACAGTAAGCTTATAGGGGTAATTATTGAGCAAAGCTTCAAGAATAGAGGCAAGGGTTTAAGAAAGAGTGAAAGAGGAGAAAAAAATATGAAAGGCTAGTGGAAGTATCTGTATTGAAAATAGAAAAGGATTATTTTTCACCATCTAACTTACTCTAAACAATATGAGATCTCATGCTCTGTACATATTAGCCATTCTAAACTTCCCTTTTCAAACAGTTAGATTAATAAATATTAGCTATCATCTGTCAGATAATAGTAAGATATCTGGTGACAAGCTACTAGCTACACAGCCATTAACTACATTCGGTGATTCCTTATATTAAGATTGCACCATCTTCTAACTTATGAAGAGAGGAGAAAAATAATAACTCTACAAGAAAACTCATGGAGAAGTCGAGCAAGAGAAAATATATCAAGCTAATAGGGTCTAGGGATAACTGCTTCTTCTTCACATTCAGGAGTCAAGACCAGTTGAATTATGTAAGAAAGAAATGAAAACTGAGATTGGAGCTAAGATTGTGGAACTTTAAGCATGTGAAGATTTCAACTTCACTTGTTTCTATCATCTTAAGTCTTAACCAACAGTGTTTTATTTCCATTGCAATATTTTTATCCTTGTCTTGACATCATTTTCTTCCTCTCTTCCTTTATTTTCTTCTTTCTCAAAGATTACCTTTTCCATTTTATACTAGCAAATTTAAAAAAAAAATTWAAAAAAATTGAAGTCTAAAGTATCAGCATGATTTTAACATAGCATAGCCTAATTATTTTGATACTTTTTCTATGACCATAGCCAATATCAGTAAAACAAAAGATCTCAATGGATACACTTACCTTACAAAAGTTATATCTTTTGTCAAGAGTTACAGCCGTAAGATCAAGCAATGTCTCCATGCTCTGCATTGTTTAAGAAAACATAAAACATGTATCACCCATCAGATATATGCAGTTATGCACAAATAAAGTGTGCACAATTTGGGGTATTAAAACAGGTATACGGTATGAAATCAAAAACACAATGAAGAATATAGAAGGCTGTTGGCAGATTGTTACTTTGTTAGGGATCGCATTATAGGTTTTCACAAAGTTCAATAATGTAGGTGCTTTTAGAAAAGATTGAGTGCCACTTTTACCAAATGCCTTCTAACATTGTGGATGCACACCTATTTTTGGTGTGAATTAAAGTCTTGCCAAAGCTGTTGCTTCCAGCTTTAAGGAAATGGTAGTTCACAAGGTAGATGATTGAATGTACTTTTACTTTGATCTTAGAGTGAAAGTTTATCACCTTAAACAAAATAAGGAATTTGGGCATAATAAGGCCTCTTAGTCTTATACTCTTATGAACAAAAATCAAGGTGACGTTTTGGATTTGGAAATTAACTAATGACAAAGACGTTCATTGCAAGATAGTGATCCACAAACATATTTGTGTGCATCAAAACGGCAGATAGTGTTGTGAAGGGGACACAGAGAAAGAAGCATCAATAAGCAAAGACAGCGCGCATACCTTTTTCATGTCATGTCCACAATGACCTGACATTCCAGTTAAAAGCCAATTAGTAGATATACATGAGGATTCGCAAGATGGATTTTTCAAGGGAACAATACAAGTACTAAAAGTGCCAGAAATAAGCTATTACAATCCAAAGAACTGGGGGTCGGGGGTGAGTTGGGGATGCACATGAAGGTTTGTTTGACAATTAGGGATCACACCGCAGATATTGGGAATAGTCTACAATACAGTAAGAAAATTATTTTCCAGTCATACACATCAACAGCTATCTATGCTTCAACACAACATWTCATAAGTTTTCTGAAGTTTCCTTCAGAACATATTGGCAGAATAGTAAGTAATACGATTTTATTAACATTTACTAATYCAATTTCTAAACAGAATGTTGTGAAAGTTCTTATTGGTCATGATTTGACATAGACTGGTGCTCGAAATCTTAAAGCTCAAACAAAGGTGGCAAGTACTTAAACTGAGGAACTATATTTTCAATTAAGAGATAAATATGGAGGGAAAAAAATTACCTAAAACTTCTCGAATGGCACTTCTTTCCAGTTGAAATCCTCGTCCAAACATTTCAAACAGAAAATTTTCAGTGTCATCATTCAAACTGGTACTGCTTGCAGATGAAGATCCATCAGAAGTATCCGAATTAGCATCCTTGGAAAGCAAAGATTCTTCAGAAGTATTGACATGATCCAAGAAAGAATTTGCCTCTACTTTTAACGACTGTGTCCCATTAGGAGTTCCAWTTGATCCAACAACGCGCCAAACACAATTTCTTCCATGAACACTTGAATTGGAATACACCGGTGCTGCTTTCAAAGGATTTGTATCTGATCTAACGTTGTACCTAACATTATTTTCCCCATTAACACTCCTTTTAGCAGGAGTTTGTATCAATTCAGATGATTTTGACCCAATTTTATTAGCATCAATTGACTTGGCATAGTCATTCTCATCAGTAGTTTTAGAAGAAGTTTCACAATTAACCTTTCTCTGACAAACATGGGCAGCATTGGCAGATGGGCTTCTTGTCTGCATCCCATGCAAAATCTCACCAGCCAGGTCACCATCTCGGTTTGCCTTGCAATAAGTAGAAGCAATCTCCTCAAGAGAGAATGCAGAACCAAAACTGTCAAGCAGACTCTTCAGTGCCTTGTCATCACTGTCAAGCTCTCTTGCCACCAATGGAGCCTCCATTCAGCAAAGCTTCAAAACAGTAAGCAAAAGTTAACAGCGAACAATACCATGGGGAGAGGAAYGGGTTTGGAGCAGTGGCTCATTTACAAATATGTACCCATCCCTTGCGGCTCATTTACACCCCCCCAAGGGGAAATTTTCCCCTCCACTAGATAACAGAAGAAGAAAAAGGGTCCAATACGAATGCACAAAAGAGAAATGAAAGCAAGGCCATGCAAAAGTACCAAGAAGGCTCCTTAGTCCTTACTAGACACACTAGCAAGTGAAATATCCAATAATCTTCATGAATAAGAAGATCAAAACAATGGTAAATAATTAAATTTCCTCGTATCAAACATCAATTCAAGAACCATTGTTTCCATGTCTTTTTTTTTTTTTTTTTTTTACTTCCTTACTCTGCATTTTCTCTCTTCATCTTTGTAGGTATTATTTAATTTTTACTCAGATCATCATTTAAGAACAAGTATTAATCGGTGTCTAGTTCTAGCAAAATGCATAGAAAGTGAAAATGAGGACCAACACATCATTTCCCAAACAATCAAACATAGTATGTTTGATCAATCATCAATGACAATTCAAATCAAACATGAAAATTCAATAATAATTATGTGCTTTACATAGAAGACAGATGTGGTAAAACCAACATTAGAGTATTATTTCTTTCATCCATGGAAGGTGCAAAGAACAGTACAGTGCACACCGATGTAATTAGTAGGCCTAAGGCTAGTCACTCAGTCTTCACCACTAGTCTTCACTCAATCACTCTTCACTACTAGAACAGACGGACAGATATTTATTGTGACTACAAGGAATGATCAGTTTTGGTTTATGCGGGTGGCCCCAATTATGGGATAAGGCTTTCACTGATTGATATGTTCTAGCAAAGGTGAAATAAAGCCAATCTCACAGCAGGAGTTACTGGCATTGGTGTTACTGGCATTGATATGAGAAGGAGTTACTGGCATTGATATGGCCTCTCAGTATATGAGAAGGAGTTACTGGCATTGGTGTTTGCTGTTCAAAAGTGGGGCCAATATCTCTCAGCAGGGCATTTTATTATTAAAACTGATCATCATAGCCTGAAGTGGTTACTAGATCAGAAGCTCACAACTCCCTTTCAACAACTATGGATATCAAAACTGCTAGGGTTTGATTATGGAGAACATGAAGCAACCTGGATGAATGCAGAAGATTTTGTACAAAAATATCCCTCGTTTGATATCAACTAAAGACTTGGGACAAGTCTTCTTAAAGGGGGAGGGTATGTTATGGGATTAATACATGTAAATTGATCATAATTGATCAATTCTATTTTACCGCCAAAATGGGAATTGAATATTAGTTAGTTAGCTTAGCAGTTAGTTAGTTAGTTAGCATTAGCTGTCAATTAGTTAGTCGATTGAATTGCTGAGCTGTATTAGCTAATTGATCGATCAAAGCCATTTATAAATAAGGCTTGATCACATTATTGTATATTCATTCAGAATAATAAATCAATCATTCTCCTCTCTTCTCTCTTCTTCTTCCCTTTTCTCTTCTTCTTCTTGATTCTCAAATTCTTCTGTTTGTCATCATACTCTGTTTTATGGTTGGTGATCAGCCACCATAACACAATCTAGGAGCACACATTATGAACATGGATTCAACTTGTGCCTCTCTGTGCAATAAGCAGAAGGAATTTTTTTTCTTTTCACTCTTTTTCTCCTTGCACTTTTCTTCCCTTTACTGCCATTATTTACTGAATTTATAACAGAATGATTAATAAACATGCAATTATAAAATTCATAGTTCATACCCTCTTTCTCTGCGTCAGATATCAGTTCAATGGCTAAGTTTGTTCAAGATGAAAATTTTCCATCACTACTTAGTACTTACACTATTAATTATTACAGTATATAGTTATATGATATACAATTATTTTTCAGATTAAATTACTAATAACATTAATACCATAAAAGTATTAAACTAAACTTCAATGAAAACCAACACATAATTGGTAAAACCTAGTATTTAATGAATGACTACATGATAAAAAGTCTGAATCTTTGCAATTAAGACACTCTTCAGTTAAAAATTAAAAATTAGTTAAAACCCATTATCATCAAATTCACATTATTGATTCATTGCCAAACATTTACAGAAAAATCTGAAGAAAAGATTGCAAAAAARAAGTAAACTTACACAAGACAGAAAGATACTTACTTTCAGTAAGACAGTAACTGCACAAGAATTTCTGAATGTATGTTTTTCAATCTTCAAACCAAGAAACAGAGATCACCCCACTTTATTTAGAAATAAAGTTCWAAGAAAAGTCATTAAAGATTAGATTTTTATAAAACGAATTCAAATATACAATGCTCAATCATTAGAGTAGCAAAAGGATGAAGTACTTGAATAAAGCATAAATCTTTGAACAGGAAATTGTACCTCAGAATTGTCAAACTGCAGTTTTCAGCAAGCGAAGTATCAGAGATGTTTAGATTATGATGTTTCTGCTTCACTGAAATTTCGAAGTGTCAACTTTCAAGGACGAAAAATACATAATATAACTGGAAAAACTAGATTAAGTATAAATAAAATCAAGGAATAAGCATATTGAAGCCAATAAGAGTTAAACATATGTGATAATAATTGGTAAATTCATGAAAACTGTGAGATTGTAGTCATATAAAGTGCATTTGAAATCATGCAACAGAATTTTATTCCAAAAAATTAAATGAAATTCTCTCTGTTACTGACTTTTTTTTTGGTCCTATCATACCTTTTGGAGTTTTCTCTTTCTTMATGAAACGCCTTTACTTGTCTAAGTCAAATTACTTCCTATATTCATCAACTAGATAATACCGGTTTAAGAAATGGATAAAAATGATGAAAATACAAACTTTGGGGAAATTTTGGGTCCATCCATGGGATATTCAAAAAAAGATATTCTAGGTTATAATGGTATTTTTCCTGGTACTTATTAAATGAAGTTGGCTCATTGTATATCTTTTTTCCAATATCTCATGGATGGACTCGGAAGATCTCAATTTGTATGGAGTAATAAGTTGTCTATGATTATAATTTTTTTAAAAAAAAAAGTTAAAATTGTAATTGTAAGTTTCTATTGTAATCCCAACAAACTAATATAAAATAACTAATTGTTGAGCGAGATTTAGTGTTGAATTCATAAAATGACTTTTAGATAGGCAAATGATAACATACTGAAATCATGTACATTTAGAGACATTATATGTTTMATTACCATTAAATTTTCATATARGAAAATCACTTATTGACGGGTAATAAAAATATATCATRATGGGTCAGTTTATTTATTAAAAATAAAATAAAATAATTTAAGACAAACAAAAAAAATGGAACAACGGCAAACATAACACTAAGAAAAAGCCAAAATGAGAGTAGTCTAAAGGGAAACTGAGAAGCATACCAAAAAATCTATGCAAGGACATCCATCAACTTCTAGGTTAGAATTCACGTATGACATACTCTTTGTTTATGTGGAGTTTATTTTTTTTTTTTTTTTATTAAATGAGAATGAAAATAAGTCTTAGAGTGCCATGGATCTTGAATGGGCCCGTCAAATCCATTACAATAAACAGGGGGCTTTCAATCAGTTCCACCGCTTGTTTACAATGTGAAAAAAATGGTGATGCATGTACTGGAGATTGAACTTCCTGGCATGCTTCGACCTGAAAAAATGGTGATAGACTGGAGATTGAACTTCCTGGTATGTTGAGTTTATTCGATTTATATAAATTTTTATGCATTTTTTTTTATTATTAATTCCTTCCACCGTTTAGCTCATCACAATCAATCATATACTTAGCTCATCACAATCAGTCAAATACTTCCTATCTTCAATTGCATGCAAGATTCAATGGCAAAGTAAGATGAAATTCTTGTTGAGTAAATGAATACACAATAATAGTAAACTTATCTCAGCTAAACTATGTCTTGATAAAAGTATAAAAAATATCCGATTAACAATGTATTTTATTGGACTTTGTGTATAATAAGCTAGGTCCAAAATTAAGCTTTGAAAAGTAGGGGGAACGACTTTGACAGAGGAATTAGATGGTGAGGTTGTAAGTAAAGTTCAAAGGGAGATGACATCTTCTTTTGTATGGTTCTTTAAGGAAGTTCTTTCTAAAACCCCTATTTTGATGTGCAAGTTATGGTTCTCCCGTTTTAGTTTGCCACTTATTCAATTTAAGCTTGTAGCTTTCAACAAAATCTCAGAAAAAAGGAATAAAAGATTAGATCTTGGACCAAAATCTAATGAATTGGGGAATTCAGCAATTGGAAGAAGAGATTTCAGGGAGGCAAAAGATGGAGGAGAGTTAGAATGTTATGCTTTTGTTTAGTTAGAAAATGTAATTAATACTCAATCAATACTCACAACAACATGTTGTTATTTGTTGTTGTACATTCTGATTTTGATATACGTTTACACTCAGGTCACTCTTCAGTATTCATTGTATTTTGATATATTGTTTTATAAATTATGTTCTAATTTGATGGCCAATACTAATGATTGACTTTTAGAACCAATTGTAGTCAGTTTAAACTGAATTGATTGTGGCAAGTATCACACATCACTTAGTAACAGCCCTTATATCTCGTAATTCATCTAAATTTTTCCTGTCATTTGCTTGAAGGAATTCTTCYGAAATGGACTGAGAAACTTTACTGGAACGCTGTGTTGGCATCACATTTTCACCTCTACTTGAAATAAGATTTTTGTTAAACTCCTTGATTGCATCGATTTCATCATCGTTGATGTATAACTTCGTTGAGAACAGAGAATTTTGTAGGCAAAAGTTTCCTATAAATCCAAAACACAAATATATAATTACACATAAAAAAGGTGTCAGGATCAATATACTACTTTGTATGTAGAACCCCCGAAAAAAGAAAATCTACCTTTCCAATTTTTAATCTTTGCAAACTGAATGAGTATAACTATAGGACCACTAATTTCATTGGCAACATATGAGGTCAGTTGCTCAGCATATCCTTCCCATAAAGTGCATTGCAAAATTTTCCCCCTATCATGCAAGTAAAAAATTTGACAAAAAAATAATCATATACGTACTTATAACTTTAATGTAATGCAAATAAGAAAATTCATACAATTTGTACTGTGTATTATAGCTACACTTACTCGAAATTAGTTAGGTCAAATGAAGTCCTTTTGTGAATTTTCCGTTTCTGAATATTGGATCGGTTGATCCAATTGAAGCTATTTCCCCAATCACATCTGAATTTTTTTTAATAGTTATTAATTAACATTCATAAAAATATGATAGAATTAAATTGATAAAACTCCAATTTTAATCAGTTCACAATAATATATAAGAGATAATAAAATTCATACCTATTAAGATTGTATCATCCATCTTGTTCGATAAAACATCATCATAAGAAACCAAAGAAAATCCATATCTTGGAATGTTCAAATCCTCACAATTTTCAACCAATGTTGTAAACAAAAAAGTTATCTTATATGGATGTGTTGTAGTTTTGTAGAATCCAGTATTTTGTCCGACATCAAAATTACTTATGATTCGACAATCACTTTCTTGAAGTAATGGCGAGAACTTATCAACATTATGGCACTTCTTAACAGTTGCAGAAATCTTGCACCCCTACAAAACATATAAAAAAAAATTCATCAGTAAATTTTGTGGAGTATCGACAAAAAAATTCATCACTAATCGAAAAAATATATTTTGTGAAGAGTTCTTTACAAAGGCAAAGCCTTATATTCTCAGAATATAATTAACACTAAATGTGACTAATGTATAGCTAAGGAAATCCTACAAATAAGGCTAAACACTCTACAACTGATTTGCCTACTATAATTACAAATATACAGTATAATTAAAATATAAACAAATATATTTTAATATAATCTAACTGTAACTTTTATTTAATGTAAACAAAAAAGTCTATATACAAAAATCAGTATCAAAATATCAATAGCATATAAAAAAATTACGATTAAACATAAATTCACAATTAAATAAGTTACCCTTTCATCCATAATAAGTACCATCTCAATACTGTATTCTTCATGTGGCTTATCAAAACTTGATACTCTCCACAAACGAACTATTCTCACTTTGATCTTCCATTCTTCTGATTTAGGAGTTATTTCACTAATAGTATGGATTTTTTTTACTCATTCTTACGAGTTTTAAGATTAGATTGATATGAAAAGTATGAAATTTTGTTGGGGATAAGGTTGAATTTATATACTTGTATATATGTGTGAGAGTGGAAAACATGAAATCAGAAATTTTGAAGAAGAGTCTAGATTCATCATTGTTTAATTGAATATGTTCCATATTTTAGGAAGTAGTAATTTTACTGGAAGTGAGTTTTGGGAAGATAAACGTAAATCAATTGAAGAACATTAATGAGAAGTTGAAAAGAGAAATTATTGTTATGGGAACATCAATTGAAAAACATTACAGAAGATGAAATGAAAAAGAGAAATTATGGGAATATGGTTATGGGAAGGTGAGAAAATACTGCAGTGGATTTTAATTATCTTCATAGAAAACATAAAAGACAATTAGGTTTCCCAAGCAGTGAATTTAATTAGCTTCATAGAAAACGTAAAATACAGTTAGCTTTCACAATTAGCTTTCCTAAGTCATGCTTAAGTGTCAGAAGAATAAAAAAAAATACTAATTATTAAGTAGCATGGGCGGGAAATTTATTAGCATTTTAGGAGGGAAAATAGGGAGCCGGGGGTTGCTTTAGTAAGGATAGATAGATTATCTATTTAACTTTGACACTTTTTTTGGGGGAAATTCTAAACCATGTCCACATTGACACTTTTCAAGTTGTAAGTCCTGGTAGCCAAGATTTTTCAAACTTCTCACCCTACCCATCAGGTTCAATCATTTAATAAGTTACTAGATTTTACCCGTGTAATAGCACGAAAAACAATAACATGATTGGATAATTCTAAACAGGGTAAAACGATGTTGTATAAGGCTTTTATATATATATAAAAAAAAAAAGATCGAGTTTGATGCTAATGTCATCAATGCTTATATATTGGGATCGACCAACAACGGGTGGTATATTGGGATCGACCAACAACAGGTGGTATATTGGAATTGACCAGCGGAAATTGCAAGATTGCTTCATGAAGATTTAGCGGGTTATGCTATTCCTAGATTAGTTAATATGTAATATCTGTTGATGTTTAAGCGGAAGAAAAAGAAACAGAGTATGGCAAGGCGTGAACAAACTCAGAAAATAAATTGAATGCATTCATCCATAATACAACCAATGACAGCTATATATATCATAGCTAAACAACCAAATATCCTAAGATTAAGGAATAACAAACTGACCCACTACCACACTAATGCACTAACACCTACTAATAAGCCTAAAACAAGCCACTAAAAACTACTCCTAAACAATAGGAGAAACCCACTCACGCACTACTAACAACCTATGTTTGAATTAGTAAAACCAACACCCTCCCTTGATTCAAACTCTAGCAAACACTAATACATTAAACTTACGACACATCAACCAAGCAACTTGAACTCGACACTCGGCATTTCACGCTTGACAGCCGAAACCGAACTGCACCACACGCACACAACCACGAACACTTCATCAAAACAACTTGGACTCTTCTTCTTCAACCTTTTGAGCATAGTTGTGTTGCTTACCACCTTGCTCATCTCTTTGCTTGTCCCAACATCGATCTTCTTTGTGACCATATCTCTTACAATAATAGCATTGCACATTGCTCATAGACGAACGACCGCGACCATCACCACGACCACCACTTTCTTCATGAACTTGACCACTAYCTTCACKACCTCGACCATAACCATAGCCATAGCCACGAACTTGGACTCTACGACCGCGATTTCCGCTACCACGYCCACCTACATGCGACATGTACCCTTCAACTTGAAAGGCTTTTTCTTCCGATTCGGTTCTAGGCTTTTTAAACCTTACTTCATGGGCCATTAGAGAACTCATTAGTTCATCAAAGGTGTAAGTAGATAGGTCCTTTGATTCTTCAATCGCCGGAACAACATGGAGAAATTTGTTATTTAGAGTTCTCAACACTTTGGAAACAACTACTTCATGGCTTATACTTTCCCCATAAGACCTCATTTGACTAACAATCTCAGTAACTCTAGCCATATAACTTTGAARAGACTRACTTTCTTCCATATTTAATTCAYCAAAAGCAACTCGAAGAGATTGTAATTTTACCTTAATGACTCTTTGATCARCCAAATACTCTRGCTTYAGTATTTCCCACGCTTCATGTGCAGTAGTAGCCGACGTAATTCGAGGAAAGATTTCATCATCTAAGGCTGACTYGATCAAGAACAATGCCCTTGCATCTTTCTTGCGGTTCTCCCTTAATTGTTGGGTCGGCACCGGCGACACCTCTTGCGGTTCATCATAARCGTTCTCCACCAAATCCCATAACTCTTGGGACTTAAACATTGTCTTCATTTTGAGACTCCAAAGATGGTWCTTCTCCCCTTTGAAGATGGGAATTAAGGGTTGAGAMGAAGAATTGACAACATTTGCCATTTGATTTTTTTGTTTGGYTTTCACTTAATTGTATTTACSTACACACAACTCACTCGGCAACGARACCTCACGACACTAACACTCAAAACAGCAAACCTCCCGACTATAATTTTTGTGTTTAAGGACTTAGGATCGAACTGGCTCTGATACCATGTTGATGTTTAAGCGGAAGAAAAAGAAACAGAGTATGGCAAYARGTGAACAAACTCAMAAAKTAAATTGAATGCATTCATCCATAATACAACCAATGACAGCTATATATATCATAGCTAAACAACCAAATATCTTAAGATTAAGGAATAACAAACTGACCCACTACCACACTAATGCACTAATACCTACTAATAAGCCTAAAACAAGCCACTAAAAACTATATCTAAACCAAAATTTTAATAGAGTAGAAAACGATTGATGTCATCACTACACTCATGTGGAGGCCTCGCTCCTATTAAAAATATTTTCCGCTCGAAATCACTGATCGGTGACATTATAAATCCACTTACTGGAAAGATTATTTTAAATTAAATTTATAACAAACAATACTACTCATACATATAATTATATTGGGATTTTTTCGTTATAACCCTGAAATTTTGCGTTTTCTACAATATYCTCGTGTAGTTACTTATTATTGAATACTTTGAATCTATTARACTTCCTCCGTATCAAAGTAAACACAACAATCACATTTTCACCCAATTTGAGGTTAAGATTTAACAATGTAAACGAATAAATTTTTTAAAATAATTCTAACACAATAAAGAATGAGATTACAACTTAATCGTGTTAAAATTATTTTGATTAATTAATTCCCTCATTTACATTGATAAATCTCAACCTCGAAATACGTGAAATTTGGTTTGTTGCGTTTAATTTTACACGGAAGAAGTATAATAAATTATGAGTCTGTTTTATATCATTGGAATGATTAAATCATTTATTTTAATTGTGAGAGGAATAATGATTGGTTCCTCAATATTAGGCATGTTTTAGCATTTTAGCTTTCTTTTAGGCATTAAGGGGTAGTTTTTTTAAAAAAAAGTTTCAGTTTTTAATTGTTAAGCATTTTCTATGCGGGTGGTTTGGAAATAAGGCAGAAGACCTTGATGGTTGCTTTTACCTGTTTTTTAATTATTATTGTTTAACTTCTTTTTTTACAGTTTCAAATTATACGGTTATTCAACTTGTTTTTTTAAAAAAAATCTTATAAAATAAAAATAGGGAGGGGGGTGTTGTTTTGGAGGGAAGTGATGAGAGTTAAGGAAATTTGGAGGGAAGCTTTGTGGTGAGGTGTGGGGGCGGTTAAAAATAGTGACATTCTTTTAATAATATAGATGTTCTCCCCTAGTTAACCTTAGTTACCTTAAAAATAGAAATAAAAACTAAAAATATATTTAAAAAAACTCAAAACCCTCATATCCTCCCACTCAACCACTCACACACCAACGACCCCAACCACTGCCACCCTAAACACCGCCGAACAGCTGCCCCAACCACCAATAACCTCACCCCCCCTCCCCCAACGAACCCCAACCACGGCCGACCACCAAACTTGATCTCTCCTTCGAAATTGGTTCGAATTTGGGCATAATTTGAACAATATTGTCGAAATTGTTTAAGGGCTTTTGTTTGTTTACATTTGAATTGCAAAATCATGTATTTAATTGTTGTTTTCATTTTGAAATCAATGAGTTTGATTCGAAAAAAATTAAAAAGCCTAATTTTCCCACTAATTTGATTTCAAAATTTAGGGGTTTTGTTAAGGGGGTTCGAGTGGCTGGGAGTGTCGCAGGTAGGTATGGTGGGTTGCGGGTGGGTTGGGTCGTGATGGGGTGGTGTTGCGATGGAGTGGTCTCGCATGTGGGTTCGTGAGCTGGGTGTTTCTGGGCTATTTCGTGGGTAGGTAGTTGGGTGCTTTCGAGGGTTTCGTGGGCAGTGATGGATGAGGGTGGTGAAGGGAGGTGGGTGGGTGGCTTGAGGTGGACAGTGAWGGATGAAAGTGGTGGAAGGACGTGGGAGGCTGGCTTGAGGTGGGCAGTGATGGGTGAGGGTGGTGGAGGGAGGTGGGTTGCTAGTTGAGGTGGGCAGTGATGCACGAGAGTGGTTTTTTTATATATTTTAAAGTTAACATTGGTTAGCTTCAAAAATTAGGGGAGGGGTGCAGCTTATGAAATTATCGAACCTCATGGGCATGGGTGGGAAGTTTCAAAAACCTTGGATATAACTTGAAAAAGGTCAAACCTATGGCTTAGAAGTTCCCCTTTTTTAAAGAATTTATCTTTGACACTTGGGTATGGATACAACTTGAAAAGAACGCAATGCCCTCGTTTCACCCAGAAAACTCCACAATTTCCAGAACATAAGCTAGTCACATAGCCCCAAAATCCTCTCTCACTAGGCGCTTGATGTAGGGATTTTATACTCCCATTTRAGGGGTCKTTTTCTAGCTTATTTTCATAGTTTTGAGTTATTTTTGTCTTTGTTTAGAGTCGTTMTCCTCGTTTCTTTCTCTAACCCTCTACTGCCYCTTTTAGCGTTTTTGCTGRCTTTTCTCTTTTGTCTTYATCGATTGCAGGTAATCATTTGATAAGCATGATTAGGGGTTGACTTGGCACATTTTGGATTTGTTCGAGGCTTGGGATTATAGTACGTGTCACCTTTGGTGAAGTATTGGAACTTTTTGGGCACTTACGGATACACTAGATTACTTTAATTGTGCATAACTTTCAGTACACTTGACTTGACATTTTGATGTTATTCCACTTGCAAGTGAAATTTGTCTTGATAGCTTCAAAAAGACTGATTATATGTCTGATTCCGATAAGAAATGAGGAAGTTATAGTTATTCGTTTCGTTCAAAAACTTATTGTAGTGCAGTTTTGGCTAGTAGCGCCCGCTACTCTGCACGAAATTAGCCTTTGTTTTCTTTTTGTTTTGGGCTTTTGTTTAATGATTTAAAGAGTATTAATAGTCTCATTTTTTGGTAGCAAAGCATCCATTTACATTCATAATTTTTTAGTTTTCAGATTTTAGGCGAATTAGAAGTAATCTTTTACTTGCTTTTGCTTTCGCACCTTGAAGACACTATTCATCATCTTCTTCATTGTTRCTTTGGCTTGTAACTTGGTTTTCTTTTGGAATTCTTAGCTCTAATTTCATATTCAAGCTCTAGATAGTAAACATTCTCTAACTCTTGCACTACTTTATTTAAGTTTTCATCAAGTATTTATGCTAATTAAAATTTTAAGGTTTATTTGTATAATTGTTTGTTTAAGCTTATATTGAAGATTTTAATGATTAATATCTATATTATTGTTTTTTTCACGTTTTTAATGGATTATGAGTAGTTTAATCTAGGGTTTGGATGAAACTCTTAAATTCACCATGTAACACTTGCTTAGGTTGTGTTTGAGGTTTATGACTTGTTTAGTTAGGAGGTGCTTATGCTAATGGTTATGATTGATCGCCATATTTGTTTCACTAGTTCCACCAACGAAGGAACGAGAGTTGAATTTGAGTGTTGACTCCCTCTAACTAGCTTAGTGAACGCACCATTAGAATAGGGATCGAAAGTAAGGGATATTACTAGCTTTTGTGAATTGTACTTAAGACTAATCTTGCACTTAAGCCATGACAATAGGTCTTAAGGAGTGAGTGTGGTTCCCCTTGCTAGTTCGAGAGAGTAGTCCTAGGGCCTTATAAAGTATCCCCCGTCAATCCCTTGACTCATCACGACCCTAAATTCTCTTTTCGTTACATGATTGGTTTGAGAGTGAAACCTGAATCCTAATCCCGTTAAATGTTTGTTAATCACCTTTAGGTTAGTAGTGTTCGTGACATCACCGTTGACCTAGACTTGGCTTAGCTTGTTACTCGAGAACGATCCCGGTGTGTAACACATTTCTCGTGGGTTCAACCCTTTTTTTCCCTTACTTGTAGCTTAGTGAGATCGAGTAAGGTTTTATCTTTGGTAACCACAACGACAGGCTATCAACGTCAAACCTCCACACTAGGTTATGGGCACGGTCCAAAGATCGCTTTGATACCATTTGTAACATCTCAACCCCACACAAAGTTGAGCCAAGTGTCACCAAAGGGCACCATAGACTGACAATCTGACCCCACAAGTCAACACAAGTATTTTTGACACATTAAACTTCCCAAGAAGTCCCCCATCCTAAGAGTCTAAGACTACTCCAACCGAGTACGCTTACTTGCAAAGTACCTTAGCAAACGAGCTCCCTTAAAGGAAGATGCATCTAGTTAACATGAGTAGCTTTTTTTTTTTTATCAAATCCTCTTAAACCAATCTCATGGGTGTTACAGTTAGACGGGAGTGAAGATATTTGGGTTGTTTTTTATTTGAACTTGTTATTTTTTAAAAAAAAAAACTAGCATAATTTTAACCTTAGTTGACCTAGGGAACAAAGGAGGAGCATAAGTGATTAATTATTAGTAGCTTAGAGCACGAGTTAAAAATCTCAAAAGGCATACTTGGAACACCTAACACTTTGAGAATATACCTTAGAAAAACCCAACAATGTATATTCCAAAAATCAAGATGCTACTACAAGAGGATGATGATATTGGGGCGAATTTCCAAGTGATTAAAATGTGTAAGCAATTATTGGCCAAGCCATTGTAGCAAATTCGCCTAATGCATAGCTATCGAGAGGCTAATATCGCATCCGGTGGGTTAGCAAATATTGGTGTCAAGCAAACATCTCCCTTCGTAATCCATAACACGCTCCCGACTTAGCGCTCTCGCATACTTAGTAATGATATTGTTGGGGTGGCCTAAGTAGCTAGTTTGCTTCTAGTTTAGGGTTTTTTTTTTCTTTTATTCACTTGTATGAGGTTTCCTCTCTTTTGCATAGGAAAAAATAGTATATTCCAAAAATCAAATTTGACCAAAACAATAATTTAAGACTTACCATAAATTAGTAAAAGATTTTATAGATTAATGAATTGAACAAATTCATTTCAAAATATACTTTTAAAATTACTACATTACCTCCATACCTAAAAAATAACCAAAGCAAAAAAAATCCTTAAAAAATACAATCAAATAAAATCAATGCATAACAATTAAGTTAATAAAGCAAATTAATTATGTCAACCAATCACTATAAAACAATGAATTATATATTGGAATAATTGAAATTACAATTCAAAATTTAATCATAACTACATTAATCGTGAA
The DNA here is from genome assembly GCA_008642245.1 of Bassia scoparia. Taxonomy (NCBI): domain Eukaryota; kingdom Viridiplantae; phylum Streptophyta; class Magnoliopsida; order Caryophyllales; family Amaranthaceae; genus Bassia; species Bassia scoparia. The sequence continues at coordinate 71,725 of SNQN01000114.1, forward strand.
ATTGAATTATTTTAAAAAATTCTTAGTATAGTGTTGGATTGTTTAAAAATTCTACAATCCTGTTCCCACTCAAATTCCTAACTATATTTTCAATTACAAACTTTAATAATAAAAGTACACTAGAAACAATCACATTTAATTTGATCTAAAAAAAAAGTAGAACTTGGAGTCTCCAAAACTTGAAGAAGTGCGAATGTGTTATATATACAACTACCATCCTACACGTTTGATTATTATTTATGCAATTCATGCAAAAACTTTGTAAGAATAATAATATTCACCTTCTATCARCCTACAAGTTTGATTATTATTTATGCAATTATGCATGAATTTTAAATAAAGAGTTAACAAATAGCAACAATTAAGTTGAAAYCATGCAAAAGAATGCAGCTTACCTAACAGATCTTTACTAATGATTTTGTATGTWCATGCAAAGAATAGATTTATGTCATCCAAATTAATCTCCTAATTTATATACTTATACATATTAATAAACACCTTCAAGATCATATATACTGTATCTTCTATGTAAAAAAAAGCCATATATTGTCAAGGTGAACTTTTAAACAGTACAATGGCATCATTTGAAATTTGGGTATATTTAGGCTGCATTTTCATAGTATGCTCACAACTGCTGCACATTTCCTCTGCTGAAGATCAACAAAACAGAAACCGGCCTTCTGTGATTCCCGATGCAGATGTATCAAAGCCATTCACATGGACCTTACCTGCCCCAAAACCCGAGAACAAAAAAGACAAAAAAGGCCACAGAGAAGGGGGTGGTAAGTCTGTAAATGAATGCAACTGCAACTGTAACTGTGATTGCGAGAAGACTCATTGCAAAGATGAAGGCCGCGAAAAAGGTCCTGGACCTGTAGTCTGCATGCCCATGGAATGTAATGCTTTTGGGTGCAAACTTGGWGGTGGYATGAAAGTTGAAGCTGATAACACCATCCAGATCCCGACTTTTATGGCAGCCGGAGGAGACCAACAGGGACGAAKCAGGCCCTCTGATAGCATGAACTCTACAGCTGCAGGACATCACTGATAAAGATGGTTAATAATTCTCTGTCCAAGTTACACAACACAACTAAATAAGAGCCAGGGAAAACAATATGTTTTGTGGGTTAAATTATGTAGGAAA
>SNQN01000114.1:94173-105113 GCA_008642245.1 Bassia scoparia
AACAACACTTGTTATGCACCTACCTAACCCTTTATTAGTGCTTACTTATCACGAAGGAGACAAGGTAAGTTGGTAAATGGGGAGTAACTAACTTGCGTTGAGCTGTATCAATCATTGGGCGTTATTTCTTGTCTGACTGATAGTGTTAATTATGTATGAAAGAATACATTGTATGGTCATTCATAGAAAATGAAAGTGTTTTCTTTATTGTAGTCTAGCTTGTAGGTCACGATGTGTCTATTCTTCCTGAATCAATACAGCCGCCATACTTCAATCAATTTCAGTGCATTCATTTATATTACATTCTCATTGCTTATATACATACTGCTCTGTCGTATTTGATTACAATCCGAGTGCGCTGAGTGAGGTTGACCAAGCCATAACTTTGCTATCAGAGCCGGACCTTCTGGCGCGATGCACCGACGCAGGCTCGAAGGATGGACTCACTTGAGGGGGAGATGAGGGGGAACTACGAGAGGAGTGCAGCCGAGAGCGGACGACCGACCAACTAACATGGGGCTAGACACGCCCACCAGCAGATTCCGGAAGATTCATGGCAGGTAGCACACAAATCACCCCGAGCAAAAAGCTCGAGACGATAGTACGCCTTTCAATGGCGGTGGGAGAAGGACAGCCCCAGTAATGATGCGCCTCCGAGGTTTGGGCCACCGCCCTCAAGCGATCCGGGTCGGGGTTTATTGAACGCGACGCGGAGACGGTGGTGGCAGGGTTGGCGGAACGGACACTCAAACTGCGTAACGAAGCTGGACTTACTATTTTGATGGGAAAAACCCCGACGTGGATATTTGAGGGCTGAAAGGTATTTTAACTTCTATCGGTTTTGACCGAGGAGGGAGTGGGGCTGCGTTGTGGGTTTGACGGCGAAGCACTCTCCGGTTCCAATGGCTGAGAAGGCCAATACGCGATGGAGGATCTCCGAGGGTTGTTGTTGCGTCAATTCCGACTCTGTCGGGTGTGTTAGCCTCAATTGAGCAGTTGGCTGCGTTGGAAAGGATTGTGAGCTGTTTCTGATATTCGTAATAGCCATACAGTTTAAACTTATTGGTCTCCTTTGGACGAATGCCCTGAGTCCCTATTCCAATGGACAATTATCAAATCGGCTTCGAATGAAATCAAAACTGAGTGGAGACTCAGTGGGCCCTAAAATCTGGAGAGCTATGGAGATTTCGATGAGGTGGAAGAGAAGTTAACGGCCCCAACCCATTACTCCACTACCGGACTGACTTGATGGGCACGCAGCAGTTGTCTATTTCACGGGTCGGCATGCAAGGTAGGGTTCAATCCTACCAGCCCACAGCTGCACACTCAAGTACCCCAAGCAGTGCACGAACAAACAACAACCCAGATCACAATCCCACTCTCTCTCTAACCAACCGACCAAAAACCCGACTTACGTGGGAGCAACTGGAACCGGGGACAGCGGCGTGCGGACGAGGAACACAAGGTACCGTCGGGAAAACAATTTGTGTTTCCGCTGTCGGCAAATGGGGTCGCCACCCCGGGCCTAGGCGCGGCTCAATGTCATCTCGCCGGCGATTTGAGGAGGAGGAAGGAGATGCGACGACGAGTAGAGAGGAGGAAGAGCCACCCAGGTAAACTCGTCGATGGTCTCTCTTAATTCTGTAGTGGGTTGCGGCGTCACGCCACTTAAGTTAGTGGGTCGGATCGGTGGACTCGAGGTGGTGGTGCTAGTGGGACTCCGGCGCCACCCACAACCTTGCATTTCTCTCAACGGTGGTGGCTCGGTTGTCAATACGATGACTAAGCGTGTGGTTTCGGGTGGTCTGGCACTGGACACCCAACTGCGTCGGGGGTGTGTAAGGGGGTACAATCGATTGCAGGGGATGAATTTAAGGGGGATTTCCTACCATCGACCTTGGAAGTTCAGATTGTAATATTGGGGGTTCAGTGGCTCCGTCAAATTGGGTGAAGCACCACATTGGAGGATGTTGGCATGACTTTGTGGACCGTGGTAAGGCGGGTTGAGCTGCGAGGTGACCAAACTTTGGATGACCAGGTCATCCACTTTAAGACTGATTAGGCCCTGATGCAAGGAGAAGGATGGGTGTTGGTTGGAATTGGAACCATCGAAGATACACCAGGTGAATTTCCACTTCCATTCATATTCTGACCAAATTTCAACAGTATTTGGACAAACTACAAGGCTGTGTTCGAGATGCCGAGGGCCCTTGCCACCAAACTAGAGTAAGGAACATGCCAACTTCCAAAGGGGATCCAACCCGATTCAGGTCAGACCTTACAAATCCCAAGGTCAGAAGGCGAATAATGAAAGATGTGCAAGGATGCAGTAATGCGGGAATATTCAGGCTTCGTCCAGCCCTTTCATCCTAGTCCGGTCCTCCTTGTGCAAAGCACAGGACGGTTCATGGGTTTCTGTGTTGATTATCGGGCCTTGAACAAGGAAACATGTTCCGGACAAATACCCTATCCCGTCACGAAGGTTACTTACGAGTTGCATGGGTCTACGGTGTTTTCCAAGCTGGATTTGAAATCCGATTACAAATCCGGCGTCAAGATCTGAGGTATTCTAGACGGCGTTCGTACTCATGAGGGGCACACGAGTTCCTCGTCATGCCTTTCGGGCTCACCAACCGCCCCGCCACGTTTCAATCCCTTAATGAATGATGTGTCGTCCATTCCTTCGGAAGGTTTGTGCTAGTGTATTCTTCGACGACATTCGTAGTCACCGTCCAATGAGCAAATCACTGTGAACAATCTACATCTTGTGTTGGGGGTGGCAAATCAGTACAGCAGCATTCCTTGTTTGCCAACATGATAAAAGTGTGAGTTTTGGTTCGGCAAGAGAGTGACATACCTGTCCATACTCGCACGATGTTTGTGCTGTACAGAGAAAATCCGAGCAATGCTTCGATTGGCCTGAACTCGAAATTCGGAAGTACGAGTGGTCTTGGGTTGACGGGGTATTATCGCCAATGTGTGTGGCAGGTTATGGAAGTATTGCGCCCCATTACGGACAACTGCGCAAGATCTCTATGGGTGGACTTCGATTCAGCCAGGCCTTCTGCCCTCAATCGGCTATGGTCTCCGCTTCCGTTTGGCCTTCCGGATTTTCCATCAGGTGTTTATTGTCGGGTTGATGCGGTGGGGCTGATGGGTTTGGGAGGCCAGTGCTAATGCAAAATCAGCGGCCTTTTGGGCCATATTATAAGCCCACTTCTGGGTCTTCGGGTCGAATCTGGAGTCAATCTACGAAATAGGAGCTTATGGACAATCGTCCCTTGCACGTCTGAAGTGGAATTATCTCCTTGGTCGCATCATTGTTAGGACGCACCAACAAAGTCTTAAGTACTTGTTGGCGCCAAGGTGAAGTCGGGTCTGAGTATCAACGATGGGTTCGAAGTTAATGTGTATGAAGTTCGACAATTCAATACAGTCGGGTAACGTCACATAAGGTGCCGACGCCGTCAGACGAGTGGACCTCTACTGAGCCTTGCTGGCCTTGTTTTACCACAAGTGGAGTGGATTGGCCTCGTAACAAGTCCAATTAAGCTGACCCATCATTAAGGGGCCAAACATGATTGTTTAAGCAAATCAGAAAACTGACTTGGTTCACGGTGGTGCACTGATGATGAGTTAAGGGGAGGATGGTTTGCGCCTAATCACCCAGTGTCGAGAATTCTGGCCTATATGGACAATTCCGCATTGTGGAGGACACTCCGGAGAATTTTAAGACATACCTTCGAATAGCCCAGATGGTAGTTGGTATGGCATGAGGAAGGACAATCTGCTCCTTGTTCAAATCTTGTGATGTTTGCCAGAGAAACAGAATCAATGCAAGAGCACCAGTGTTTGCTCCAACCTTCCCATCCCATCAGGTTTGGGAGAAGATTACAATAGGATTTCGTGGAAGCCTTGCCTAAGTCTCATGGGTTTGACACCTTGCTTCGTGGTGTTGATCGGTTTACTAAAGTACGGGCATTTCATTGGCCTAAACATCCCTTCACGGTTTCGCAGTGGCTCGGAATTTTTGTTTAAGGAGGTTGTTGGGTTACATGTTTTCTCCTATAGCATTGTCTCGATTCGAGAACAAAATCTTCATCGAGACCTTATTCTGGAAAGAGCTTTTTCGTTGAATGGCACAAGTTGAATCGAAGTCACGGCCGTATGTCATCCCATAAGTGAGGGCAAACGGAAAATTGTTAACAATCTGTGGAGACGTACCTTCAGGTGCTATTGCAAGTAGGCACCCAAGCCGGATGGGCAATGCTTCCTTGGGCTGGTTTGGCAAACTCCTCTGTCCACATGTCCCACCAAAATCACTCCTTTCAAGGCCTTGTATGGGGAGTCCTCCCCCTATCATTCGGTTCAGCCTGGGCGACTGGAGGGGTGGCTCGTGGAGCAGCAACTTCAAGAACGGAGACGCAATCCAGATGATTTGAAGGTCCAATTGGTCGGCACAGCACACAATGAAATTGGTGGCTGATTCTAACGTCGTGAGTTGGAATTTCAGACTGGGATTGGCTTTTTCTCAAACTACAACCCTATCCATCATTCGATTGCCAAACGACCCGTTGAGAAGTTGGCACTCGTTTTATGGGCCTTCAAGGTGGTCAGCGAATTGGAAATGTGGCTTACAAGTTGGAGCTGCCCTGGCAGCAAAGTGCACCGGTTTTCCATGTATCTCACTCAAGGCAGCTTGTGGAGCACCACTGCCTCGTCAACCTTGCTCCTCAGCTCAATGCTGACCTGAGAGTGGTTGTGCCGCCTGAGTACCTCCTAAGCATTCGTGAAGTGCCACATCCGCAGGGGAACAACTAGGGAGTGTTAATCAAATGGCAGGGACTGAGGAATTTGAAGCTACTTGGGAGGATGCGACTATGATTGCTCTTCGTTTTCCAGATTTCCATTTTGCGGGCAGATGGTCTTGGTAGGGTATGTTATGCACCTACCTATAACCCCTATATGTACTTACTTACTCACGAAGGAACAAGGGTAAGTTGGTAATGGGAGTAACTAACTGCCGTGAGTGCATCAATCAATTGGAAGTATCTTGTCTGCACTGACTCTCATATATGTATGAAAGAATCATTGTTCATGGTCTTTCAGAAAAATGAAAGGTGTTTGTCGTTATTGTAGTCTAGCTTTGTAGGTCTACTATCGTACTATTACCTCCCTGAAATCAATACAGCGCCATACTTCCATCATCTCAGTTGCATTCATTTTAATTCATCTCATTAGCTTATATTTACATACTGCTCTGTTATTTGTATTAACAAATCCGACGTGAAATTTCATACAATTAAAATTATTTGTTACTTAAGTCACTAAACATCAAATTGATGAATCATTCCGATTACAGATACACAAAAAAAGTGGGGAGATGATCTATCTTAAGCCAAACATAAACGATGAGGAGTTTAGAGAGGTCAAATGTAATACACAGCATAGCATAAATCATGTCSCATACCTGCTTTTTCACTTGTGAGTGTGAGCRAGCTATGCTACCTTTTATAGGTTGGATACCATTTTTATCCACGCGGAATCTTACTTTACCATACTGGATGAGAATAGTATTATCATCTTCAGACACCTCAACCACAGTAGCTAACTTACCTCCTAAACGCTTCACGTGGACCTGCTCACCGGGTTGAGGTGTATGTAGAACTTCCACATCTTCAGAAACACGATCTAATGTAGGACGATGACTTTCTACCAAAGATTCAATTGCCGATTCAGCTTTCTTTATGAGAGAACCGTACTGATCAACATCAGCAATTCTTAATTTTTTCTCAAACTCTTTGACAATAGTTTCCATTTCAGATTTCACAAGCTCAATGTCTTCTTCAATTTGTTGGGTCTCCTTTTCAATCAGAGCCTTCTCACGCCAATCAAGATCTTGTGTTTCATCTTCAATCTTCATATTATTAACATAAATTATAAACAGAAGAGCAGTTATTAGAACAAAGATCCTAAAATATCAGAACACACCAAGCTTTACCTKTCAAAATGATAAGAAAGTCTAAGGTTTTCCCAAACATTTAGTAGACATATAATGTGCTTCTCAGGTTAGTAATCTTAAATCATTATTTTATCAATTCAATATGAAAGGTACTAAACTTACGCATCCATAATCATTAACTGGAAATTCTTATGGCAATTCCGTGAATAAATTAGATATCCTTCATTTGGAAAAGACTGAAAACTAATATGGTAKTCTAATTCAGGACAATTTAGAYGYAGAAAAAAAGCTGAATTAATCAATTAAAACAGATAATTACTTACACTAAACACACTATCAGAAATCTCCATATCAAGTGAAAATGTAGYYATCAATTATTCACCTTTTGATAGCATAACATAACAGAACAAAGCTAGAGTAGAATTATCAAAAAATAATCAAGCATAAAAAAGATTGGCAAAGAAGATTTGTGCTAGAAGGCTAAAATTGTTAGTTTCATAACTTTCATTTACTTTAGATAGTAAAATGCTTAAAAATTTAAATTTTAACATTCATGGATCATATGACATTTATGGTTCTTCAAAACAGTTTTTATATATTYTAWAATTATTAACTCTGAAAATCATTTGGACAACATAACAGTAAGACATCATTCTTTACCTCACCTTCCCTGTTTTAAATATCTATCTTCAATCGTTATAAAGTGTAAAATGAACCTGATTACCCTTAACTGAACTTTTTTAAACTGGATATGCCCTTATCAAAATATATTTTTTTTATCTGAACAATAAATTTTTCCAATAATACATGAAATTTCGGAGAAAAGAATAAGGCCTGCTTGCTAGCTTTGTAACATTCAACTAAAGGAGGAAAAAATCCAATCTTTCTTTCTATGGACCTACTTCAATGCATACATCACATAATCTTAAGAATAAGTTCGTCTATTATTTTATTTTATCTTGGGTGCCATACACGATAAAGATATTTTAAAGTTCTTAGGAAGAAGTCAATTTCTTCCTAGGACATGTATCATACAAGTATATTGTTGAATATTTTATAAGGACATGCCATATATGCTTATCGCCCATACCCGACAACAAAGATAGTAGAGATTATCACTAGATAGTCACTCAAAGTAATGTGGAGAATTATTGGCATTCCTTTAAAAAACAAATTAATGCTTAAAATCTTTGAATGCAGTCAAGAGCTCACACCCTGCGAGACAGTTGCTTAGTACCTCACGCACATCGTAGTGCACTTATATTAATCAAAGAGAAGCCTATGCACTTGCCAACTCAAGTCATAATCAGATTTTCCATATTAAGCTGTTCCAAAATTAATAAACCATTTGCTCTAGACTGAAAATGATCAGAAATGAAGTTATTACTTATTAGCAGAAAGTTGGTGTCGCAAAACATAGCCTACGGGAAAATAGCCTGCGTTGTTTTAGACACTGTAAGACGCAACTATAATCATGTACGAAGAGTGGAAAGTCTCAAACGGAGGGTAGAGGGAGACCAGAAAAATGATTGATTGAAGGAGTTTAGAATAGATATGAGCATGGGATTTGTAGGAGAATGAGCTCTCAGTTTTAGGGTAGTTGGAGAAAATCTTGTGGAATGGCCACATGGATGATCAATTTTTGGTTCATGTAAGTTGAACCCATTAATGGATTAGGCTTAGATTGATTGTTTTGCTCTGGAATCAAGTAAAAGCATTTTACAGCTTAACTCTCTACATATACTCCGAAACGATGTGTTAATAAGCAGGTACTATTGTTTGAGATAGGTGCGTTGTACCATTTTCGCTAAGGGAAGCTGACGTCTAAGCTTCAAAACAGGTTGTGACTTGTGCTTGTAAAGTAATAGGACAGAAAACCTTATGCAGGCTTTAGCATATTCCATGTAATAGAAGGACAAACCTAATGCAGGCTTGAGGCAGATTCCAATCATTCCATGTAATGAAAATGGCTAATGTATGACATTACTACATGATGTAAAATAGATGATCGATAAATATAAAAATAATAATAAAAAATATGCACCTTTTAAAAACCTAATATCCGTGGTGCTACCATATTTCTGGGAATCCCCCAATGTTCATCTGATACTACATAATCTAACCATTAAAATACACAAATCTTTAGAAATCTTTTAAAACTATGACCCATAACCAATGGTCATAACTGGTTTTTTATTAGATCATTGTGTTGCCGCTTATAAATAGCTAATCAAGTTTTGCACATCAAGTACGATAGTTCTTACTACCTGAGTTCAACTTTTTATGTCATATCAAAGATGAGGTGTAACAAAAGATCACAAAAGAACTAAACCCCCTATCAAGAGGTCTAGACTAAAGAAAATTCTATTCTGCAACACATAAAGTACCAACATTGAACAGACTGTACACAAACGATTGAAGAATAGAAAACCGCGAACGATTAGAGAGCTTAGCTGTCGCAATCTTCAATTCATCATAAAGTACTGAATCCAATAATCACTAAACAATCAAATTGCAGACTCAAATTCCATAACTCATAGTAAGATCCATTACATCAGACGAAGGGGATGCAGCTTGCTAGCCTTCACCCAGTCCTGTTTCCTCATTAGGACTGATATAGCTGGCCTTTCTCTGGGCTCTTTTCTGATCAACCTCTCAGCCAGTTTCTGCCATGATCAACAACTCTTATCATCCAAGCCAAATTTCCTAGCAATTCTCAAGGCTTGTTTCACCAGAAGTTCTCCCATACACTGAAAAGGTAGGCTGTAGTGGTCCAACGAGAACTCCATAGCTGCATCTCAAAATCGAGCAACAGTTCTTAGCGCTTAATCCAGTAATGAGGTAGTTTATAACAGCTAAATTCACTCTATCTTTAGGATATTTGTAATGATGTTGGCGAATGCTACAAACCTCAGAAGATCAGTCCCATCCTCAATCTCGTCAATATGGACTAGGAATCTTTAAAGCGCTCCACAGAATCTTGCCATATTGCCCAAAATGTGACCACTAAAAGTAGAGAGGTTTTCCAAAGATTCAATTAACAAAGAGAAAAATAGAAGAGTTTTAGTATAGGATAAGTATTCTCAATACAGCGTGATATGAAGAGGAAAGAGAAAATTCAACCATGATGATCTCCATATCTCCAGACAAAATCAAACCAGGGGAGCTTAGGGATGCTTTGGCTGGCAAGATATAGGCCAGCCTTTGACATCAAGGACATGAGTCCCAGAGTTTTCATGGAAGCAGTTTTCCCACCTGCATTTGGCCCTGAGATGATTACCACACMGGTTTTAGGTCCAATTTTAATGTCTATTGGAACAGGGATTTTTGGCTCTTCATCAGGCAGATCTCTGAAGTACAGCATACTGGCTTTCTCATTTAAGTTCTCTAAATTTCCTGAATTGGATTCCGGTGCATCCTTCAAGCTACCCAAACATGGTCCAAGRAATAAAGGATGCCYTACCCCTTCAATATCTACCAATAAAGCATCATCATATGTACCTGAAAATAATGTAGGACAAACTGCATCCAACCAATTAGCGTAACRGGCTCTTGCGACTGCAAGATCGACCTCCTGGATTCTATGCAACAAATCACTGACATCAGCTGCTGAATTATTCAACTCAGAAGAAATCATGCTCAAAATAGCTCGTTCCTCATCCTTTTCACAATTTGCTAGCCATACTTCCATGTTGTTCAAGTCCACTGCCTCTTTCGGTTCCATGAAGTATGTTGCTCCAGAACTACTAACATCTAAAACCACTCCCCCTGGAAGCAAAGATCTACGGGAGGCTTTAATGCCAACACACATCCTTGATCTACGATTTGTAACAACAGCTCTGTCAATACCCCCAGCCAGATATACTTTATGTGAAACACTTCGTAGAAGAGCATCTAAAGCATCCATGTTCTTTTTCCTTTCTAACCTAATGAACTTCAAGTCATCACTAGCTCTATCGAGCACTATTGAAAGTTTACAGTCTAGACAAAATTCTATCTTCTGCTCCAACTCAGCCAGAAAATTGCAATTCTGAAGAATGTCAAGTAAGGGATAGCTCCTGTTCCAAGTTCCAACAGAACCAACTAAGTAAACCCCCAAAGATTATTGATTGTGATATAAAGTGGATTATTATTAAGGCTAACCGAACATTATTACATAGAAAATTCCTTCCAAAAATAGAATCCGCATATCCCTCATTATAATTTATTAATACAACAACGCACCCTCAAACTTTCACAAAAGATTGCAAATGAACCATAATGATATGAAAAACTCTTTGTGATCATCATTTATATCAGAAAATTACACCGGTGCCTCTAATGAAAACCTTCTAATTGGCTTACTAAGAATACCAAAAGTTCAGTAAATCCGATCTATGCGGTCCCATAAAAAAAAAGCTTGTTATATACAGAAGAGAATTGTTCCGCCCCAATTTAGTTCAATAAGTATCCTCTTTAAGCATATCACCAAGATGAACTAAGAATGCCTCTAATTAACATTTTAGCACAACACTATAATGCACAATATCATAAATTCATGATCAAAAACAACAATTTCAATCCTAATTAATATTCATAGTATAAAATTACATTTCAAAAAAATGCAGCTCAACTAACCTTCCACTATGATCATCAGAAGAAAATTCCACCAACTGCTCCCACAACCGCCTCGCCGACTGCAGCGTCCGCTTAACCGAACAAAGCTCMCCAATCGAGAGCAACTCACCGGAAGCAGCCTTCTCCACAACACCAGAAACATCAACAACACCGGAGAAATCCAARGGGCTAGGGAGGCCCAAAGCAGCAGTAGTTTGGGCCAGGAGCTTCTGGCTCTCATCCAAGGAGCGGCCCACCGGTATGGACCCGTTCTGGGCCGAAGAACGGCCCATTGTGGTGGAGGTAAAGGGGGAGAGCTGACTGCAGAGACGATTCCATTCTAGGGTTTCTAGGGTTTCGCGCTGGAGCTGTTCGGTGAGTG
>SNQN01000114.1:105138-180738 GCA_008642245.1 Bassia scoparia
GTGGAGGTGAATGAGAGAGAGAAAGATCGCGAAGAAGAGAGTGAAGCGTGGTTGCGCGCAGGAGAAGACGAGAGGGGAAGGTGGCGTTGAGGAAGATCAAGGTGGTCGTGAAGTTGGAGAAGGTTGAGCCTCCATTAATGAGGGAAAATTACTAATTTGGGACGAAATTTAGTTGGTAGTTTAAAGTTTGTTATCAATTATCAGAATGGTGTTTGATTTGGTAAAAAAAGCAGGTTTGAAAGCTAATGCATATCGGTTTAAACGCATTCTGCGACATATGTTCGATTCTCCGAATGGGTCCAAGCATTTAGTTGTTTGTCCGATAATTTTTTTAAGATGTTTACTAGGCTAATCGCAGAATTTCCGATTCCGATTTTTCGATCCGAATATACGGTTTTTTTTTTACTGAAAAATAGTTTCCTTCCGTTTTTTCTAAATTCGGAAAAACCGTAGAATCAAGGATACATCCGGTTTCTAAATCCCGAAATCGTACGGAACCGGAATGCCAAATTTGAAAATCGATATCCCGAATTTGAAAATCAGATATCCGAATTTCCGAATATATGTAAAATTGCTTTAATTCAAAATCGAAACGGAATCCCCGATTTTAAATTCAGAAAAATCGGATATTGATCCAAAATGATTTGGATTTAATCAAAATGACATTAAAATCACGCAATATTAAACTCCAAACCGAATGATACGGATATCCCTTTTCCCGATACCGATTTTATTCCGATATCCGGAAATTCAAAAAATCAGGATTTTTCGACGAAATCGAAATAAAAATAGATTCCAAAATTCGATATCCGAAAAGTCGATCGAATTTTCCGGTATCCCGTATAGAACAGCCCTAATGTTACCTTATTCATCGAAAAGCATACTTCATACATTGATTCGACTCAATATATACATTACCAACTAGGTTCTACATAAAGAGAAGCTATCAAACTCAAGTCCCCTTTTAATACACCAAGCAACACAACACCGCTTTGAAACGTCAACTCTTTTAGTGGATATAAATGTAATTATATGTTTCGCACAATAACAGTATCTCTCATAATACAAAGGAAACGAGACTTTTTTATGGAACAATTATGCTCCACTAATTTAAATCACAAACAATGCCCTTAAAATTAAATGTCTTAAGGAGGAAGGAATTGGTTAGGTAAGTGAGATCAAAATCCTCAACCTCTCACAGTACTCCACCCATTGTAAATGTAACCCACACACCTTGTAGCCATAGAACCCACCAAAAAAATAAGAAATTCCCAGTGATACCCTCTATTTTTACCGATTCCCAGTGTAACCTTATGTTTTTAATTCCCAATGTGACCTCTAACTTTTTCTTCTGTTCCAATGTACTTTAATGAGCAGTTTTCTTAAATATATGCAAAATCCTAAAATAGATTAATATTAACGAAAAATCAAAAATTTAACAGAAAAAAACATTAAATAAGCCACTGTACAATCAATGACAGTTTAAGGTCACCACTGATTAAAAATTACAGCTTACCAGATGGAAAAAAAGCGGTCAAAAATAGAAATTAACCAACTATGAAGTCTTTCCGCGTCTAAGAATATACGAACATGAGCCGCGAGATACTAATTTCATTTGATCGAATATTTCGTTATATATATCCGAGAATATATTTCCATCCCTGGGGGTCCTCGTTTTTCCCGAACTAATACTAGATTAATGCCCATGTCGAACTAACTCAATGAGAAGGAAAGGGAGCTTGAATTTCACAGAATTTATGCCAAATTAAGAGATGCTGCCCTTCCGAGTGCAGTGGTTTCTTTTCTTGTGTTTTTTTTCCATGGCAATAAAAAAAGATAATTTGGATTGATATTGCATCCGATTTTGGCACTCAACACTATCCTGAGAGCAACCTTACTTACACCACTCTTCGATCAATTGGCCTCTACCATCAACTTTATTACATTTTTTGAAAGAAAAAACTGTAAATTCGCGGCGGTTATTTACAAATAGTTTTTTTAACGAGCAATGTCTCTAATATTACCATGGACATTATTATGTATCAAGTGTGATCAACCTTAATTCCTGTAGCAAACATTTATAAATTTACTGCCTCCCGTGAGGAGGAAACCCTGATGAAACCCTTTACGTACTGCGCCAGGCCCCTACACATCTTCGTGTTTCCCTCGGCGAAACCGCCCGGTCGCTCTTGTGCTTCTCCTTCGCTCAGGGGCTCCGGCGAACCGCTGGTCGTGTTTGCTGCGCCGGTCTGGCGCGTTTGTCGCCTGAAATTTGCTGCCTCATATCTTTAGTCTCTCTTCACATTCTGTGGATAGGGGATTTTGCGTATGTCCCCATTCTCTTTCTTCACCCTTGCCTCTTATCCCACCCCTCTGTACTTCGTATTCGTGAAATGCCCGACGCTAAACGAACGCTTCACTGTTGTGTTTTCGCTCCTAGCTAATACTTCTTGGGGATCGTCTTCGTGAAAGCTAGTTACCTTACAGTAGTCTCGCAATTCGACTGCTTCGCCCGCGGAATTCGGGTTTTAGGTTCCGTCGACGTGTTGGTTGTTGATTCGTTGCGCATTACTGTCGCATCTAAGTTTTGTGTTGAATCTTACCCCGTTTGGGACGCAACGTTTGTTTGTGCCTCCTGGAGGTAATCTTAGGGAGTGCTAAGTACTGAGAGAGTTGATGGTGTCCGCGTTCATGTTGAGTATAGGATTACCGACGCTGGGCACTTAATCCTGAAGTCGGACTTTTGGTAGGTTCTGGAAAGTCTGACGACAAAGCAGGGTCTTATCCAATAAACATATATCGATTTACCATCAGATTTCTTAGTAAACGCCGCCAGTATACGTTTTCAATGACATCGCATATACTCTACAGAATTTGTTACCGTCCATCTGATGAATGAAGACGATATTTCTTTTAAGGCGGTGAGTGTTTCTACTAAACAAGAACCAATTCGTGGCAAGTTATGTTGTCTTGTACTGATGCGATATGATAAAGTGTGTCCTTTACTGATCAAACTCTCTTTATAGGTTTATGCGGAACACATTTTGAATGTGAATATTAGCGCGGTTTGAGTAACCTGTTCTTCCCTCCATAACATGAGTGCCTTTTTCAGTAGTTTTCCTATCAAAAAAAAACAATAAAATAAAATGATTAATCCATCTCCCTCAATGTTTGAGTTTGGATATTCTTCTTCACGGCGTTCTTCAAGATTAGTTTTTGTTGAGATTTCCCAGAAACACTATTTTACTACAACGCTCATTCATCAACAATTCTTTAAGAACCTTATATCTCACAGTACGCACCCTCTCCACTATCAAAGTCGTATGAATTAGTCTTGGTGTAACTCACTTAGTCTCTTCTTTATCTACAATATTATTTTGGCCCCGAAAGTTATTCTGGGGACCTCAAGACTCTTTCAGAGCGGTAAACTCATTTTACGTTTCAAAGAATAAGTGACATTAAGGCATGAAACAACCATCCATGAAGCGTAGATCAGAGGTCGTAGATATTATTAGATAATAGTTTCGATTAAAAACAAGCTAACTTGCTTCCTTTCTTCGATGTATTTGATTTTGCTCTTATATCTTTTCTATGGACAGACAGGGAGACTCTGAAAAAAATGAAGGTCAAAGGCCCAGCAACGAATTATGGGTACATTAGATACCATGGCACCATAATGCTTAACCTTATTGCCAATTATACATTTCTGATCTAATGGAACATTCTGACCATTGTCAATGACGTTCAAATATTTTTTTAAACTATGAAACATTATATCTAACTTTCGAAATATATTAAGTGTAATAACCATTCTTATCAGAGAGTCAATTCACTCCAATATCCCATTCCCATTTGACTTTTGTAACTCATTTAATTATTTTATTGAATAAAATGATGTTTTTTGTCTTTTCCTCAGAGAAAATCGTTAACAATAACCATAACAAGGAGATTGAGAACGCAACCTCTCAATCTGCATACCATCCTCTATTAAGTAAAATGTATTGAGGTGTTTTATCATAGATCTCATCTCGCCTTATTATGTTTTTTGGCAAAGTTCGTCTTTCTGAGACAGAGGTTTAAGTTGCACACCTCGTATAAAAAAGGCTTAATTACGGATAAAACAATCCAACAAGAAGATGAAAGAACCGGCGGGGGGGGCGAGGGGTCGAACTTTTGTGCCAAAGATAAATTTCCTGTCACAAATTCTAGGAACATGAAAATGACATTATTTCGAAAAAGTATCGGACCAAAATAAACCCATGCTGGTTCATCAACTCCTCTGTCTCGTGACCAACCACCCAAAAAAAAATTGCAACTCAAACAAGGAGATAGCGGCATAAAACAAAAAGATTTATGCCCTTTTTTCGTCACGAGTCACTATACATTGGATAAATTAGGAAAACTAATTCTCGATAATATGCACTCAATAATGTTCTTTTGAGACCGAAGTGCTATGTGGTTATCGACGAGCACCGGAGTACACATCATTATAAATCCTGACATCCATCTATTAAAGACAAGCTCATGTCTAGCTCAGCTAGGAAAGATAGTAGTTTTGTGAGCTCAATTTAATGGTTTTCGATTACTCTAACTATTGCCCAAAAACACAAGCACACGTAGATAAGCTTTTATCAAAGGGTGAATAGGAGTTAACAGGAGACAGCCAACTTAATTATTTTGCACCCATTGTCGGCAGTGAACATCAGATAGCCACAATAGATTTACCATAAGTGCATTTCAATTGTTGAATTCGTCGTTACAAAATCGCTCCATTGCGAGAATGACCAACCTGCTGAAAATTTAAAAAACCAGGACAAATCACCGAAAAAACCCACTATGCCTTGTTCCTTTGCATTGCCTCTAGTGGCTGGTAAATGGCCTTACACTTCAGAATGGAATTTTGCAAAATTTTCAGATTGTGTCCAACAACAGTGTTCTTGACCAACATTAAAACATGGCTGACTACATCACAGATTCCCGAAATTTTATTTGTCCAAGGACGCATGTTTCCTTTGGCCTGTGCAGAGTTTTTGTTGCAAAATATGCCGCATTTACCTAATACTATGTATCATTTGTGCCTTGCTTTCCTAGTCCCCATACCTCTCTCTCACTGGGTCACACTAGCCAACAAACTTCATTCTAGCCCATAATCAGTGCCCCGTGACAACCCTGCAGTAATACCACAGAAATCATATGGCGCTGTGCACTTTTAATTATTGAGACTTTTAAGACACAACTAATTTCAGCCATGGCATGACCTATTACAAAAAATATAGCTCATCCTTAGTGCCCTTTAATTGAATCAAAGAGTTAGACTTCACCGTAAAATATGCACCTCAAAATTATTTCCATCTCGGGCCTTTTTCGTTAAACAGGAGACCTTTCCCTACAACGCCCTAGATGCGCAGTGTTCCCCTTCTTTGTATCACTGAGGTGCGTCCCCTCATCAAATGGTCTCCAAATACGTGCCTTGCCTTTACCATGCATTAGCCTTCCCTTTCCCATTCAATGAATATGCTCTATTTGACATAAAGGTGTTCAAAATCTTAAGTCATGATAACTCTGTACTAGACTTCAGTCCATATCTATAGCCTTAATTCCAGATGAGGCTGGACATAATTACTCTTCTTCACCTAACTTCACTTTATTGTTGTTAGACCCGAAAATAAAAAGATATAGCACTACATTCTGATGTTGAAATCCACAGCAATACCTATATATTCCTCAGATCTTAAATCACCAATTTTCCTAGTTTATTCATGCCTTAAAATGTGTCTCATAGTTTTGCAGGTTTTGCTAATAAAATATTTCACACATGGACCTTTATATTGCTTAGGAAGTGTGATTTCTTGTCAAGATAAAGAACTCTGAAATTCAGAGTCCCATGCACATATCTTGCAATCCCTACTGCAAGTGATCCTCATATGTCATAGACTTGGTAGCATAACAATCCCCGGCCTTCTTCAAATTTGCACCATTAACGAGGTTCAAAAAACAGAAGCATTTGTTTAGCTTAAGGTACAGTTTTACCTGAATGACCACAAAATGTGCTTGGTGTCCTCCACCAAGAAGCAATGTTCCAAATACCCCAGGATCCGACCAGCCAGTCCATGTGCTGAAAGACATTGACTCACGCCACAGCAAAAGAAGAAATGCAGAACTGAGTGAAGAAGAAAACTTCACTAGATGAGTACTGTTCACGACTGTCGATTCGTGAGGAGTGAACTGACCGCCAAAGAGTGAGTATGCCACCCCATGCCTTTGCAGGAAGTCACCCCTGTGCCGTGTTAGAGTGTAATTCGTGGAGGCGGTTGCACCACTCTCGATGTTGGCAGCAACTCAGCAGATCAGAGCGCCTGCCTTATGACAGGGGCACGCTATACGCTGCAAAGGAGATCATGCCAGACTGGTGGATAACAGATAACCCATCAAAATTGGCACGGGCAGGTGGCGTTGTATTAACTCTTCAGTAGTCTACTATGACAGCGTCTGTTGCGCGACGCAATGCCGTATAGCTTATGACCCTTTTGCAACGTCTGTCCTCTCCACCCACCACTCTGTTCGTGGCCTGTGGCAGCATTTCGCTGCGTGGTGCGGTAGCTCTTGGTGGCCTGTGCACTCTTATAGATCCTTCTTATGTGCCCCTCAGTCCACTTGATCGCCGGCTTGTGCGAGGAACACTTAAGACAGCCAGTTGTCAATGTCGTTGCCCTGGTGCCACTTGTTCTCCATTGTAGTTTTCACTGCGCTCCCCACTAGCTCTATGTTGCCCTCTCTTTGATAGGAGGCAGACGGGAAAAATGTCAGCGATCGTTAAATTGTGTGACGCTCTACTAATGTAACAGCACGTACAGATCCGTTGTGTGGTATCAATCAATTTTTCACTGGAGTCAACTATCGAACAAGTTTACCCAGCATCAACATTCAAAATAGGCTCTTGTTGGTTTATGGGCGAGGTACACTAATATATATCGCCCTTCAGTAGGGCTTAACTAAGACGAAATCCTCATCAAGATACACGGTATGTGTGTGACTAGGCAATGGACCAGTATGAGTGCTACCCTCTTCTCGCATGCGACATACCCTGCCACTCTGCGTTGGTTTTCACTGACAGTCAACAAGTGTGTTGAATAGCGACCCAGTCTGCTCCTCTGCTCCCCGGTTCACTTTTCAGACAGTTCGGCACTCAGTAGTTGTGCAATCCATAAATCCTCCTGCTCGAAACATCCGTGACTACATATAGACCGAACGGCTCTTATGCTTGAGATTGTAGACACAAATCTTATCGAACGCTATTTTGACTTGCGACTCCAAATCCGAATTTAAGTCGATTCCAAACTTGTAGTACGTGTGCAACCTTTGCCTCTGAATGAACTTTGAAGATGCCTATCTTAATCGTCGTGCGCTGTCTAGTCCGTGGGGCCACTCATTGAAGGCGTCTTGTTTCTAAGGTTTACAGCTCACAATACCAATCGAGGCATCTTTGCTTGATGCGTCGCTTACTCTCTTGAGTTGTTTTTCGGCATTTCGCTTCGTTTAACGGTTCTGGCAGACAGCGATGGCGACTTGTAATTTACTGCTCTCTTCGACAGTTCCGTCCTGTGCATAACCCAATTGGAGTCCCAAAGTTCAGCGATACATCGATTTAGCAGGAGACGGCAGAAACTACCTGACACTCAAGCTGTGCTAACAAAAGCAAGGGATACAAACACTGGTATGCCACCGTGATGTTTAGTGGATTGTAAGGAGGCGAGGCGACGGTCCTTGTGCCCCTGAGAACATGTGGATAGAGCCCTGTCCAGCGGATAGCGGAGCCTAGTGATGTGGGCACCGTAACAACTGCTATCTAGCAACTAACCACTGCACTCCTTGGACTGGGACGTTCCGGGAATTAGTCGTGGAACATCTCATATGCCTATGTTCTATCATACTGACTGCACTCTAGAGATAGCCACATTAGATCACTGTCAGCAGGCAATGCGTGTTGCACCTGGCATACAAATGTGGCATCAAACCTATGTACCCCTGTTCTAAACGCTGGACAGCACGCCAGCGTTTCGGCAAGCCAACACGGTTCTTTAATGAGCCTCACCGTGCCTTGTGTGGGCACGTTGCCTTGTGCCTCACTTCTGTTTTGCTTTGTGTGGGCGGCAGGCTAGTTTTCTGCCCATGTCCGCCGTGCACTAGACCCTACCCCATGAAGACATTATTCAGACACAATTCCCAAAGTTCCAATTGTCAAGCTAACTATTCCTTTACACAATGTTTTGACTCTAATATTAGGACTATAAATTACAAGCTTGGTGGCCTTTCAACGAGATTCTGCATCTATCCAACGAGTCACACATATATCTGCTTATCCGGTCTGCCCCTTTGTATCGGGGAAAATCTCAGAGGGCCGGAGAACTTAATTCATACCTAATGTCTCAACCAAACAATTTTTACGAAAGCTCCACCGTGCCTTGTTAACTGTAGGTGAGCGGTCACTGTTATTTTGTCCATAATTGCAGCTCTCTATGTGATCTTTTAGCATCGCAAGCAGGCAACTAAATTTTCAAGAAAGTTCCTTATAAAAAACCAAAATCGCACACAGTCCGAAAAAAACCATGGTTTCATTTGTCAAGCGTCTTCTGTTTATTTCATGACTAATTGCTAGCATATGTTAACTAAATAATGCAAATACTGTCTACAGATAGTTGAGTGACGAATTATGACTATAGACAATTGAGTGACAGGGTTTCAGGAGGGCGTCTTAACCGGCGCGCTTAACGAAGGATTAATCAGGTTTACTCTGAGAAGCTTAGCGTTAGAAATCTCGAGTGTTAAAGGCATGTCAATCCAGGTGTATGTATTATTCCCACCTGTCTAAAACATACGAATTGATTAGTTTCTCTTGAGATTGTAAACACTAGATGAACTTCAAGAGCGGATAAGAAAAACCACAGATGATATAAAACCAAGTGCACTGGCACTCAGCAGTGGCCAACGTTACACCATGACCAAAGCAGACCCGGCTCCCGTCCGCAGTACCAGGACAGGGAACCCTTCCTCAATTGTCTCTTCCGGGTATAAGTCGTTCTCTCAAGATGTGCATGCCTGGACAGTCAAGAAGGAACAAAAACATACTATATGTTGAAACACCAATAACAGGCGGGACACAATCAACTTTCCTTGGTGCTCGAAGACAGCCTACCACCATTCCATATGATCCTTATACTCAAAGAAACAAACTAAGCAAGGAAGAACATTTATTTTATCTAGAAGCATTAGATCACGAAAGAGTCAAACTTATTATCTATTCAAGCAACCAACAAACTAACAAAGATGCGATACAATGCATGTCTCTCGGGGTAGATATCTTACACACGATAAGTCCTGCCATGAACACAGCCTCCCCCAAAATCAACTATTGACCGCTAATCCATGCAGACGATGTACCATAAGCCAGACTTCTTCTTTCTACAACAAGCCTTATCAAAAAGACTTTGCACTTTTAGTTCCAACGTGTGCTATTGCACCATCTTGAAGAACACAGTTGGACTTCAATGTTAGTCTTACTCTTCGTTCTGGAAACTAAAGGAATTCGTCACGTTTAGCCATCACAAGTTCGTGGTACTCCTTTTTAATCGCGTCTCTGTTCCTCATTCTCACTATTGGGAACAAAATATACCCACATATCGTGATCAAACGAACCTTTTCAGACTTCAGTAGCCCCTTAAGTAGCCCTGAAAAAATAAGCATACAAGTAGGACTATGCCAAAAATTACGGACGATATTGTGTTATCTTCCTGGCCACCACGAAGACATTGACACCCTCCGTATTACGACAAATCCGCTTTGCCGTCTAGGCTCAGCCTGGAATATTTGTTCTTGAGATTCAGCGTAGCCTTAGTTCGCTATTGAAGAAGCCCTGCAGGTAACTCAAAGACATGGTTCAAATACATAATCCAAGTCGTACGACATGCTGCCTTAAAAAATAAACTTATTGCAGAACAATTGTTACTTAAACTGTTAACATAACAGAGGTAATATCATTATGTATGTCAAACAGGTACAATATAACAAAGAGTACTACACGACATAATGTACTTTTGTCTATTTACGCTAGTTCACTGGAAGAACAGTTCTCTATTTTACTCCCACAATAACCTTTTAAGAAAGAGCACGCGATGAGTATCTCTTCTGAACCCAACTCTATAGAGGGCGAAATAACGGAATTGCCGCTCCGTGCCGAACCTTGAACTAGACGCACTCATGATGATTATCCAATATTAACACACCAGTTCTGCCCCGACGAACGTGCACACTATCAATAATCTATAAGGATGCACAAAACTTAGGCTAATCAGATAAACAGTTTTAGGTGAGTTGTAACATGGCACAGCCACATACTGGTACGAACCTATTATATTAGTTCATCTTAGCACAACAAACAGACTGATAAATTTACAGGGCTCTCAGCATTACGGCACTTATGGTTATACTATTATCACTTCAAGAATCACTAAAACCTTCAACTAACTTATGGGTGTTTATACATATTCTCTCCCTTTGGCCAATAATCTGAGTTTAGACACAGGTTTGGACAAGATTTTCAAGGAAAAAAGGTAACCCAGATAATGGAGCGATTTCACAATTATACTCATCCCTCCATTTAAATACAAACACTATTAGAGCCGTGAAATCTCTTTCAACTTTCACCTTTCAGTGAATAGGAATAGAGACAGTACCTGAACATCATCGGATGTAGGAATGTCGAAAATGTTAAACAGAAAGCGCAACTAGCGATAGTCAAGGCCTGATTAGAGACTGTGTCCATCTGTGCCTTCCTCACATAGCCTAGTTAGATAATCTCCAAGGCATTCACTAAATAGAAAAGAGACATTCAAGGTGAACCATCATACCATTGGCCGAAATGGAGAAAACCCCGCCAGATTCCTATAAGCCGCGAGTGTGTTAGTACATTTCTCTGACACTCTAGTTCATACTATGACAGAAATATATGAGGTCTCATACAGTTAAACGTCAGAGCTCACGTCTGTCGGTCTCCTTGATAGTGTCGTACACACTCAGTACATGGATTACTCGCGATCAGAAATCAAAAACCAGCCTAAAGCATTTACCCCTCTGAATATTGTCAACACACAACCGATATAATATCAATTATCTCACTAAGGAGCTTCATGCTCGACAGTGAGCGTGCGCGAGTCCTGCTCTCTTGTAGAGTATCACCGGTTATATCTTTTATAACACAAGACATTTGTGTCATCCTTACCGTGTCGCCGCATAGCTGCCGAAGGATACCTCCACACTTAAGATATGTCGTGGAACGCGTCTAAGAGCTGAAAAAAGTACAAAAAGACAACCGAAGTACTCCTAAACCCACACACCCGAAACCAAGTAACCCTTATGCAATTCAATACTCCGGCGCTCACGACAAAACTTTGGATGGAGGCGAGGGTGTAGTCACCACTTAATGGTGATAAGTTGCATAAAAACAGGTCACCCACAGGGTGGGAAATGGCGAAACCTGCCGTGGTACAGTGCCCCAGGCTGTCACGACAAAAATGATTTGGGACCGATGGTCAAATTTGGGTCAAAGAGATAAATTGAGATACTGTAAAAGAATTGGTGGATGAGTGCCGAAAACATAGGACCCGATTAAATAAAAAAACAAGTGTGTTGTAGCAATGACAAGAAGATCAAGGGTGAGTTAGTGGCACCTCTTCAAACAGCCGAAGCCCTACACCGACACATTATAATACCACAACATCACACTTCCAAGGTTGCGATAATTTTTCTTAACCGCACAAGTAGATCAGAGAACCTCTCAAGAATTCAGAGTGTATAACGAAACTCTGGTAATGACGACCTGTTCTTTCATTCTGATCTCGCTTACTGCCTCGCAGCCCGTTGCCCTGTGGCTTTAAAGGCATTGGCGATTCGTCGCTGAATACGTTACGCCAAACGAATTATTGGTTTAGACCAACGGGCAGAGGACAGACATGCTGAGAGCAAGATGCTCCAGTATAACTAGCCATTCGCAACCAGCTACAACAAGCACTCACCTAGATGACGAGGCATTTGGCTACCTTAAGAGAGTCATAGTTACTCCCGCCGTTCCCCGCCGCTTTGGGTAATTCTAATAATCACTATCCACTATGACAACCCTTAAAATCAAGAGGCAAACCAATGTTTGCGACGAAATACCAGCGATATCATGCAACAGGAATCCAGTTCATCCTGACTATTACAGTAACTAGTCTTTCATCAACTTGCCAGTTCTCATGCCGTTCGTGTTGTTTCGTAATAAGACCAGCCACAAGAACTAAATTAGGGTTACGATAGGTACAACAAGAGTTCCCTTGTCGTATTTTTACATAAACCTTATACTCGTCTGGTGAGAGCGCTGTTTGCTCTGTTTACGTGTCTCTAAAGTTACGCCCGGGAAGGGTTCCCCTTCAGAACATTACCGAGGCCACAGCGCTACGGCTCACAAACCCTACCGGCCCTACCCCCCGACCGTTCTAGCCGAAGGGCGACCCGGCAAGGCTCGAGCCAGAGCACGTATCGCACACGCTTTTCCGCCACCATACATGTTACTTTTTTAGAGTCTTTAAAGACAGCGAAGCATGCTAGCATCGAGCCAAAGAATTACCATAGCCCAGCAGCCGTTGATGCGTCAAATGCCCACGCGGACTGGGAGCATTACGTGTGATCAACTACACCGGACTGTTGCTCCTCTTAGAAGTGCGCTAAATTCCTATTCTTCACCTGAAGTTAAGCGGATTCCAAATCTTAATTAGATCCTCCAACTTGCCTAATTCATTCTAATTAGTCTAATCCAAAATCAGAACCAGAAAGAGCTAGAATTCAACGCTGTAGATAGACCTCTCTGTACTAGTGCAATGCGTTTATGTTTGCAGTGACGACGCGCACGGTCAGGAATCCACACTTCGGTCCTAAACACTCTTCTTTTTTTTTCCAAAGTGGTCCGAGACATTCTAGTGTGTTAGAGAAGCACGAACATACACACCGCATACAGATGCATCACGAATTAGGTGACTTCTCGTCACCAGGAACCTGTTCACCAGAGTATCTATCTAACATAAAAACACTTTAAAAAGTGCATAGAGACACGTTATATCATAGATTTACCCAATATAATTAGAAAATGTGTAATAGTTTAGTAGTAGATCCAGAAAGCAATTGATCAGGCAAATATATACAGTAGAGAAAAGGAAGCAACATAACTGTACTATTCATTCTAGGGCTCATACTATTATCCCTTCCATACTCGATCTGACTTTCTTCCAAGGCCAGACTCCGTTCCGAATATTTCTTCCGAGCCTAACAGTTTTATATACACTCTCAACGCAACGCACAAAACGACACACCCTAATAAGGAACGAACGTATATCTATTGAATTTGAAGGGAAGGAAAGAGTGTAACGTTCGGAACTACACACCAAGTATCAGGAAGAGCAAATCAACAAGAAGCCGAGACACCTCTGCAGGGAAAATCTTTAAGAAAGAAGAAGCTAGAAACACGGACGGGGAACGCTCCCCTCAGACTCCTAACTTAGGATAACGAGAGAAAGCAACTTTCCCCATTGTGTCTTAGACAGATGCTCCCTATCACTCTTTTTCTCTTCTTCGGCCTTCGTTCCAACTACAAGTTCTCTCATCTTACTTGCATAACATCATCTTCTTCCTACTTCTCTATTTTTCTACACCCTCACACAAATAGGATCACAATTAACGTTATTCTTAATGAATGAATTTAAGGAATCAATGGGAATTATAAGCTACCACCAAACACCCAAACAACAAAACAAGTAACAAATAAATAAGGATAAACAAATAAATAAACAAACTAAAGGACAATAACCATAGAAAACTAAATAAATAAACAACGTATATGGCGCATCCGACCGCACTGAATTCAAATAGGTTTATATATTATATATTAGTCCTATCAAAGGGGGAGATACTCACCTTGCACTAAATATTAGGTCTTTATCAGGGTCTTTTCATAGTTACTCTTTAGTGTTATCCTATGTTCCGCTTTAAGCTATAATCGCTACGGTTAATGCACTGAGAAATTCTGAACCGCTAGTAGAAAAAATTAGATCTCACTCTCATATCAAATGGTATGCTTACATTCTCAAAATTTATCTTGATACTATTGTATAGACAATATCGGTACAAACACATCTGCTTTTTAAAAAAACAGGTATCAAACTACTTACGAACAAATTAATATAGTGTCACATATATAAAATTACCAACGAAAGCATCGGATGTACAGCGTCTGGGGGGGTAATTAGGATTAATAAAAACGAAAATAAAGGAGGTGATCTTAGGTATGTAAGTTCGGATGCCCTTACCGGCATCGAATTCGCTCAATCCTCCTTTTCGGGGACCATCTCACTTAGAGTTGATTCATACATCAAATGAAAGCGAAAGGGCTCTGAATGTCAGAGTAGTTAGGTATATGCGACAGCGGACCGGTAGCCGAGCACTTAAGCCGAGTATGTATATGAAACTTTCGGACTTCCGATTGGAGCCCACCGGATGCCTGCTGTGCTTAAATCCGACCAATCACCCTGTTTGTGGTGCATCTAGAGTTAGCGCGCAGTCTTCGGTAGGCGCACCGAACCCGGCTTCCGTCTCCCGCATCGCCAGTTCTGCATTCCAGGAAATGTGCCCAGTTGGAGGCTGGCCGATCCGGTTGGTCTTAAGCACGTTCCAATGCTAAGCGTGATCCTGCGCGTCCTAATGCGCATTGGAGTCCAGTTATTATCTTAACTATTCAAATTAGATCTTATTTTTGGTAATAAGATAAGAACATAGAGAATCATTAGGAGTGGGGATGAACGTTGGGCAAGGTATGACCCCACAGCAGACTCCCTTAATGCACTAATTTAATAGCGGCAAAATGCGTGAATATCCAATAAGGAAAGGCGATGCAAACAATGAGAGTACAAGGGAGCACACATTTATCCTCAAGACCACATATTATGCTCGAGAGAGCCGTAGTCTAATTCGGATCTAATTTGTCCAAAACGTTTATCGCTTTGCTTTGTATGTTTTGAGTAAATGGAGATACTCTCTCAAAGGAATCCTTGTGGTAATCTCATTGTGCCCTACTATTGACGTTTATCTATGTTATGGGCCTCGCATTCAACGACTCTTCAATCTCCGCACCCAGCGTGATTTCTAGACAGATTTACCCATAATTTGCTGCTCAAGTGCGACAACTGTAGATTCCATGCATCGCACCTTAACATTATATGACCCAGTTGTTGTGCAAAGCTAATGTCGAGCGGGTCAAATAGATTCTTCCGTATCGCTTCCCGGGCCTCACCAGAGTCTATTTCCATGACACGTATGATGGGGCATCTTGTTTTTCGGTGGCCCCGCTCTGCGCAGGGCAATATAAGAAACTCGAGGGAACCTATTACAATTGTTACGTCCATCAATGGGGTTTTATTGGATTCTCCGACAGGGAGTTATTATGACTGAATTCTCATCCTAGAAATATCCGAATATCCCTTCCTCTCTTCACGCAACATCTGTACTATTATAGAATTAATTAATAATTTTATACTTTTAAACATATAATATATTATTACTTTGAGAATAGATTTAATATATTAAAAATCAAAGTTTCTTATTTACCCTCCTTACACTCTTTACTTAAACAATTTGACTATTATCCTATGTAAGTAAATATATTCAATTGTGTTTCAGGTGTAAAATCCGTGCAGACCATCGCGACGAGGTAACTTAGCCTCTGTTAACATTTGCTTTGTTTTTGGAGCCAAAGTGTAAATTTTATGTGAATCTCACACGAGTAATTACATAATTTAGACTAGCTACACTACAAAATTTTCAGGCTTCTGGTTTCTCGGCACAGGATTTAGGCCTCGTGATTATGACATGAGCGGCGGAGTAGTGTGGAGATGGTACACCCAGAGGTGGTTATTGGGCGTTGATGCTTGTTAATGCAATCGGGCAAAAACGTCTGCATCTGCCCGCCTCCAGCGTGCACACTCAAAATTAGGGATACTTAATGGTAATCTATCTTCTATAGTTCTCAAGAGGTTCCAGTGACTGTACGTGACCCTCAAGACGGCCGATACAGATATGAGTAAGAACGCATGAGTGCCCATTTGCGTTCGCCGGCCTATAAAATGTTTCCGTAAAGTGTAGTGCCTCGCAAATTTAGCCCATTCGACGATTATATTCTGCTCTCAGTGAATGAGAGCAGTGGCTTCCTGAGCGGCAAATTATAGCGATAACACGTACAATGTTTCATTAGTTTTTAATATAGTTGACTTGTTCAGAATCTAACATGTTCAATATGATAATGCATTCTCGTTCGTTCTTCTGTGGACTCCTCGTCCTTACCTCATCGTTTTTCTTTACTCTTTCACTTGTATGTATTGTCCCATTTGGTTTGTGTCGGACCATCATGTCTGTAAATTGTTTGCAAGGACACAAGAAGACTACTTGAAACCAGCACATCTAAGATTCCCTATCCTCATTGTTTGTGTTGTCTATGGTGGATATACCTATGCTTTCCCGAGAACTACTAAGTTATTACCCCAAAGCACATCTCATGTGACTAATTAAACTATCTCTAGCTAATCAAAGTTAAGCCTTACTTAACTTTAAAAATTAAAATAAACAAAAAAATAACGTTCGTTGTCATGCCAGACTTGTGGCCAAAGGTTTGCTTATAAAAAGACGGCTATGCGACGCCATGTTCTAGTCAACAACTCGCTACGTGGATTGTTCATGGTCATGTCCGGGGTGTAGCATTCGCTGAAGTACATGCTGCTTAGGCCCGTTCATGCCCACTTATGTTAACACTTTGAGAAACACCACTCAGCATCGTCAGAGAGTCTCAGCGGGTAGTTACAAAGATTAGTGAGTATTACTGTCTATTTTCGCTTACGTGTTCATAACTATTATGTGTATAAATTTTAGTATTCCCTCCAGGTTACATGAAGATTGCTTATCGCTTCTTCATCATGATGTTCCATAAAATCTTACAGCTCTTGCACCTTATCATTTCGATTTAGAACGGATTTACCCCTTGTAGTATTTTTATTTGTGTACTCTAGTGACGCATGTGGCCTGGAGAATTCTCGCAATTAAGTCTCCCAACCTACAGCAACTACACCCATATACTCTAATAACTACATTTCATTAATTTCGCTCTTATCCTTCTCTCCACCTTCTAACCACTGTATATGTCTGGATTTAATCTATGGAGTTTGTTGCTATGAGTAGTGTGTTATGGGTTTCCTTCATTGAGAAGATCCGACTGCTTCGATTCGATTGTTGGAGATATTTAAGTGGCACTACAAGCATGGTTATCCAAGTAACTTTACATCAGTTATTATGCCGAATTCGCGCGAACTCACAGATTGTACTGCTTCGGATGAAGGTTTTCTTTAAGGCTTTAGTTGTTCTAGAACTTGAACAATCGTATGATGTATTTCGATCTTTGGATAAGTGTACTGGTACTTGTCAATTAGGTTATTCGGAATTGAATTGTAAGTACCGTTTGGCTTTTCTCCATTAATGAAATCCTATAGTTTTTCTTATCAAAAAAAAAACATAAAAAAAATTATCAATCTAATTTTAGTATTTTTACGAGGTTGTCATATTGTTTTTTATATTCCAATACTTATTCAACCATTCTAACAATCTTAGACTAGTAACACTACCCTCTCTCACTAAAGCTTTTTGAGTCTTGTGTAACTAACTTAGTCTCTCTTTTCTAAATTAGTTGGCGATGGTGGGTCGACTGTAAACATCATGTTAGTTTCCAAGAGATAGATTGACATAGGAGAAACAAGACATGAAGAGTAGGTCTAGATGATAGTAGAAAAATTAACAACGAACTTGCGTTCCTCTTATTATGATGTGCTTATAAGTTGAACAAAGGGAGTGAAGATYAAGAAAGGCAAAATAATATGGCATAATATGGGCARYAATGCTTGATTATTGTATAAGACAATGACATTTGAATTGTCATGACGTGCAATTTTTTAAAAACACATATATCTACTTCGAAATTKTTAAGTATAATTTTCAAATCAATTCTCTATCCATTRCCATTGATRTAATTTAGATTTATTTTATTGATAATAAATGATGTTTTTGGKTTTATAGAACTTAAATTCAAAACAAGGGGGATTGAATGCAACCTCAACTGCAAAAGTCTCTATTAAGTAAATATTGAGTAATGTTTATTCTTTCATTAGTTTTTGCAAAGTCTCTAGGACAGAGGTTAATCAAGRTCGTGTATTAGCTATTAAAGCTAGGGTGYAAATTAAGGTGTTTAACTCCTTGTCTCGTGTACCAACCACCAAAAAAAATGCAACTTCAAAATGGGAGATAGGCGGGCAAAAACAAAAGATTATGGCCCTTTTTTGTAGCACTATACATGAAATTAGGAAAAAAAATAGCACAATAAGTTCTTTTTATGACAATATGATGGTTGATCGACGAGCACGATAGACATATATAAAGCCTAATCACATAAAAAAGCATTTGATGCTAGCAAGGAAAAAGAGTTTGGAGCTCAATTTAATGTTTTCATTACTCTAAGCTATTGCCCAAAAAACACAAGCAAGAGTAACTTTTCAAAGGTGAAAGTATTAAATTAACAAGAAGCATCAATGATTTGAAGCCATAGGAGGAACACAATACACAAAATGGTTGAAAATTGCATTTCAATAATTTTGTACAATATCCCAGTTTTGCAAAYCCAACCTTCTGGATTAAAAACAGTACAAATCCACGAAAAAACCGCGAATGCCTACATCAGATTGCAAAATTAGATTCCAACAACAGTTTGCAACATTAAACTGCAACATCAAATTGCAACATCATTTATCCAAGAATCGAGTTCCTTGGTGAGATGTTGTAAACATTAATACTATGTACATTTTGGCTTKCTAATTTTCCAGCCATCTTCCACTGTACAGCAAACAATCATCTATTCAATCAGTGCCCCGGACAACCTGAGTATGAACCAAGAAAGAATGGTTTATTAGAATTAATTAGAACATAAAATTTCAGAGGGCATGATATAGAAAATAAATCAGTGCTAGCTTAGAATCAAAATTAAGATTACGCGTAAAATTACCTCAAATATCTCCATCCGCGGCTATTTTGCTAAGAGACGGTTTCCACAAGCTCCAGGAGCATGTTTCCCTTCTTTGTACACGAGGTTTCCCCTCACAAATGTTGCCAAACTTACCAGCAAGTTTCTTCCCATGTAAGCTGAAATGCTCTATTTACATAAAGGTTCAAAATCTTAAGTCAGATATACTCTATAGATCAATCGAACTAAGCCTAACCCCAAAAGATGAGCGGACAGGAATTCTATAATCAGGTTATGTTGTAGAGCGAAAAAAATTAAGCATAAACTGATGTGAACACAGCAATACTATATAGTCCAGACTTAAAATCGAAATCCCAGTTTATAATGCTTAAAATGTGTGTAGTAGTGTTTGCAGGTGTAATAAACATTCAACTTACAGGATGTTTAATGTATGAAGTGTGATTGCTGTCAAGATAAAACTCTGATTCAGGATCCATGCGACTATATCTGCGTAATTCCCTACTGCAATCGATCCCTGCATATGTTCATAGACTCGGGTTAGCATAACAATCCCCGGCCTTCTGAATATGGCACCATAAAAGAGTCTAAAAACAGAACATTTGTTAGCTAAGGTACAGTACCTTGAGATGTTGACCAGCAAGTTTTGCTGGTTTTTCGCTCCACCAAGAAGCAATTTGTTCAAAGGTTACCCATTATCGCGACAGCAGTCCATGTGGCTGGAAGGACATACTGCCACAATTCAAAGAAGAAATTCAGAACTGAGTGAATTAAGAAACTTCGACTAAATAGTGTACTTTCGATTCTGATGATGGACTGACCTGCAAAGAGGATATGCCACCCCATGCCTTCAAGAAGTCACCCTGCTGTAGAAGTTTAGATTCTGGGAGTGCTGGTGAGTGGTCAGAACTGAGCATATCGATATCTCCTTCCTAAAGTAGCAGCAACATCAAATGAGATCATTTCATAGATTAAAAGAAACCATCAAAATTTAGTTTATGCGTATAATAGGTGTAATAGGTTGGTACAAATATACCCTTAAAGCTTCCCACAACTTTTCTTTGTTGTCAGCATCTCGGATAGGAGGTGCGCATTTAAATCTTGTATCTCCATCAGGGATTTCTTCTGCAGAAAATGACAAGTAATGCGGGCAAGTTTCCATGGTTATACTGTCGCCCCTAGCCTTTGCTTTCTGTAAAAAGAGGAAAATGCAATGGTGAAATTAGTACAGATGACATACCTTAATTATTTCACTGGATAAAAGAAGATTAATCAAAAGGTTTGTGTAGGTAACTATATACCTTCAGAGGTCTAAAGAAGAACGCGCATCAGAAAGATGGACTATATGAAGATGAGCTCCTTCGGCAGAACCCCAGCTCTTGTGTTTTCACTGACAGTCAACAGATTTTTAATAGCGCCTCCTCCCTGTCATAGAATCGACAGCAGTTCAATAAAACATTTCCAACATTTTAATTTTATAAGACAATTTAACTAATTGTAACAATATACAGTATATGACCATAATATACATTTCAAAAGACTAACTGAATGAACTAAGATATTAGTTCTGTCACTCACATAGAAGGGGGTCTTGTTTCAAGGTAAGTTGAATACAATCGAGCATCGTTCTTATTGTTCTCTAATAAGTTGTCTGCATCTTCTTCTTTAACTTCTGCATGTACAAGCAGTGGTCTTTTGAATTTAGCCATTATAGACAGTCCTTCCTGCAGAACCAATTGGTTCAAAGTTAGTACACAGCAGAAGCATAATACATTACCAAGCTGAGATTAACAAAGATCAAGGAAGATAATGATCACCTTGAATATGAGAAAGTTAGTCATGGGGAAGTCATTGATTCCCGAGGGACACATGAAAGACTGCAGAAGCGAAAGGGTTAGAAATGAAAAAAACAGCACTCCTGAGGCTTGAGTTCCGAAAAATCTAATGCACAACTGATAGATAAACAGAACACTGACAATGAGCAAAATGGTAATATTACCTTCAAACCAAGAGCACCAGCTCTAAGCAAACGTTCTAGAGCGGTAGCATTGAGGGCATTGTCAGGCACTAGACACACCCAGAAACCTATAGACACAATCCCAATTTAAATAAGAACCTATCTTCAATTTGATAAATAGACATTAAATTACAAGTGTGGCTTCCGAAGCTTACCAACATCAACATATATTCTGTTTTCTCTGCTGCTTGATCTGTAAAACAGACAGAGAAGTTACATAACGTTCAACAACAATTTACGAACTTAATATGATACTGTGTTATTTTCATAAGTTCATTTTGCAACTTAATCAAGCAACTATTCAAATCTTAAAACCAAAATCAGGCAGTCCTGAAAAAGCCACAGTATGTATAATAGGATAAGCAGCAATGTTACTAAAAATTAAACTTTCGACAAGATGTTTATTACGAATTAAATAACAATGATGACAGGTTTCAGGAAGCTCTTCCTCYCCTTAAGGTTAAGAGTTTCTTCTGAGACTGTTGAAGGCTCGCTGTTTAAAGGCATGTCAATCAGGGTTGTTATTCCACCTGTTAAAACATCATATTAGTTTCTCCTAGATTCTAAACGATAATGAACTTCAAAGGAAAGAAAAACACAGATGATTAAACACATGGAAGAGGGGTAAGTACCAGCAGCAGCGGCCCTAGTACCAGAAGGGAACCCTTCCCACTCTTCTCTTCCGGGATCATCAAGATGTGCATGCCTGCAGTCAAAAGAACAAAAAATTGTTGTTGAAAATAAAGGACAAAACGTGTTCCTTGTGCTCGAAAGACAGCCTACCACCGATTCCATCTGATCCTTATACTCAAAGGAACAAGCTAAGCAAGAAGAACATTTATTTTWTCTAGGAAGCATAAGATCACGAAAGAGTCAAACTTATGTTAGTTCGTATTCAAGCAAGCAACAAACTAACAAAAGATGCGATACAATGCATGTCTCTCGGGTAGATATCTTACACATCGATAAGTCCTGGCATGACAACAGCCTCCCCAAAATCAACTATGTGACCAAGCCTCAAATATCCAAGCCAATCTTCTTCTTTAACAAGGCTAAAGACTTTGCCATCTTTTATTTCAACTGTTTATTGTGCACATTGAAGAAAGATTGATTAATTTGGTAGTTGTGGAAAAAGGTTCATTAGTGACGCAGTTTTGTTTGCTTTTAATCGCTCTCTTTCTCATTCACGAGGGAACAAATATGACCACATATCGTATCAAACAACTTTGAATTCTACCTTAAGTAGGGAAAAAAATCATACAAGTATGTCATCAAATAAATATTGTTATACCTGCACCAGAAATGACACCCTCCTGTGTTACAATCCGCTTGCTCGCTATCCAGTAATGGTTGTGATTCAGGAGGCTGCAGTCGCTTTGAGAACTCTGCAGGATCATCAAACATGTTCAAACTTAATTAGATGCTGTAAAATAAACTTATTGCAGAACAATTGTTACTTAAACTGTAACATAACAGAGGTAATTATCATTATGTATGTCAAACAGTACAAGATAACAAATTAGTACTACYCTACATAATGTACTTTTGTGATTATAGTTCGGAAAACATTCATTTACCCCTAATTTTAAGAAAATAACTGATGTAACCTTAGTCCCATAAGGGGGTCGGCTAACCTGAACCAAAAGTGATTATTCCAATAACRAGTTAACGACATGCAAAAATTATKAGGTGCACAAAACTTAGCTAATGCAGTAACATGTTTTTTGTATGTTACATTTGCTACAGCCTACATACTGTACAACCTTTGTTAGGTTCTTTACACTACATAACAGAGAAAATGACAGCAGCATTAGCACTTAATTGGTTAAAGTCTCATAGCATAAACACTGTATTATAAAAACTATGGTTTATAATATTCTGTCTCCTGCAAAACAGTAACACAGTTGAAAGATTTCAAGAAGAAAAGTAACCAATTAATTGGATGCTTTTCACAATGACTTTCACCTCATTAAAAACACATGTAAGCTTAATTAATCAACTTCTTATATATGATCTACTTTAATCAGGTTTAGAATGTAACAGATGCACTGAATAAAGGCTGTTAACTTTCCAATTCTTCCTGTCACATCTTATAATGTAAGCATGCACTAAATATAAGTAGACATCAAGTTTGAACCATCAGATACCATTTGCCTGAAATGAGAACCTCCATTCCAATTATGTCATGGTGTTTGTTTTTATTAAATTAAGCTTACTTAATAGACATTAGCTCTAGGGAATTCGTACACAACAGTTGGGTTACTTAAAACACGCTATGAATTACAATCATATAAGAATAAAGTACAATTTACGTTCTACCATTCATTAGTATCACGATTATACAACATTTATTAGAGCGTTTTTTTTGTCGTACACTTAGATATTTCGTGAGACGCGTGTTATAGATTAAAAAAGTAAAACCGAAACTAAACCAAACCAAACCAATATACCTATTCAATTCAATACTCTAGCTAAAGTACTGTATGAGTTAGGTACAAATTTTTAATGAAATGATACTTTCACCCACGTTGTAAATTGCTGTAACTCCTGTAAGTGTCATAAAAAAGATTTTGTGGGGAATATTTGCAATAAATAAATAAGGAATTTTGAGTGAGTGCCGAAATCATTGACCAAAAAAACAGTTAGCATAACCAAGAAAACTGGAGCAAAAAGCAGCCAACTAAAAAAAACTAACTCAAGTTAGAATCTAACTCGTTACAAACTCATATGATGAGTTATTAAATTGTTTGATGCGCGCTTTTTTATATATTTTATTTGTGCGGTAAACATGCACTCAATACTTTCTCCAAACATTTTGCAACTTGCAACATGCAACATGCACATGCTACAACAACCACGGGTAAAAAAAATCCCTTGAAAAAAGGTGCACCAATGTTCACAATACCGGTAAAACAGAATCATTCAGTGATTCAGAACTGTGTTTCATTGCCAGTTCATGGTCGTCGAAGCCTGCACGATTAAATATTAATACACAGGGGTATTTAAAATTACTCGTGTAGGCTTTCGTTGTCTCTAAAGTTGGGTCTACATTCACCTACACGCACGGTTACACCCATGCCCACATGTGGCAAAGGGCGTGGCAAGGAGTAGAGTAACGTATCGCACACGCTTTTGCGCCACCATACAGTACGTTTGTTAGAGTCTAAAGACAGCGAACTTCTAGCAAAAATAATGCCATAGTTTGTGTACTAAGATCACTAGTAGTATATCTTATCACTAAGTTGTTGCTCTTCTATGTTTAGTCATTCTAATAATAGGTTGTGAACTAATAATCAAAATTAAAGGGTATTAATTAGCATTAGCAATTTTTTTGCATGTGTCAATCCCATCAATATCTTTTTTTTTATTATAATTATTAGTTTTAAACAATAACAATAATATCAAATATAGATTCAAGTTTACAATTTATCAAAAAAAATTTTAAAAATAAAAATAATCATGATTTACCCAATATAATTAGAAAAATGGTGGTTTAATAGGTTTAATAACTCCAAAAGCAATAACAAAGTTTTAAGAAGGTGCAACATATTAATATTATTATTTACTATTATATTATTATAGACTTTTAACCAGATCCGTTCGAATATTCGTCGCGACATGATAACACGACACGAACAAAACCAATTTAATTAAACGAATTATATCATTGAATTGAAGGGGGAAATGGGGGGTGAAAAAAACAAAGAAGAGGAAAAAAAAGAACAGACCTTGAGAGAGATCTTAAGAAAGAAGAAGAGAAATGAAGCGATAAACAGGAAGTAAAGAGAAAAGCTCCGTTTTTGCAACTCCATCTCTCTCTTTTTTTTCTTTTTGTCACTCACTCTCACTTTCTCTCTCTTCTCTTTTTTTTTTTGTAGATCTCTCAATGAAAATTAACGAGTATCTTAATGAATGAATTTGAAGGAATCAATGGAAATAAATACACAACAATACAACGAAAAGTAAACAAAAATAAAAAAATAAATACAAATAATAAATAAATAAATAAAGATGCATGCATTATTAATTATTATATTATTTTATATAAGTCCTACAAAGAGGGGGACAGCACTTGACTAAAAATTAGGTCGTTTTTAATATGTCTGTTATATTATCTGTAGTTGTCCTATGTTTTTACCAACCTAGGGTTAATACTAAATCACTTAATTACCACATTCTCATAAATTTACTTTTATTATATTATAAGTATAATACACATTTTTTTTAAAAATATATAACAAATTAATTAATATAGTAACCTAGATTTTTTATGTGCACGCGATGCGCTGCTTAGACATGTAAAACTTGATTTCATTAAAATGATATATGTGTATGTACATATTAATAATTACAACAATATAAATTAGTCTAAATTGTATTATTTTGTAAAGTAAATATGATTTGAAATTCAAAATAATTAGATATATGTTTCAATTCAATTTGGGATAATATTTATTTATTTAATCTTTCATTAATTAAGTCACAAAATTAATGCAATTTTCATTTTTCGTTAAATAATAAGCAAAGGGTAGTTTAGGCATATCAATTCATATATTTTTTAAAAATCATTAAGGGTATAATGGACTTTTAAGAGGGGGGACACCATCTTCCTCCCCCCTTCCCTTATATAATAGAGATTATATAAAATACTAAAAAAGCATCGATTAAGGGTGGCATATAAAAAAGGAAAAAATATATATTAGGGAGTAATTGATTGCATCGATTCCACCATCTACTAGAGTACTAGTTACAAATGAAAAGCAAACTCTAATCAATCGAGTTATCTCTTACCGTCGGATCCGTATTAGTGTAACTTAATTATGATATTTTGAATACTTAAACATAAAATTAGTGGTGGGAGATGAGCGGGGAGGGTGGGACCCACAAGAATCCCTAGGAATATTTAATACGGAAAATGAAAAAAAAAAGGGAAAGAGGAAAGGAATCAAGGGACTCCGTGAGGCAAGGGACCAATGAGAGACGTTAGCAAATTGGATCTAATTTCCAAAAGTGTTGTTTGCTTTTGTTTTGGTAATGGAGATACGCTCAAAGATTCTTTGTTTTTTTTCCTTTTTTTATTATTATGGCCCCCACTCAACCCCAAGTGGATTCTAGACATGTTTATGCTGTCATTCACAGTTATTTCCATGCACGCACCTTAACATTATTATGGCCGGGTGGGGATGTAAGTGGAGCGGGTCAAATAGGATCTTCGCCCCATCGAGACAGAGATGGATCTTGTTTTGGTGGGTGCGGAATAGAAATGAGGATTAAAATTGTATCCATCATGGGGGTGGAGATGATTTCTAGAATATATCTGACTCATTCCTATCCCCACTTGTACATTATAAATTAAAATAATTTATATTTAAACATTTAATATTAACTTTATAATATATTAATATTTTAAAAATCATAAGTTTATACTCCTTCCGTTACACTTTACTTGAAACAATTGACATTATTTATTAGAGGTAAAATATTCAATTGTTTCATGTAAAACGTAACGGAGGGAGTAACTACCTTTTAAATTTTGTTTTTTTGGGTTAAATTTTTTGCAAGTAATTAAAATTTAACTAGTACAAAAATATTTCAGGMGGTTTTGGGACAGGGATTAGGTGGGTATGAAGCGGGGATTTAGTGAGGATGGATACCCAAGTGGGTGATGGGGCGGGGTGGGGATGGGAYAGGCAAAACCTGCCCCGCCCCAGTTGCATCCTTAATTATGGGAATTATGTATTATTCATAGTCCATAAGTTCATAACGACTTACAGTATAACGCAGTCCCCATTTTGCGTATAATTTCGTAAATGTATGCCTCGCAAAATTAGCATGTCGACGGTATTATTTTTTTAGTATGGACGTCTAGGGCATTATAGGGTACACGTACAATGTGTGATTTATTTTAAGTATAGTGGACTTTAAAACATTTCATGATAGTATTCTCGTGTTTTCTCTCTCTCCACCTCTCGTTTTTTCTTTACGTTTACACTTGTATGTTTGTCTTATGTTTATTTTGACCATCGATGTCTTAATTGTTTGAAGAGAAAAATTTACGGAAAATCTTAAGTATTCCCTCCTATTGTTGGGTTTTTTCTAGGTATACCTATGCTTTCGAGAACTACTAGTTATCCCTAAGTAACTCATTGTGACATAACTATCTCTAGCTATCTAATAGTTAACCTTAATTAACTTTTAAAATTAAAAAAACAAAAATATGTCGTGTCATGCCAGAACTTGTGCAAGTTTCTAAAAAAGAGGCTCATTGTCTTGTTCAACTTATGTTCATGTCATGTCATGCATGCTGAGTAGCCAGCCACTATTAAATTTGAGAAATCACGATCACTAAAGTCAGAGTTGGTATAAAAAGATTATAATAGACTTTATTTTCCTTAAATGTGTTAGTAATTTATGTATGTTATAAATATATTCCCTCCGTTACATGAAATCTTATCGCTTTCTTCATTATGACGTTCCTAAAAATTCATATCACTCTCACTTTATTTCATTTTAGGCACCCTTATATTATTTTTATTTTGGTAGCCCACATGTGGCCGAACTCATTAGTACTTGCAACACACCCATATTTATTAATAATGCAGTAAATTCTTTTTTTCTCTTCTACTCTAAATTATATTACTGTACTTCTTACCCCACTTCCCTTGTTTTATTTATTTCTACTACTCCCTTCATTTCTGAAATTCCTACTATATGCGTTTATTTGACTATTCACAACTTACGTGAAGATAATCTTGTTAAACTATCTTATTGTATAGAATATATATAGTCATGTGGTGTTGTTTGATTCGAGGTTGATGAATACATTTTAATATTCGATCATTATAATTTTCTACAAATATACCAAAGATATGGACGATATCAAAACATGCATTGGGAAGCGTATGATAAGTGACTGGTAGCTTCTTCAAGACAGAGGGAGTACTCAGTTTAGTTTCCTGTGCAATGCACAGTTTTATTTATTTTTTATAAGGTAAATTAAATAAAACCGAGTTGAATTACAGTGCTTGGCAAATTGGTAATACACAACAATTGAAATGTACGTCAAAAATAGATCAACAACATGTTTATGTGTTTATATAGATAGATTGAAAGAAACACGAATATTGTACTCCGTATTTGTTACCTGAAATTCGATTTTCTATAAGCTTATCTTGTATCTTTTAATTTAATAGTTTATTTTATTTCATTTTTTAATGTTGTTCTAAGTTAAATGAAACTACTTGTATTTCCAGAAGTTTTTTCGATTTTTTGCAATGGATTTAAATTTAGTTTAATAGTTTATTTTTTTATTGTGATTAGTGTGAAATCCAATTATCTTGTTTATTGTTTAAGGTACATGAGGAATTGTTAGCTTATTTAGGGTTTCTTATCTATTTTAGTTTAAAATGAAGGTTTAATCTAGGGTAGATAATTTAATTAGCTTATTTTTTAATTCGATTTAAAATTAAAATTTTAAAAAGTTTATTATATTAACATTTAGTGTCTGATAGGCGTTTAATAGTTTGTTTATATTCTTATCTTATGTTACTTATCCGTTAGGTATTTTGTAATGTATTTAAATTTAAATTTAATGTTTATTATATTTTAAATTTAATTTTTTCTATTGACTTTTTTTGTATTGAAATTCATCACATCGTTCGAGCGATGTGAGTTTGCACATATAGATAGATGGTGTCTAATTGCATCACCAATAGATAGATATTTAGCTAGGGCTGTATAATTGGATGGACGTGATTGGACTTCGTCAAGTCCAATCCATCAAAAATAATGACTTGATTTTTTGATCCGAGTCTGCATTCAATGTCTGTTTGAGTCAATCCAGTCCAATCCAAGTATAATTTTCTAAAGTTCGAATCCAACACAATCCAATCCAAGTCCAGTCCAACGATATTTTGTTTTCTACTTTTATGCGATTAAATAATAATA
Organism: Bassia scoparia; assembly: GCA_008642245.1. Classification (NCBI taxonomy): domain Eukaryota; kingdom Viridiplantae; phylum Streptophyta; class Magnoliopsida; order Caryophyllales; family Amaranthaceae; genus Bassia; species Bassia scoparia. The sequence continues at coordinate 134,250 of SNQN01000114.1, forward strand.
TATAATCTGTTAAAATATATACTAATAACTCGTAATTAAAAAAAAAAGACAAACATGCCTAAAAGCATTACATATGAAGTAGTGAAGTAACCATTATACATTACAAAGTAGTTAACATATATAATTTAATATAATAGCATTCACATATGTAATTTTCATCGATCTTTTTTTCTATTTTGTGCATTAATAATAATTATACTTGTTAACTATATAATACTTAATAAACTCATAATATAAAGCAATATTGCCGAAAGAAGCATTACATATGACAGTACCTCATAAAAAAACATGTTTAATTAAAAATAGCAGGCTAGAATGGTTAATGTTCATTCATTTCAAGACAACATATACTAAAGAAACTCTAATAAATAAAAGTACAACGAAATTTCATTCAGCTACCTTTTTGTGTTTTAACTTTTCATTAACATTATATAAATATAAATATAAATAATTAATGTTATATAATTGACTTTTGACTCAAAAAGTGGTCCAGTCAGTCCGAAAAAAATTGGATTTGAAATTTGATTCGAGTCGATCAATGATCGTAAAAGTCCTAATCCATCGAGATTGGACTGGATGGATTGACTTTGACTTTTCAACAATTAACAGCCCTAATTTTAGCCCAAATAGTGTATACCACTTTCATGGAATAGAGGAGTAGTTAATATACACTGAATTAATCATTTATTTTTATCATAATCAAATATTTATGAATATATTGTAATTCTTTTAGTGGCATTAATTTGATTTATGGAATTATTGAATATATGTTTTTGAGCTTCATATCCATCTTTTGTTTGAAAGTTTGAAACTATTAAAATGATTACTTGAATAGTGATTAAACGATTAATTGATTAATCGATTGGATAAAACGTGTTTGAAGTTTTATCTGATTTTATGTTATTATGTTTTGTGTAAGACTTAAATTCATTATTATCCTTTTTATGGATTTTTTAAAGAATTTTTATGAGTTTCGTTGCTATACCCATATCCTACGAATTTTACTTGATCGTATTTTGTATCCGTATCCGTACTCGTATCGAGTTCGTGCAACCAAATTCTTATAGTGAGGGGCGATATGGATTTTTTGCACCTAGAGAGCCGTTCTCCAACTTGGTGATTTTCATGTACTGAATAAATTACTTTTTGTGAAAGTACTTTTTACGAATATTAAAATAAAAATTGATTGACACAATATATTGTCAAAAGTACTTTTTAAAAAATAAGATTATTATTTTGACAAGAACATTGTTTCATTTTTTGAATGGGAGATAAAGTGAAAGTACTTTATTAAATTGCAAATGGGGTAATAATTATTGCCCAAAAAAATGGGTAGTAATTAACAATACAAATAAAAATTGGGGGAAAAAGGGATCTAAAGGAGAATATATGAAGTAAGTGCCAAAGATGGCAGAGTGTGCAGTCATGCCCACCACAATCACCGGCCACAACAACTCCCATGACTAATTTGACTACTCATAATATATAGTGAACTAGATCTTTTCTTCTTTTTGGGAGGTGTTTTTTTTTTTTTTGTATAATCACAATGTTTAGGTTCCCAATTGTTGTTTTTATATGAGCATTACTTTTTTGGTACCACCCGGTTCACACTTTGGGTTAATTCGAATTCGAAGATTAATTTTGGTTGATTAGGTTTCAGTCATCTCCCAATTATTGTTGCGGTGAATTGAATACGGGTCTCTCTACCAAGTGCAGTCTCAATCACCACTACACCGACAAGCAATTGGTATATGATCGAGTACTAATTTGATTATTATATGCAAATATCTAATGTCGGGCGATTTAACGAATGCGTTGGTGAGCCCATGATATGTCATATAATATTCAAATTGCGGGTTCGTATGAAATAGGTTCAATTTTTATGAGCTGCCTTTGGTGGAAACATTAAAGTAGAAATCTATTCCATTCTCTGTTTACTAATCTGGTTGTTTATACTTTTATGTGTTGTGCTAGATAAGAATAGTATGATTTTTTATACGAATACTACGTACAGATTTTGAGTAATTACCTTAAATATTTGTTGCATCAATTTGTACTTTTTTCTGTTTATTTACATGCCACAAATAAACACAAAACGACAAATCAGTTATATGCATCGTGAAAGTTCACATATATTTTGAAAAGGTTCAATTGCACACTGCGTAACATTTAATCATGCAATCAATCTGAAGATATATTGCTTAATATAATTAATTCTCTATAATATAAGCGCAAGGGGAAGCAAATGGCTGCCCCCCATTGGAATTCTACTATCTGTACCTTGACATAAACACGGAAATTAAAGATATTACCAAACATACTAAACTATACAAAACTTGCCAACTATTTAAGAAAACAAGTATTCTAAATCAAAAAAAACTGCCAAAAGTTAAGAAACACTAAAATTATCAAAAAAACTTTCCCGGACACATATATCCATAATCTACTAAATTAAATGCACTTACAAGATTAAAGTCTCAAATTAACCTAAAAATTATGTCCATATGTCATATCAAGCGCAGTTTAACATAATTTAATCTATTCAATTTATCAAATAAGTCAAAGAATGAATTGCCCAATTTACATTCAAAATCTCCCATGATAACGCATATAGTCTGCCAAATTTACATTACAATATTAACCATACACCATGTTACATTCATATAATTATCTTATGAGTAGGGCAACGGGGGGAGGCTGGACGTGGTGTCCCAAATTCATTTACGACAGACACCCTCCTTACTCATATTACAATTGTAAATATCAAACAACTTAAACCACACTAATTTAAATTAACAATGACCTCAATTTACTACTAACATAAAATAGTCAACGCACAAAACTCAATTTACACGAAGTGAAAAATTGATTACAATAATCGCCAAAAAAACACAAATCAGGTGATTCAATTATGGAAGTTAAATATTGATTTAACATAATATGCCAAATAAAAACACAATACTGAACTCTAATTCCACTCATAAATTGTCAAAATTTATATAACAAAATTATAATGCCTAAAATAACATAATAGTAGTAATATATTACCCACATCATTACTACATAATTCCAATCATCACCTCAATAATAAGTCTCAAGAAATGCTAATTACATGTCACAACTAAGCTATACCAACGACTGAAGCCGTAAGCAATCATCATCATTCCATTTACGCTTTACATTGAAGAAATTTGCACTTTACGATTTGTCAACCATCTTCACAAAGGTACACTGCATATACGAACTCTAAATGATTATGCTATTTACATCACAATGAGCATTACATGATATGGTTTAAAAATAACAAAGAATTTTGGCTATTTATTAGATAACAGTTTATCTTCTCGAATAGAAATCTATTCAAATCAAATAAATTTTTTTTTTACAAAATTAACAAGATCTTTGGGAAATTGGATTATATAGAAATCAATCGAATAAAGAATCAAAATAATTTAATCCAAAAGAATATCTTACTCAAGAAAACGATTTAACTGAATCAAAATAAAGAATTCGGTGTTATTTTCTGGGGGAATTGGATAATTAGAAAACATAATTTAAAATTTCATCCATATATTCAACAATCGTTGATGTCACCCTCGAGCAAGTATAGATTTGTAAAAAAATAAAACAAAATAAAAAAAATATTTAAATATCACGAACAAAAATAGTTTAAGATTAGACGAAAACAAACCACTAAGAAATCGCGAATGATTGCTGCAAAACGAGAATATTAGAAAGCTAAAATTAAACATAGGGTTAATTCTGGAAATTTTCACCGAAGAGCATAGATCTTAAATAAAAGAAACACAAGGAAAAAGGAAAAAAAACATACAGAAATCGATTTTCTTAATTATTTGTAAACGAATAAAAATTAAAACAACAAAACAATAAAGGTCAACAACAATCAAAACAGAAATTAAAAAAAAAAATTCTAATTGAAAAACGATTTTATAAACAAAAGACTATATGCACAAATAGTAATTAATTAAAACACGAAAAACGAAACAATAAAAACTCGACTTTACTTGTGCTCAATAATAATAAATCATCATTATAACAACAAAATAAAATGGAACAACAAATTCAAACGAAATTTAATAAAAAAACGATTATTATAAACAATAATCAGATAGCAATTTTTTTTTATTTTTTTTTACAAAAAATCTGACCTTACAGTAGCGTGCAACCAGAGTGTCGAGGAGTGGAATAGGGGTTTCAACTCTGCTCTACTCACGCGTAGAAACATCGATCTTCGCGGTGGGACACTTGGTAGCTGCAGAGAACAGTGACTTTAATTTTGGGGAAATCGAGCTCGAATGAGAAGAGAAGGAGATGAAAGAGTTGGGTGAAAAACAGAGAAAGTTTTAAGTGAGAAAGTAAACACGAGAAAGATGGAGAAGTATAAGATAACAAACGTCACTTCTAAGAGAATGCTGTTGACTTCCATCTCTTCTTTTTTTAATTTTTGTAATTATATTAGTATGTAATTATTATTCTATATTATATTATTGCATCTCTCCATTTCATCTGGCACCCTTTTACTTACTTTTCTCTTTTCTCTTTTAGCTTTATTATTGTGCATTTTTTCGTGGGTGTATCACATTTAGATTTTAGCAAAAAATCAAATAAAAAACAGATATATTGTAGAATCAACAAAATCAGGAAAAGTAGCAAATTGTAGCCCATTTTAAATAAACTATGAATGACATTACTTATTTTAAATTGTAACAACATATAAAAAAACCTTCTCTATTACACATAACATAACAAGCTACAGATATGAATATTCGTAAAATTAATATTGTATTTTATGCCACGCTATCGTCGTTGTAGCGATTGTGAAGTTTTCGGGCTGAAAGCATACTTGTTTCTGAAACCACCAAATATGCCGTAAATGCTGGATTACTTCCCACAATTGATTACATATTTGAAGTTGATTGGGCTCGATAGTGCACGTCGCTTTTTAGGAAGTTCATTAAACTTATAATTTTATTTTTTATGTATCAAAGTTTGCATATGTCTAGAAATAATTTCTTTGACTCATCTTGTAAGTAGATTATTTACTTTATTGGCTTTATTCTACTGTCTACAAAAAAATAAGTCACGCGCATTATAATAGCATAGGAATGCCGAAATCTGTACAATGCCTTATATGTGCACGTCATTCTTAGTTAATAAATAAAGTGATCACTTGCAAGTCACTAATTAGCTGTTTTGTTTTATGTGCTTCAGTTACAAAATTTTGACGACTAATTACCTTTAATTTGTTTTTTTTTGTTAAGAAAGCCACGATGACGGAAAGAATCAATCCGAAAATTTCTTGAAATCGAAGAGAAATTTATACACATTGAATTATCCTCACTACTCACCTTTAGTTATGTATTGAACAAAATATATATGTTTATCATCAGAATAAGGTTGTCCATAGACTCTGAAAAGACATAGCGAATGAATCAATAAGGATAAAATCATAACGAAGAGGGATATATAAGGGATTTTTTTCATGGAAATTCATTTAATAAAATATTCCATAATCCATTATTTGGTACTAGTATTTAATGCACGCGATGCGTGCGGTTCATTAATACTTAAAACAGTTCTAGCTTATTTGAGCATGTGACGCATGAATGTACTATGATCACTCCGTATTTATATGTTATAAAATACAATAGTAAATTATATGTGCATACAAAGATGAAATAGATAGTATGCTAATTAAATCCTAATTATCAATACGTATAATATGGTTAAAGCTAATTATATCTAATTATAATATTGTATAATATGGTTAAAGCTGGTAAGTTGAAAATTTACGTGAACATTATTTTTTTTTGAATTATTATGTATTTATTTTTTTCTATATTTTAAAAGCTTGATATGAAATTATAACCCTCAAAATATCTTCTTTTAAAAAAAGTTGTTATACTCTTATTTAGAATCAATTTTTAAAAGATATGTTAGATAGTTTAAATCTAAAAACTTGTGGTATTATACTATACTTTTATGCTTTGTAAGTTTTGAATTTTTTTCCTTAATTATATTTAGTTGATTATATGTAGTTTTATTTTTTAAAAAAAAAATCTTAATTTTTTTGTGATTGCGATTTTTTTTTCAATTTGGTCTTTAACGGTTTTGTACATTTTTTTTGTCTGATTTATTTTGATATCTTACTTTAAACAAATTGTGTTTTTCCCTTTAGTATAAATATCAAAGCTTTTTTAAAATTTTTGTTGGTATTATAGTTTTACTTTATTCTCTCCTATATCTCATTTCGTCTTTGCTGATTTTTTCTCTCAAATGATTTATATGATCATGAAATTTTCAATTATTAATTATAATATTTTAGTAGATTGAAATTTTTTCCCCTCTAAATCAAAAATCACTTCCTCTTTTCTACTATTGTTTTTTTCTAAAAATTTCTAACTCCTTAAATTAAATCTTCCCAATTCAGTACATTAGTCAATTGCATATAAAATAGATATTTTATTAATTAATCTATTTTAATTTACAATTTGACGTGAGTGTATTGCACATATTCCCCTATTTTTCTCCCCTATAATTTTAATTTACAGTGTACGTGATATATATTTTTTACATTACTTTTACTTTAAATTATTATGTATATGTTTTATATTTTTTTGTACTCCATTATATTCGGATAAATTTGGATTTTATTATTGAATGTGTTTAAATTTGCTGTACACTCTTTAGATTGATAAAGCTTTGTAATTGATAAAATGTTTACCCGGTTGACTGATTGAAAAAGTGCGATGCTTGAGAATGAAGAACATCATAATCTTCAAAAACTTCTATTTCGGAATATGAAGCACACAAATGAATGGAGAACAAAAAACAACTAATTTTGACTATTTTTAAGTTTGTGAGATTATTAATGCTTCTTAAAGACGAATACTGTAATTTTGTTATTTTCTCTAACTCAATTATTGCTTTTATGTAATTAAATTTGTTTTGGTAATTTTTTGAATTAGGCTTTGAATGTGGTGATTAAATTGCTAATTACTATCAATTTACTATTTTTAATAGCAATTTTTGAATTGTTGATTAGTTTTGGGTGATTTTAATTTTATTAGTTTTTGGCAAATTTGATTTAAACTTTGAATGGGGTTTGATTATTAGGGTGTACTTTGTTATTTTATCAAGCATTCTAGCGGCTGGTATAATTTATTCTTAAGTTGGGGACAACATTGCTTTCCCCTTGGCTTATAATAGATTATTGTAGTGATTACATGTGAAGATAGAACAACAAATAATTGTACTAGGTTATTATAATATAGTGATCTACATATACTTCCTAAAAGAAAGAATCTATATTCTATACTATAAGAACAGCGGATCAACGTGGGGATGACATTTGTCACTCCGTGATTCGCTCATTTATAATATAGTATATATATTCTATAATATTTTCTTTTATATATTATGATATGGTAATAATATTTTCTTACCTTTTTATATGGTAATAATATTTCTTGCTATGATATTGCTATATAATTGTATACTAATATTATTGAATGAGACTTGATAAAAATGTAGTCAAAATATATGCATATATTATTATTATTATTTTTTTGATATGCTATGATATGCTAATATTTACTGTATACTATATTGACTATGTTCACTACACGATAGTAATGCATGATATTATATTAGTATTCTTGATTAAAATATATTAAATAAGATTTTGGTGTTATCCTGTCAGAATAATGCACAATAGTCATCATCATATATTGCTAATAAACATATATATGGGTAATTATATTTACAATACTATATCATCCATTAAGCGAATAATATACTATTGAATATGGATATATAATAAGCACTAGAACTTCCTACATTTATGCGTGCATGGTATATTATTTTTATAACAAACTAAATTAGTTGATAGTTATTCATTAGCTTTATAGAATTTTTTTACGGGAGCTTTATAGAATTTTTAGTTGTTTAAATAAACATTAATAATACTTATTTTCTTTATTTTTTAAGTTTTCTAAATAAAACATGTTTCGTTTTTTTTTTTTTGTTCATCATTAATCAGTTATGATATTAAGAGAGGGAAATATAAACAGAGAAAATAAATTTGCGCTCAAACAAGTTGGTAGAAAATATTCAGGATCAATTTCAATGAAATATGGAGAATTTAAATGATAATAAATATTTAGCTAGGTTATAAATAATAATTATTCCATATTTGTTATATTGAAGGGGAGGGACAACCAATCTCCCCCCACTTATATAATAGAGATAATATATACTAATTAACATGCGCTTTTAAATTCTAACACCATAGAAAAATCTTACATACTTTACATGATCTGATAGGATTTGAACGTATATATTATAATAGAAGGAAAACAATAGTCGGGTAACACCTGTATTAGAGGCTCTTTTTCTCTATTGTTTTGTATCTTGTACAGAGTAACCCTAAGCTATATTAATTTAATTTAATTCAGGAATCAGGTCAGGTCGGATTATTATACAATGTTTAATTGATTATATTCAGGTAATATTGCAATTTATTTATGTTTAATAATTTATGCGAGTGTGTAATTTATATGAAAATTAAAGAGGAGGGATTTTTTTAAAAGTACAGGTAAGATGGTACGGAGTATATGAATTGAAGATATTAAAATATCTATTAAATTACACGCATAAATTAAAAGACATATTGATGAATGTGAGCGTGTAAGTTTAATTTGGTTATCAAGTCACATTATGTCAATCACAAAGAGTTTTAAAATAAAATATTGATCATTATTATTATATCTCTATAATATAAGTGAAGGGGGGAGGAAGATGGTGTCCCCTACAAAATGTCCACCATACCCTTAATGATCTCTTATGAATTGACTATCATATCCTTCATTATTTAATTTCCAATGATTTAAAAATACTTAATCATCTCTTTACTTTTCAATTTTCAATTGGCCATAAATGTTGAACAAGTTAAAAATGGCAATTGCTTTTGAAATTTCAACTAAATACTAATTAAGTAATGTTAAAATTATTTTCTTTTCTTACCATAATAAACGTGTAACAATGAAACATTGCATAATCTAAGTTACACAAATAAAAAGAATTCAATTGACAAAATAATTTGAAAAAGATTGACACAATGAGAAAAAAAAGTAAACTTAGAATTTCATATTAAAAGTTACACTAATCAGATGATATTCGTGATACGATAATTGGTGGACCAATATGGAAAATTTAGTGTAGTTATACCGCCAGTTATACTATAAAATTGTCACTAAGTATTGTCTCACATTATATTCGTCAATCTATATTATTAAGCACGATTTTTTTTTTCCTTATATTATATTTATTTATTTTAACATATTTCATTTTGACTAACGATCTGCAACCTAAAAACCAGTGGAATTATTAATATAAGAAAAACATACGAAACTTATAAATGTTTAGTTGTTTGACACGCACGCATCGCGTGCAAAAAATACTAGTATTATATAAGTGCAACTTGGCCAGGTACGATTGTACGATATTTAACTTTATCATACATGTAATTATTTAATGATGTTTAATATTTTGATGTGAGTTCTTAATTATAATTAGTACGTACTCATTTATTTTATTCCATTTATAAAAGTGTTAATTTATTTTATATATAAGGGTATGAAAACACAAAGCATGCTTTCTTTCCGATCTATTTACACTTTTAGTAGTTTTTAAGCCGTGCATCGTAGGGCATTATACTAGTGAATAGGACTAATTGATTCACAGCACTGTAAGCACGCGATGCGTGCGGTCAGTTTTAAAAATTTATAGGGAAATTCCATTGTGTACCATTGGGGTTTTGCAAGTCCATTTGATACCACTATTAGGTTTTTAATCCAAATGATACCATCATATTAAGCCCTAATTAAATCTGTAACACTTTGTTTAGTTTGCTGTTAAGTCTCAGTTATCATTAACTTAATTACTTAGTCCCTTTAAATAACCCCCCCTCACTTTTATTATTTCCTTTTGCTTATTTCATCTTCTCACTTTCTCATTATTCCATTTTTTTCATTTAATGGCCATCATTGTAGTAATTCTTCCATTTTTTCTTCTCAGTTTCTGGGTTTCGTTTAATGGCATCCAGTAGTTCCAAGCTTTCGTCTTCAAATTACTCTCGATTGTAATCGCAATTGCAACATTGTTGATGGTGAACGACCAATTCCAAGCTTTCGTCTTCAAGCCTCAGTTTGATTGTAATCGCAATTGCACATTTTTGATGGTGACAGAAACCCAACATTGATGCTGAATTTCAAGAGCTTCTGATGGAATTTAGGTCTTTCAAAGCAAATCGAAAATGGTTCTTAAATGTTTGTTGTTGCTGTTCATTTTTGATGTTGTTTTGGTTGCTGTAAATTGATGAACCTTTGATGTTAATTGCTGTAGTCGAAGGAATTCATATGTATTTTGTTAATTGTGGAAATAAAGTTGAGTTTTTTCTGCAAAAGTCAGTCCCTGTATTTGATTTTAGCACCCTTAAATTTCCTCGATTGATTGCAATGATAAGGTGACATTTAAATGTGTAAATTCCTTCATTCTTCCTCGATTGATTTAGCACCCTTTATTCTTCTCGATTTTACTTGACACACAAATATAGTACTTCCAAAATTCATACTGTACTCAAATTAGCTGGAATTCCAAAATTCCTTGACACACAAATCTGCAATTACATAATACTAATACTCATACTGTGTTTCAGAAATCTTCCATTGCAAATGCAAAAATGACAGTAATCAAGAGCAGCAATTTTAATACCTGAAATGATGGAAATCAGAAAAAAGATGATGAAAGAAAACAACTTTTACCAGATAATCAGAAGCAGAGCCACCAAGTGAAGGAGAAGACGAAGAAGCAGCTCTAACGCAAAAAAAACAAAGTGTTACAGATTTAATTAGGGCTTAATTATGATGGTATCATTTGGATTAAAAACCTAATAGTGGTTATCAAATGATTTTGCAAAACCCCAATGGTACACAATGGAATTTCCCATTAAACAAATGTTCAATTAGAAAAAAAATTCATGTATTGAGTACAGTTTCAAATTAACAGTAGAGGTGAGTTATTATGATTTTCAAACTTTCGATGTAATTTTTCTTTTCAATTGAATCTCTCGACAAAGAGATTAAATGATTGGATTACATTGACATACAATAGTAATATTAAAATAAATAATAATTTAATAAATTTTCATTCAATATGATTTTCAAAATAATTTGCAATGATTAACTGATTCATGTGAAAATTTTAGTCTATGTAATTAAATATTTTTATTTGCCTTTTTATTAGTTTAATAATTTTTTTTGTCTGCTGTTATTTGTTATTTCGACATTTAGGATTTTTGTTTTATTGGATTAGTTTGTAGTTATTGGTGTTAATTGAATAGTTTAATTAGTTAGATTAATTAGTTTAATAATTGAATTGCAGAAATGAGGTCCAAAATTGGTTCATTGTTTCTAACAATTCGAGTTAGGGATCCTGTGTTACTGAAAATATGGTATGGGGGTAGTTTTGTGAAGAGAAAACAAATTGTTGTGTATGAAGGTGGACATGGCTATGGTTGAGAAAGTTTCTGAATTTAGCATAGAGATCCAAAGCCTAAAGGTAGACCACCAAAGAGAGCAACTTCAAGAGCAAAGAGATGAGGAGGAAAGAATGACCCGAAGACACAACAACATCACAAGCTGAACAACACAGCAGCCTCAACTACTGCACACACTGCACAGCAGCCTCCACAACAACCTGTACACAGCCTTCAAACAAACTGCAGCAGCAACAACCAATAACAGAGCAACAACAAGCAGAAAACAGAGCACCCTTCAACTGGGCAGCAACATGAGGTCGAAATACAAGTCTCACAGCAGCCTCCTTTGTCTCAATCTTAGTTAAATTTGTCGAGTTATGTTTCAAATCCTAGGTGAATTACTTATGTTATGAACTATCAACTTCAATCTTTGTATTTGTTTGGATTTTAATGCAAGGAGTATTTAAAATATTTCCATCAATTTTCCATCAACATAATAAAATTGATAAATTGAATTACAAATCGAAAAACATTATTAAAGGAAAAAATTAAATTAAATACCCAAAAAAATGCAAAGATATATATTGAAACAAAAAATAAATTAAATCCCCAAAATATGATAACTAAATTAGAAATAATGATAACTAAAATAAAAAAGAAAAAAACAGAAAATATTTCAAGAAAAAAAAATTGGAAAATAAAAGTGAAGAAGAGAAGAATCAGATTTAATGGAAGAAAAAAAGGGGTAAGGTTGAAGATGAAGCATGTAAATGTTGGAGAGTTGGAGTATAATAAATAGAGTACAATAGGGGGAGAAACAAAACCCACGCAGCACACAATGAAGTGAAACACACGCACCAAAAAGAGAGGGAAAAAGGAAGGTCAAACGTGATTTTTTGACTTTTTTGGTCGGATTCTGATGCTAAGGTACCATTTTTTAAAAAAAGTACAGTGCTATCAAAGGTACTATTTCACAAAAACTTGGATCAAAGGTACTATTTCACAAAAGGGCCCTTAAATGAGGTACTTTTTGACAATTTTTCCTATAATCAAATTAAAATGTTTATAACTAATTGACAATAGAATTTATTTGAAATGTAATTATTTTGAAAATAATTATGACTTGAAATTCAAAATAGTACGATAGTCATTTTTCATTAATTAACTTACATAATAAATGCATTTTCTATTTTAAATTATTGAATAAGTAAAGGTAGTTTAGGCACATCAATTAATATTTAAAATTCATTAAGGGTATAAAAGACATTTAAGAGGGGGACACCATCTTCCTCCCCCATTCCCTTATATAATAGAGATATATTAATCCACTATATCTAAAATAATACATTAAATTAAACAAAGTTGGTGGAGGATAGAAATACTTGTTTATATAAAACGAGCTGAGTCTACGAGTTCGGTCAAAATGAGTTTTGAGTTCTATTTATTTATTCATACGATCATACCCAACCTTTTCCAGATTGAGTTCTAGGTCGATATTGCCAAATATAGAGGAGGACACCACATCAAATCTAGTTTTAACAACATGAAGATACTTTATCAGTTTACTCGACAATCCCCGAGCATATGATTGATTTCCAAATAATATACGAAATACTCTAAATTAAACCAAAACTTATCTTTTTTAACAAGTTTATGGCTCGTGCGATGCACGGTATTTACTAAATTTATTCATTAAAACTCTAAAAAGTGAAATAAAGTTGCAATTTAATATTTTTTATGAAAGTTTGCATTGTATAAGATAATAATAGTTCATGACTCGTGCATTATATGTATGATATTTATTACGAAATTTATTCAAAAGAGTTTTAAAGATTATAATATAAAATTTAATTAATATGTTTAGGGGGTCTTTTGTATTTTATATGTGAATAAAATAGAAAAAAAAAAGTTAAGAAGAATGATATACGAAGTACGGAGTATATACATAACTATCACGTAAGGCTAGATATAATGAACTTCAATTGCATGTAAAAAGTTGAACCTGTTTTTTATAATATTTTTTATTGTTCAACCTTACTATTCTGTACAATATATAAAATTGATTTACTATTGTTGGATGTATTTTATAAATTTCATCATGATAATATTGTACTATATAGTACAGAAGTAGTATTATGATATAATAAAAGATACGTTTTTTGTTAAAATTTTGCTTAAAAGGCAGTAAATAGATTTTGTTTAATGTGTTTAATTATATTGATAGATATTGTAACTTTATAAATAACTAGTTTAGGGCCCGTGCGATGCACGGTATTTATTAAATTTATTCATTAAAACTCTAAAAAGAGTGAAATAAAGTTTTYATTTAATATTTGTCAAGAAATTTGTATTGTATAAGATATATAGTCCAGGACCCGTGCAATTCATGTATGATATTTACTAAATTTATTCACAAGATAGATCTCTAACATTATGATATAAAATTGTAATTAAATACGTGTAGGGGACTTTTGTACTCCCGCTATTCAACTAAATATTTGTTATTAGGGAATTCTGTACTATTTATTGGTAGTGAGAATCTTCTAAATTCCCATCTATATATAAAAATGAATATAATCATTTGTTCAAATTTCAATCGTATGGTATAAAATTGATTTATGATTCCGTTTTATAAAATTCATTATGATAATATTGTATTGTATAGTACAGAATAATAATATTATGTTATAATAAAATATATGACTTTGTTAAAATTTTGCTTAAAATAAATAGATTTCGTTTAATGTGTTATATTATATTGATTGATATTCCAATTTTATAAACAATTATAAATTATGTAACGATACGAAAAATCTTTTAGAATTAAGTAAATATATTATTTATTATTTATTAGCTATTAGATTTTATTAATATGTTATATAAGTAATTTTACAAAAAACCGAGATAAAAAAGAAAAGAAGTTCAATTAAATATGTGTAGGGGAACTTTTGTACTGTCGTCATTAGACTAAATTCATGACATAAGGGAATTCGGTACTCTTCATTAGTACTCCCTCCGTTCCTTAATGTTCATGTCATTTCTTTTATTTCAACTATTCACAAGTAGAGGGAATCTTACAAATAACTACTAATGTATAAGAATAAATATAGTGATGTGGGATCTTGTTTGATTCGTATTATTGCGTAGGTTATTAATATTCAATCGTTATAATTTTCACAAATATATAATTAAAGATATAAACGATACCAAAACGTGCATTGGAAAACGTATGAACAGTAAGTCAGTAACTGGCAGGAACATTATGAAATAGAGGGAGTATGAGAATCTTCTAAATTTCCATCAATATATAAGAATGAGTATAATCATGTGTTTCAGAATTTAGATTTAATCTTACTGTATAAAATTGATTTACYATTGTCATAAGTGTTTTATAAAATTTATTACGATAATATTGTATTGTATAGTACGGAGTATTGGAGTAATACTATTATGATATAATAAAAGATATTTCGTTGTCTAAATTTTGCTTAAAATAAATAAATTTCGTTTAATGTGTTATATTATATAGATTGATATTACAATTTTATAAATAATTATAAACTATATATGATAAGAATAATCTTCTAGAATTACGTAAAGATATTATTTATTATTTATTAGCTAATAGATTTAATTAATATGTTATTATATAAATAATTTTACAAAAAAATAAAATAAAATAAGAAAATTAGTTTTGGAGGGAAATTTTTTAACCAGAGGGCGCCATGTGGCACTTCTAGTTTCTGCTTTAGTATATAGTTATTGATAGTTATTGATATATACTGATTTAGGTAGAATCTTCTAGATTTTAGTAAAAATATATTGAATGTGTTATATTAGTAATTTTACAAAATAAAAAAAAAAAAAACTGGAGGGATTTTTTTAAACCAGGAGGTGACATGTGTCCCTCCTTAGTTTTTGTTTTACTAATAAGTAACTAGATAATACCCCGTGCAATGCACGGTTTTTTAAATTAATGAACTAATAAAAAATTGTGGCATGTGATTTTCTTATAGAGATAGTACAATAATATGTAGTATATCATTCTTAACTTTTTAAAAATCAATCAATCAATCAGAACCTTATTCCCATAAGTGGGATCGACTAACATGAATCAAACGCGATTATTCCGAGAGGTCGTTCACATGAATTTTCCTCTTTAACTCCCTACGATCGAGAGTCTCATCTGCATGTAAATCCAACAGTTTCAAATCCTTTTTAACTCCCTCCCACCAAGTCATTTTCAGTCTCCCTCTACCTCGTTTAACTTAAAAAATAAATTGTAACTTAAGATTCTTAAAAAGGACTAAAAAAAACATCATGGAATTAATTCGTTATTAAAAATGATATTTTTATAGGGAAAAATACATAAAGCGAAAAAATCTCTATAATATAAGGGAAGGGGGAGCTAGCAATGGTGTCCCCCTATGAAGTTACATACATACCCTTACTAATTACATATAGTTTATTTAAATAACCACACAACTCTAAGTCAAAATAAATATAAATTTATAAAAAAAAATAATTAAACAAATGAGTCATCAATTTCTCAATTAACCAAAATTAATTTATTTTTATCAATGTTAATTAACATTAGTTTTTCCTAAAATATGCAAAATTAAAATCATTTCCAATTATATATCAATCAATCAAAATATAATGAATCTGGACATTAATAATTAAATAACTTATAACGAATTTGAACATTAATCATATAATTTTAAAGAATTTGGACATTAAATACGGAGTAGATATTATAATAAATTTGGACACTAATTATAACAAGACTCTTAAATTAATAATTTGCACACACCACTATATATAAGACATGGTTCTCCCCCATCAACTAAAACACTCTAATACACAATTTTCTTTCGATTATGTAAGTAAAAATCTCTCTTTTTAGTATGAATGTACATTATGTATATGAAGTATATTAATCATAATGTATGATGATTATTCAAGTACATATCTACATTACAGTGTAGTTTTTTAAAATAACAACTTCATAAATTATATTCACATCATACAATGTTACTATTTCTATACCTATGACAACTCTACACCCCTACATCTACCATTCCATTTAAATTTTCAACAAAAATTTAAAGAGTGGTTTCAGTTTCAATCCTAATTTTTTCATTTCGTTAATATATAATTGATTTTGTTCATTTTTTTTATTTTTTTACTATTGTAGCTTTTTTTAGCAATCAAAAAGTCATTGATGTTATTAATATAAACGTAGCCATAAGTCTTGGAAGAAAAATTGTCTTAACTTTTCAACAAGTCATTCAATTTGTGATGAAGTGTTAAAATATTCATTAGCTATGGTACTTTCAACCTAATTTCTTTTTTAAATGTCATTCTATATATGATACTAATAACAATAAATCTTTTAATATTTTTAATCATATATTATAAATTACACTCATGCACGCATCTGCATCGTGTGCACAAAACACTAGTTAAATTATAAAAGAGGGAAAATTGTTACTCCTATAAAAAGAATATGGAGAGTATTTCTTGGATCTTGGAAAAGAATCTTAAAGAAGATGGAAAAAAACTATGTAAATATGTGTAATAATTATTTTTTTTGTTAGGAAAATAATTTTTTAAAAATTTTAAAAACCAAAAATATGGAAAGTTTTAGGAGGGAAATTGAAAGGAGTTTTAGAGGGAAAATGTTAAAAGTGGGGATTGATTTAGTAGATGTATATATGTATATATATAGATATTCCGTAGATAGATTGTGATTATTTCAAAATAAGTTTTTATAGAATTATTTTGGTATAACAACTAATAAATGCTTAAGTTTAAAGCAAAGTACATTTATTCACATAAATTAAATATTTTCTTATATTTTTATGCAATAAACAAATAATAAGGTGAAGTTAAGTGGGAAATTTGAGAGGAAAAATATAAAAGGGTGCGATTAATTTAGTAGGAGTTAATATCTGTATTATATAAGCCAAGGGAGGAGCAACGGTGTCCCCCCTTGGAATATACAATTTTACCCCCTCGGGAAAAATAAATTACTTAACTATTTTATATGGAGTACTCATTCCCAATTCAAAATATCCATATTAAGATAACTTCAAATAAACTTTGCCAAAATAAATTGACAAAGAAAATTTGCATATTAAAAAAAAACTTTATTACTAATAAATGACAAGACAATATAATATAGTATGTTCAATAATCATATTAATTAGAATTTAATGAAAATAAAGATTTACAAATGAACTTGATACTCCGTATAATGGACAAAATAATTGACCAATTAGAAAAAAATCATCACAATTTTATATTTATATCTAAATGCTCCTCATAAATTCTAAACTCTCAAAATAATTTTTTTGCTTACTATTTTGTATTTGTACGTACACAACGATAATTCATTGATTATTTTTATGATGAAGATCTATAAATTACACCATTTTTATAATTATATTTAGATGAAATTTAAGATTAATTGTGCAAATAATCAGCGCACGCATCGCGTGCACACGATGCTAGATATTATTAGAAGTTTAGGACAATGCAACTATTATTATTGTTAGTTTCAAGTGTCATTGTAGTTTTTATTTTATTTAATTAATTTATTTATTTGTACAAATGAGTCGATCGCAATGACAAGGTATATTTACAATGGGGGAGTGGTATGAGAATTTAAATTTCTAACCATAAAAATCAAAGGTGAAGTTAAAGTCACTACTTAAAACCTTTTCCTCAATGTCATTCACACACGTTTTCCTTTGTAACTAACTTTCCTATTTTTAAGGAACTCATAAAAACACACGAGATATTTTTAAAAGATAAAAACGTTTTAAACCAAAAAGACATAATATAAGGTTTTAAGAAATATTTTAACGGAAAAATAATCTTTAATATTTTATAAAGATTTTTATTCTAATCTATATACAATTATCTTAGGCCTTTATTTAAAAGATATTTTTATAAAATAACGGATTAAGATTCTTTAATAAAATAAATCACAAACTTTAATATTATTTCCTTTTATCCTTTGAGCAACTATTTCATATTTTAATGCCAAGCAGTACAAATAAATCTAGAAACCCTAAATCTATTGTACCACAATGTCGAGTCATATTTTCCAAGGAACTCAACCTTCCTTGATCTTGTCGAGTCATCTTTTCCAAGGAACTCAACCTTCCTTGATCTTGTCGAGTCATCTTTTTCAAGGAACTCAACCTTCCTTGATCTTGAACTTCTTCCTTGAGTTCTTCCAAGACTTCTACTAATCACATAAATTCCTTCTTTCTCCTAAGGATGTCTTCGATCCATTAAGATTCCTTGAAGTTTGGATTCTTTAAAACACAACACTAAACACATACGAAGTATGTTAAACAATAATGCATAGAGTTTGCTTTGTTGGTTTGGAGTGCCATTCATCAAAACTTAGGGTTCAACACAAACAAACCAAAATTCAAAGTCTCAAACAAAAATACATATCTTAAAAACAAAGGAAAGCCCAATGACCCCAATACTCAAATAAAATTCTATTACGGAGTATTCTAATTTACATCATGCAATTATAAAATTGTATATTTGTGCATATCATGCTGCGGGGACGGGACGAGGCGAGAATGGTGCGGGTATCACCTAAAACCCATTCTCATCCCCATGGTGGGTATAAATTTTATACCCATATTCACTCCATGACCCATCAAATCGGGACCCATCCCCGCCTCGATCCCCCTATAATACTCTATTAGATTGTTAGGCATGAATTACTATTTTCCCATAATCCTTATTTTGCATTTTGACTATTCCCAACTCCCAAGCATTTAATTGGAAAACAAGAGTTACCTTACTAAGAAGTAAGAACCAAGAAGTAAGAACTTCAAAAGAGTATAAGTTTTGATTTTTTTTAAAATAAGAATAAAAATAAAAAAATAAAAATATGATAAACGTGGTAAATTAGCTTTCTTGAAAAAAAAAAACAGAATGCGAAAAAGCTAAGCGAAAAAAAAGCATTACTCATAGTCATTTTTATTAAAAAGACAAAAAATCTCCTATGGTTTACCCGTTACAATTTACTGCAACAACTTAAATGAATGTAACATACGACTTGCAACATTACTACTCTTTATCATTTTACTCAAAAGTAAATTTTAAGTGGTGGAAACTTTTTATGTCAGAGCGAACTTACATATTGCATTTGCTTCAGATGAAGATTTTRATTAAAGCAATTTCAAATAGAATCTGCGATGCAACTAATTCTAAGGTGTTTTGTATTCTTATTGAAATTTTTGGTTTTCCTTCATTTGAGTGTAAGTGTTTTTTTGACTATTTCTTATCAATGAAATCCTTATTATTCTTGTCAAAAAAATTTTAAGCGGTGAAATCTTTTTATTTSCTCTTTCCATTCTCCTTTTCGACATGTTTTSTCACTTTTACTTTTCCTAAACTTATTTTTTTWAKCRMGMTTTRMYWTTWKCRTTTTTTWWAAAAAWAAAAAATCTTACACACTTAACTAGGGCTYTAAATTGGATGGACTGGATTGGACTTTGTCAAGTCCAAATTCAATCCAAAAATAATTGGACTTGATTTTTTCTAGTTCGAGTCCAATTCAATATTTGTTTGAGTCCGATCCAGTCCAATCCAAATAAATTTTCTAAAGTCCGAATCCAATCCAATCCAGTCCAACGATATTTTGTTTTCTACTCTTTATGCGATTAAATAATAATTATACTTGTTAAAATAAATTATACTAAATAAACTCGTAATAAAAAAAAAAGACAAACATGCCTAAAAAGCATTACATATAAAGTACCATATAACATTACACAGTAGTTAATTAAAAATAGACAAGCCTAGAATGGTTAATGTTCATCAATTTCAAGACAACATAGTACTAAATAAACTCATAATAATATACTAAATAAACTCATAATAATAACATAGTACAAGAAGTAATTTTCATTCAGCTACCATTTTAGTATTTTAACTTTTATATATAAACAATTATATAAATATAAATAAAAATAATTAATGTATATAATTTGGACTTATTTGGACTATTGGACTCCAAAGAGTTGAGTCCAAGTCCAGTCCGAAAAAAATTGGTTTTTGAAATTTGAGTCCGAGTCCGATCCAATGATCGTAATTTGTAAACGTTCAATCCAATCCGAGAATTTGGATTGGATTGGATTGGACGTTGGATTTTTCAAAACCAATTTAGAGCCCTACACTTAACATGAATTAACAAAATTTGAACTGTGAACTCCCCTAATATAATTGTTGCAAAACAAAGCGTAATAGAGAGTATTTGTTTTTTATTTTTAATATTTTCAGATCTGATCCAAAATTTTCTGTTCTAGAGCTTAGACTTTAGTTGAAGTGAACATAACCTCAATCAAGTAGTCATTGTAACTTAAAAGACAAAAATGCCCTTTTGGTCTTCACCAATGTCTCTTCAATCTTCATCGCTTGCTTTAGTCGAGTCAAATTTCAGAAGAACATTTAGGAGAGAGAAAATCTAATCAAATTTTGAGGAAATTTGCATTTATGCTATTCATAATTTTTTTTGGCATTTCTTTTAAAGAAATATGAGTCATAATTCATCAGTAATGGACAATGCACCAACAAATATGCTGCTCTTATCCAGATTCCCTGTAATTCATTTCTCCCTTCTTGTTTATTTTTTTCTGTTGAATTTAATAATTTTTACTGTTATTGTTCATTCTGTTTTCTGTTATTCATATTTTAATATGGGTTTTTATTTTACAGCATTTATTTTGGTGAATTATTGATCACAATGGCATATTCGAAGTTAATTGGTTATTTTTTTGGTTATACTTGTTGCTTTGATTTTGTAGTGATTCTGTTGTGCTACTTTTGCTATTGCATTGAAATTTTTTAGTTGGAATTAGTGGAATTTGATATGTRATTGTTTATTGAATTGGTTGCATTGCAAAGTTAAGAGAATATAATTATTGATGATCAATGGTGGGAAGTTGAGGTGGGGAAGTAGAAAGGACATACCCTATAAATTTTGATAGAGTTAAGGAAAATTAGGATATGGGAGGAGAATAGTTAAGGATATAAATCCCTTTGTTACATGTACTCTGTAGGTGTGTTCAACTGTCCTATCCAACTACACGGAGCGATCACTTTTGGTTCAGGTAGCCAACAAAGGCTTTGATTGATTGATATTCGACTTTCTTTGCCACATCGTGTGCTATATCATGTTGATCGAACTGTCCGTATTCTAATTGATTTTCTGAAATATCATGTTGATCGAACTGTCCGTATTGTTCTGGGTAGAAACTGGTGTTTCAGGCAAGTAATTGAACTTGATACCCTTACTGGGAATGTTTGAGTGTCCGACAATCGCACAAGTTCAACCGGGAGTGAACTAACACAGGTTTGTAGTGGATGAGCTTAGACTATTGTTACTTGGATGATAGGCGTGCGAATCCTTCTGTTTTCCCCTTCAAGATTCCGATGCAAATTACTCCTTTTCTATTTTTCACCATATTCTTCTTATCAAGATGCAAATTGGTGATGAAATACGGGAATTGTCGTTGGTGWAGCTAAGTATTTATCAAGAGCATCATTTGGTAGATATGTAAACTAAATAGTTTTAAAAGAGGTCCTTTCCAAAATCTGTGCAAGACTCCATGGCCTTAAATGTCTACCACATGACATTCTGCCCCCAACYTGTTACACATTATCTATTCTTTGTCTCCTTTTGCTTCTGTACCTTCATTCAACATGAAAATTGCCATAAACGTTCCTATCATACTTTCACAAGCCCAAGTTTTTATGTGTTATTAAACAACCCTATATTATMGTTTGCACTAGAGAAYTATCAACTAGTTATGRCATTATATCAATACTTAGTTACTTACTACGTGGACCTGGAAGGAGTTGGTGATGCCACTTAGATTGCTGWTCCTTAACATTTGAACCAATATGATGGTTGTTCTTTCAAATATTGTATAGTTCAGTTGTATTATAATGTAACTAGTTTTCAGGAAAGTAGTTGTAGGTTTATGTAACAATTTTAACTAGTTGACCATGTGTATTGTAGTATTGRACTCCCTAATTTAGTGGTGGTCCWTTATAATGCACATGGTGATCTAATATATGATGCATGTTTAACTCTGACTGCTCCTGTTTGCTTTCAACTGTTAACAGCAACAATCATCGTACAAGGCTTCACTGAAAATGATTGATGCCAAAATTAGCTTTGCAACCATAATATTTATCCTGAGGTTGATATTCTGCAAGGAGAGTATTTTGCAAAAAGGGTTGTACTGTGGTGCTGATGGGACACATGGGATGAATGTGAGTATCTCCTCTTTATTTTTGGGAAAGTTCAACCATAGTCATTTTATGATGTATATATTATAATTTCATTTGTTTTGRTGTTTATAAATGTTTCATTTGTCAATTTTTATTTATTTATACTTGTATTTGCCTTTTAAATTGTTCCTTGTCTTTGTTGGTTGTTTTGAAAATCTTTTTGCCTTTTAAATACGTGCCTGTTGGGGTTGTTCACATGATCACTTCTGTCGATTCTTTCTAAAAAGTGGTTTCTAGATAGGAGGTAAACTCCAAGRATCAGATAGCTTGAAGTTAGTTGTAGTACTTAACAGCACATGATGAAAGATTGAAAGTTTAAGCCTCGTTTGGTTGCATGTAGGAAGTATGATTTCCAAGGAAATGTTATTGCACATGAAATTGTATTTCCCAGGAAATGTGAAATTGTGTTTGGTTGGACATTGGAATTTCTAATTCCCATGGGAATTTTCACTCACCTAGGGGGGCCGAGGTAAGTTATTTCCTCCATTTTGTAGGAAATCAATTCCCATGGGAATTTGGATTTCCTATGCTATTGTTAACCAAACAAGAGCTAGTATATTTATAGGAAATACAAATTCCCATGGAATTATATGTCAACCAAACAATTTAGACCTCGGTCCTCTATGAATTCTGACTATGGGAGCAGAATGCGCTGACTGYCRAATAAGAAGCTCTTAGGCATCTTGATTTCTATAAGTCAGTTAAGTGGAGATTTCTTATAGAGGTTCAATAGGCTGTATAGTGAAAGCAAAATGACCAGTTATGATCTAGATTACCAAGACAAAGGAAAAGGGAAGAAGACTGTCTGTTTTGATCATGTGTTGATTATATTATTTATATACAAGGAGTTTTCATTGTTAGATGGCAAAAGGTTTGTGGAAATATATCAATGTTCATGAATATGGAAACCAATTGTACAAAAATGGTTGATTAGCACTCATACTTCTGTGAATTTGACAGAGTACGCAGAAGGTTGTGAAATTATGTACATAAGTCCCCTTCTCTCATTTTGACACAATAGGAGAGATAGAGAGTGGGTGAGAGAGAATGTGTGCGAGGAACTTTGGATGGGATGATTATGTGATATATACACAATTTCACACATGTCGACTCTAAGACTATAACTGAACAAGTATTTACAAATCAATTGATGCAGAACATACATGAATCTGCTCGATGAATTCTAGTGAGTGTCCATATTTATGGTAAAGATCTCTTCTCCTAAATTTTTTAGCTACAGTAAGACCTTTGGATAATATATACTCCCTTCGTATCGTATTAACTGCAACGATTTGACATAAAGTAGAAAGGAAAAATGTCCAATCGTTGTTGTTAATACGATACGGAGGGAGTACCHTATAATGGGTGAGGCAATAACGTTCAACCACATCTGTCCATTTRCAAAATCCAATACTAATTGTGAAATACCATGCGCAGCATGATGTTGAGGTCTGAAAATCTGAATATCAAATTGAAATCTTGATCGGTCTGTTTCTAGTAGTCATTGGATACAAGGKGATAAGAATATCATATCATTGTTTATACTTTATACTATCTGAATCCCTATCTATAGGAGTGGTTGTAGTTGCTATTTGCTAAGYCCAAGGAGTTTCTTTGTTTCTGAATCTTGATATTTGAAAGCTAATGACAGTATTGTAGATTAGTAATTTAAAGCAGTTTAATATGCAAATGAAATAGTTCTCTCGTCTTTAAAGTGTTGGATTCCTGTCACCCTTCAAGATTAATTCTTGAAAGTTTCATTTCTGTATGACTTGTCTACTGGTTCTCCTGATTAGATCAGAAAATGTTACGAAGTATTTGATTGAGCTTCATGGCAACTCATGTTATTTATGACTATTATGAACTGGAAAGGAAATGTATGCGATGTAGTGGTATCAGATATGCTTTCTAGCGATTGTGTCATTGAATTTTCTTTATTAAGACTGAAGTTTTGGACATTTTTATGTGCTCAATATGGTATGTAAGTGTGAGAACATTGGTGACGCAGTAATTTCTTTTTGTTAACATGCCTTAAAGATATCTACCCATTTTTTACAACTGCAAGACAACAATGCCTTTTTTATAACTTGAACTGAGGAGCTTGTATCAAATTTTGTTTCTCATCTCATTGATATATACTGTATTTTTAAGGTACTCATTTTAAGTGGGCATGTAAGTCAGACCGATCATTTTTTTCAATTTGCTAACAGTTCGTGTTCCGATCCAACCTTAGAGTAGTTACTGTTGTTTACTTAAATCTTTTGGTGCTGGAAAGTGGAAATTAATTATTCATATGAAAATTACAGCCTCTGTTTTACTTTGCTTATATGTGTTTATTTATTTTAATGTCTATTTTTGACGATGTATAAACAGATAGACCACATCAAATCACAGCAGCTTATCATCTGAGCTACTTATTACTGTGAAGTCGAGTCAAGTGAAACTCTTGAATTTAACCGGTTTATTTCTAGTGTTCACTGTGAGTTGGGCTCCTGGAAGGAAACTGCCATGTTACTGATAAGTGTKATGATTCCTCATTAGATATGGAAAAATGGTGGGAAGGGATTCAGTTATAAAAGAGCKTCTTTGAAATTGCCCGGGTAACCTCTGCATGTTAAGTCTTCCGATGATCCTGTAATTCTGTGCTCAAGGCTCCTTTAATCATTTGCGTCTTTCTTTGTATTAAAGAATTTTTTAGTCCAATAATCGTTTTAATTAATTTTTGATAATGATGCATTGGAGTCGCATTTGGTAAGATTATGATGTATTACAGTAAGTATACCGACTTATCAATAATTGATTTGAGAATTTTGAAATATTGATTCTGTGACTGACTTGACCAGATGAGTGAATGGGAATAAAGTTTCTATTACACTGCACCACACATTTGAAGGGTRGGAGTGTTGGACTAGTGGAAAAGTGGTTAATAGAGATTAACTAGTGTGTCGTGTCTAATCTATACTAACCTCTACTCAAGGGAGACCCACCAATGCACCTCCTTTTCGGAATAATTCTGCTTATATAAAATTTATATATGCCTATATTCATAAGATTATCATTAGAGGTGCTTGTATCCAAAGCACTCAATTATATTTCCTGTGTGGACCCGCTTGCTTGTCTCACCTGTATTGGCAACAAGACTAAGCATGCATAAGTGTTTTTAATAGTTGCTTTAATGGAAATTTGTGGTCATTATTTGCTCTTGATATATTGCGACATTARCAAGATGTTCTTGGTTGTAAGAAATTGGAAGGTTGGGTTTATAGCTGCTTTTATAACCAGTTGAGAAAGACCATATATGACTTGAATTGAAGGAGCTTAAAATTAATATGGATTAAAAAACAACAATATCAGAAATATTTTCTTCATACTGAAACTAGTGAAACTAAAGCAGTTGGTAAGGCTGAGGTAGTTTCTATGATTGCAGTTGCTCTGTTCTTTCACCCAAATGTTATTATAATGGTCTAATTTTTTTAACTCTTTATGTATCCAGGAGTGAGCGCTTGTGACCAGATATGCTACAAGGACCCTGTATTAAAGGACCAGCAGTGGAGCGCTTATATTGATCGTTCTCCTGGTGATAAAAGCTACCCTGAGGTTTGGGTTCTTTACTATGTGCTACAATGAAACACTCTATTCCTTATTGCCTGATAAACCCCAGTTTGGATGTTACTTACGTTTATTCAAACWTTTAGTTCCCTGAAAACTCAGACATCCAATTTGTTGTTTGCACTTAACTTCCATTAGATTTTCAGATAAATGTCTGTCATTACATCCAGTGCCCATGTAAAGTGGACGTAATCGGAGATAAGATGATTTACGTGGTGGTCCAAATTAAAAAATGACTTAAGGAATGTGACTTGATAATCAACTTGTGGCACTGGTGGGGACATGTAGATGATAACCATCCTTCCTTTTGCTATCTTTGTTTTCCTTTTGCTATCTTTGTTTTTCTTGTTTAGTCTTTGTTGGCCTCTTCTTTAGTCCTTTTCATGTTAGGTACCTTATACACTATACATCGACAACAATGCCATTGATATAAGTTAAGATTGACCCGAGCCTAAAACGAGGAAAAAAACCCTCACCCTTGGTAATTCTATTGAGTGTTTGTGGCTCTAGCTCATATGCTAGCTATTGAATCTTATTCTTTGACATTACATATGTCTTATTGTTCTATGACTAAAAGTTCTCATGCACGTTCATTTTGTCCTTTTTTTTTTTTTTTAATAGGAGTGTTTCCATGCTTGTGTTTCTGGTTTTGGTTACAAGGTAATTATGTGTCTGAGACGTGAAAATTGGAATTAGATGGACATGAAAACATTTTATTTTAAAATTTACGTGATAACGTTTCTCTGTCAATACTGTGATGTAGTTTCAAATGCCTGCTAGATGGTTGAAAGATTGCCATCCAAACAGTTCATGTAAACTCCCGTCGAACCAAAACTTACCAAGAAAATGCCCGTGCCTGAAGCAGCGTTGAAGATGACATGCCGGACACTTCTGCTTAACCTCTTGACACTTATAGTGACCCATTCGGTTAAAATAGATTTAGAAAACATTCTTTTTTTGACGGGCAGACAGCTAAATTTTATTAAGATCTGTTATCTAGGTCTTCCGTAATTATTTCCTTGCCATGTCCAATAAACTAGTTCTAACAACCTTTAGCTCGGTTGAAAATTTTGAACGGAATTTTGTTTGTATATTATTAACTGTAAATTCTTAGATATGGAAGCATCATAGTTTAGTTTTGTATTGCAAAACATTACATTGACACATACGAAATTTATCGTGGATTTGTTTAGTGTTTGAAAAATAGACTCGATAGCATTTCTGGTTCTAGGTTGTGACATCGAAACTGCCAATATGTGAAAGCAGTCTGCTTACAAGACACTTTTTTGGTGCTAAGAGTCTAAGAGAGCCAAGGGTGGGGTGAGAATCGATTTTAGGATCTCTTAGAATCGGAAGGGAAGTTTTAAACCACTTGAGTTATCTCTCATCTCTCTGCTATAGAGACTTGAGTACACCATGAAACTAATTGCCATCGTTAGTTCAACAATGAGCACATTGAGGTCCTAGCAATTCTATACCAGTTGAGACACAGCATGAATATGATTATACATTATATTCCTAAAACTATCTTGATTATCTTGATTAATTTTCTTGTATGTACCCTTGAACTCTTCCTTAACATTTATTTCATCTCTTTTTTTTTTTTGACAAGGGGAAAAATTAAGATCAACCGTAGGCTGTGTCTTAGCCAAACTAACATGGTAACCTGCAAGTATACATACAAACAGTAAACGAACAAATATTACAAGGTTTTATTATTCATAATCACTAATTTGATCGGTTGATGGGAGTATTCTGATCTTTGACGCATAAGGATTTTCTTTTCCTATCGCTTTGACATCCTATTGATTGACTGTTAGGAGGGAAAAAGTTACTCTGCTTGAAAGTCTTCGACTTTACACCTGCACGAGTTGGTAGAGAATCGGATTCTTGCGAATAAGCTTTTCATCATCCGTTTGCCCTTAATCAACCATGACCCTTTGTCCTTCTTGTAACACTACGAGTGACGTAGTAATTGAACGGAACAAGGAGGACTCGGATCCGGGGGAGATATCCGATTGGCAATCTTGTAGGGTAGTCACAACATCCATTGATTGAAACATTAGCATTTCCTCAATTTGATGGAGGATTTTCGCGGAGAGCTTCTAGCCTCTCTTCTAGAACACTATTGTGGTCGACATGCTTGCTTGTGAGGGATAGTTTGGTCCACATTGTTAATCTCGAGATGGGTCTTATTGTCCTAACACTACCAAGATTCTCTTTTTCTGTATCGATCTTTTGGGAGAATTTGAAGTAGTTTAATGCTCATGACAATACCTGACCTCTGTTGAAATGTTGAATTGTTTTCCCTGACCAAATTTTGATAATCCTTTTAAAATATGGTTAAACTAGAACCCACTTTTTCCGATTGTTGAAATGAACTTGTTTTCTGTTAGGTTGGCTTCTGAAGCATACTCTTTGAAATGGTTCTGTGGTAGTGATGAAGGAAGGGAACATTTATTCATCTCTTACTCATGCTCAGACTCTGTCATTAAGAAATAAATGATCAATCAACACTTTGACTAATGGTAAATTAACAAAAAAAAATAGTTTTAATAAATCATTCAGGATCAGGGTGGACAGGAATTAAAACTTAGGGGGGAAAGAATTAAAAGAACCAACCTCGTTGATTTATAAGGTTCAGGTTCATGATGTTCGYGTTCGGTTCTCAAGTTTGGATCCTTAGTTCTTTTACATGTCTCCTGATTTGAACTATTATTTTTAGCCATRGTAGTATTTTCATAAGCTGAAGTATTTCAAGTATAACTAAAGGCAATGAGTAGTCTCATACTTTTACTTGATTATGAATTTATGACCCAAATACACCCTACTCTGCAAATATACCAAGCAAATCGGTCGGTCAAGTCGATATCAGTCGATCAATGTCAGGTTTCTGAAATTTACAGGTCATTTTTTGGTAACGGGTCGAATTTCTTTGTTTATCACCCATTGTTTTCGATAACAGGTCGGTCGGTCGGTCAAGTTTTTTTWAAAAGCTTTTTTCTTTCGATGTTTCGCAAYAATTAGATCAATTATTAAGGTTTTTAAGACTTGAAAAATGTATAATGTGACTGAACTAACTAGAAATTGTTCATTAAATTAACTAYAAAGATAGTCTAAGTATTAGGGTTTTATTAAAAGCTAAAAAATGTATAATTTGATCATACTCACTAATAATTTTTATATCGAAGCACTCATTCTGCTTCCTTTTTATTGCAACAAGTGGACTTTTGCACTATTTACATTTATTACTTTGAGTAATATTTGTGATTTGTACATAATTTAAAAATATTTATAAGTAATTATACTAGACAAATCAGTCAAATTGATTGGCCAGGTCGGTCAATATTCTAAAACAGGTTTACAGGTATGGCAAAAATGAGTTTCCGGTTAATCTTCTTGTTCATGACCCATTTTGTTGGTAGATTCTGGGTCATTTCGGGTTCGAGTTTTTTTGCCACTATATTTGCTAACATACAACCAGATAAATTCCCCTCAATTCAAAATAACACAAAAAGTCCATATTTTTTGAATTTTAAAAATTTAGATGGATACAAATATAATCCTCAAATCCCTCCTTCTGTCTCCCAAAACCCTAGTCTTCATTAAAATTTTCAAAGAGGCTTTCATTGATCTCTATTATATAAGGGAAGGGGGAGGTGGTGTCCCCCTATTAAAAGTCTTTTATACCTTAATGAATTTTGAAAAAAAGATATGAATAAATGTGTCTAAATTACCCTTTTGCTTATTATGTGATTAAAAAATGAAATTGTATTATTGTAACTTAATTAGTGAAAAGTTTTAAACAAAGAATTGAAGAATTATGATTTTATTTTGAATTTCAAGTCATATTTAAAAAAACTTTACAATTCAATAAAATTGTATTGCTAATTAGCTATAAACATTTTATTTTGATACATACTTTATAATTATTTTTAATGATGAAATACAGTTTTCATAAGTCTAAGATTGCATCGCGTGCACATAAAAACTAGTTTTAATCTATGGAAAGCCCCAATCTAATTTCATTATTTTATTGTTTAGTTTATTAGAGTTTCGTTTCTGTGCGAATAATACTTCCTCCAAGAGGATCGTTTCTCCTTGAAAGAAAGGGTCTTTCTTTCTCTGAAGAAATGGTTTTTCTCTTCTCCTTGCGAGAAACGTTAGTTTGATGTTGTAATTTTGGTTCGTTGATGGAGAATTGTGGCGGTGTCGAAGAAGAGTTAAGATCTACAATTACAAACAATGAGATTAGTTCGATTTTATTTCAGAACTTTAACAGATCGAGAGCCCCTTGTTAGAAGGTTGTATCAAACAACGATGCGGAAGAGGTTTTTCAAATGGCTATACAACAAAATGATCATAGTTTTGCAAATTCTGAATTTAATTTGTCGAATATTGTTATGTATTTGTTGCTTTGATTTTTACTGTAGATATCAGATGACTCTTTTATTAATGGATTAATTTTACTGTCAAAAAAGTATAATCCTCAAGTCAGACAATACATCCTCTTCATCAAAACAAGAATTTTCTATATAAAAAATAATAAAAAAGTAGAAAATTAAGTTGAATGGTCAAGTGTATTAGAAATGATTAGAGTTGGACCAAAAAACATGAAATTCGGTAGTAATCGAACACAAATTTCATCACAAGTTACACATGGCGTACGAGCCATGATAGGTGCAGCAGACTGCTGCATGTCTGCTGCACGGACACTGTTCACTTTTTTTTAAAAAAAAAATCATAGTGTATTCTCGATTTATTTTAACATATTCTTGGTTCACTTTCACCTATCTTAGTGTGACTTTATATATCCTTGATTCATTTAAGCATCTCTTGTGATTTGCAAAAACAAAAAAAACATAGTGTGATTTTGTCATATCTTAGATTCATTTTAGCATATCCTTGGTTCATTTTCATCAATTTTAGTGTGATTTTGTCATATCAATGATTCATTTAAGATATCCTTGTGATTTGCAAAAAAAAAAAAAAAATATCATAGTGTGATTTGCAAAAAAAAAAATCTAACAACAAACTGTCACGTGGGACCCCCAAAAAAGACCAAAATACCCTCTATTGCATCAATCTATGCAGCAGTTTGCTCCTATAGACCATTTCTCTAGCTCTTACCATTAGGCTAAGTGAATTGTAGTCTTACTATTAGCTATCAATTAGTATATTTTTTATTTTTGCAGGGGCCAGTTAAAAAAATAAAGGATCGTGGGGTAAGGCCCTGCCAGCCCCCATGGCTCTGCACTGACAACCCATATGCCTATTCGGGTCAAAGGTAATGTCATGTAGTATCAAGTTTATAAAATGAGCATGCTCATTACCTAAGTGCTCATGCCAAATTTTAATATTTTTGTTCACAATTGGCCCATGACTCCAAGAGCCCTTTGCAGTTGCATGCCTCCGTATCCGCAATTATTAGGTACAATCTCCCATACCTAGCAAAATACAACCCCCTTCCCCTAATTATGTGACACATGATTTATTCCCATCCCCTATTATCTCTCACGCATGATCTTTTAAAATAAAAAATAAAAAATCATTAATTAAATAAAATTAGATAGATATAAATATTTGACAACTAATAAAAGCAATGGAAAAAAAAAGACACGTGTATAGGGGTTGTATCTTGCAATGTAGGGGATTTGTATAATATAAGCTTTGCTTCGTATCCAATCGGTCTACTATGGACTAGGGCTGAGCAAAACTATCCGAAAATCTGAAAATCGGAATATTCGATCCGCATCCGATCCGATTTTTTCTCATATCCGATCTGAAATTTCAAATATCGGATACCAATTCGAATATTGATTTTCAAATTTTCGGATATCCGATATCCGAAAAAAAAACGGATATCGAATTTCGATATCCGGGAAAATCGGATAAAATATCGAATATCCGGTACCTTATCCGAAAATCTTATTTTTTCACAAAAAATTAATATTTATAATATATTTCTATATTTTTTTAAATATATCAGTCAAAATCGGATATCGGATATCCGTAGTATCCGATCCGAAAATTTTCAGATATCAGTTTTCCGAAACTTTCAGATCGGTATACGGATATCAGATATCCAGATTTTCGGATATCCGATTCGAAATCGGATATCGAATATTTGATCCGTGCTCAGGCCTACTATGGACCGAGACCGTAATGAACAATATGGTTTCATCAACATTTGTATTTGAGGATGAATATTTACATTTGAAGATGAACATTTGCATTCAGAAATGAACATTTAGAGATTGTAGTCCTCATCATGGTCCGGGCAAATGTCCCGGACCATGATCTCATGCAAATGTTCATGTCTAGAATACAAATATTCATTTCAACTGTAAATGTCAATCTCTAAATGTTCATTTCTGAATGCAAATGTTCATCTCCAAATTGTAAATATTCATCCTCAAATACAAATGTTGATGAAACCATACTGTTCATTACGGTCTCGGGTCCATAGTAGGCCTGAGTACGGATCAAATATTCGATATCCGATTTCGAATCGGATATCCGATATCCGAAAATCTGGATATCTGATATCCGTATCCAATCTGAAATGTTTCGGAAAACCGATATCTGAAAATTTTCGGATCGGATACTACGGATATCCGATATCCGATTTTGACTGATATATTTTTTAAAATTATAGAAATATATTATAAATATTAATTTTTGTGAAAAATAAGATTTTCGGATAAGGTACCGATATTCAATATTTGTTATCCGATTTCCCGGATATCCGAAATTCGATATTCGTTTTTTCCGGATATCGGATATCTGAAAATTTGAAAATCAATATCCGAATTGGTATCCGATATTTGAAATTTCGGATCGAATTGAGAAAAAGTTGGATGGAAAGAGAGAGAAAGTAGGAGAATAGAGTGGTGAGGAGAATGTTTTTTGCCCACTAATGCTAGTGGTCTAAGCAATTTATACGTTAGTACAAATTTTCATGGGAGATTAGTGCACTAGCCGAATCGAAACAATTAATTTCGACCCCGACCATATTATCACGGTTCACAGCCCGCAAGGATTACTCGGACAGCAGATAGAACCGCCATAACATCGGCCGTCCTCTTCACCATCATCACCCAACTCACTGCTAAAAGTGAACAACTCCAAAACCCCCTCATAAAACAAGGGAATTGAATTTACAAGTCATCATCAAAATCCAGGTTTTGTAATCACATCACATTAAATTATTATACTTCTGTTTTTATCTTTGATTCAGTATCAAAAGCTTTCATTTTCACAAGAAACATTAACCTAAGATTAATTTCATTTTTTTAATTGATTCTTTCAGAAATTCAATCTTACCCAACAAAAATCATACAGTAAACAATCAAAAGTTTCAATCTTTATCGAAAATAATGCCAGAAGTAAGGATTATAGCCAAGAATTTCATAGACATGGTTGCATCTTTGCCTGCTGTWAAGCTCGATATGCTTTATGCTAACCCCTTCATTTGTGAAGCCATTCTCAGGTTTGCCCCCCTCTTTTTAATTTTCATTTTATTTATTGTATTTGAAGTAATTAATTTGAGTTGCTTGAATTTTGTTGGATGAAATTGTTTGCCGTATTCAATTATTTTTTGTGAATATTTGGCATGAAGAACAGTGTTTGATTGAGCTTGTGTAACTCTGAGAATGCTAATTTGCATCAGGGAAATTAATTAGAGATTAATGTTTGCTGAATTTGTACTTCCTATTAGTTAATGGAAATCAATTTCTGCTGTGGGAAAATTATATGATACTGGGACTCAGCTGTGAGTGTTCGACACGAGTATAAGATAAAAATTACTGTAGCATAATTTGGTTGCAACTGAAGTGGATGTCATASTAATGTCCAAGTGTGTAGCATCCGACACGGACACTTGAGATCATATTAAGAGTTGGATTTCGAATAGGGAAAYCTTGAGGGGAATGATGTTGATATATGMGAATTCTGAAATGTAATCTGTCATCTATTTACTAATAATCATCAATGTAGACTTATGCAAATGCAGTAATGTATTGTAAGTAGAAGGTCTGGAACTGTGGACCCCTTTACTCCCATTTGAAATGCAGAACAAACATTTTAGGATTTTTTTAAAGTAAGCTCTGAATACATCTATATTCAACCCTTTTGCAATACTAGCATTCTTTGTGGTGAGTGTGTAATCTGGTGATATACAACTCGTATTGCATTAATATTTTCCAATTGTCTTGCGGAACTCAATAATGAATTTAGTATGCTAGTATGGCGTATATATTAATGGCTTTCTAGTGCTGGGAATAATCGGAAACATTTGTCTTTCAGTTGATATGCGGCACCATGGTTTAATTAGACTACTTAGCTATACATTACTGTTGTGGTTTGTGGATCAGGTCCTTGCCACCTTTGGCAAAGAAGTATGTGTTGCAGATGATGTACATTGATGCTCCAGTACCAGCTAAGTCCTTGGAAGAGTGGGTTCTCCCAGATGGACTCTCAAAACATAGAGTTGCTATTGATCGATTGATTCAACTAAGGGTTCTTTCTGAAACCGTTGACAGGTATTAATTCTTAGTTGTTCTAAGATGTAATTTATGTAACATTACTAGACAAGTATTTTGACCTTTTGGTCAATGAATTATCGAGCCTTGTAACCCCAAGCTTTTTCTTCCTTTTTTAAATGATTTACTTTCACCGTATTTGCTTTTGAGTTCCATTTCTTTTTACTTTTGTTTTGTATTTTTTACTACATTTCTTGCACAACGTTTTCTTCAGTAGTCTTCCTCACATGGTTGCAGTTTTCTAATTCAAGCAATTGATGTTAGCCCTTTAAATTATTTGTTTGTAGGAAAAAGGAGATCAGCTATGAGATGAATAAAAAGTTCCAGTCTAACCTTCAAAAGCAGCTAATATATGGGTACATCCAGATCTATATTTCTGCTGGTCTGTTTTTGTTTGTTTCCTGTGAATATTGACCGTCTCTCCAGCTAATTGCTTTGTTGAGGTCTATGTTACACACAAATTGAGTGTCGGACAAGGGTGTGCAAGTGTCGGATCATCCAATACTTGGACTCCCTTTCCTGAGTAGACACTTAATCTGTGTCTTAACATAGGTCTTCCCCTTTCTTTGCCCCTATTGAAAGAGAATGTTATTACCTTTGCATCATCCTTTTATTTTTTTAGATTATACTAGTAATTTTTCTCATAACTTATTGAAGGTAACTTTGTTCTAGTAGTCTTTATCTGAATTGCCCACCTCACAATCTGAAAGACGTTTTGGATACCATCTATAACTTCAGGTTCATCTTTAGAAAATGTCATAGAGGTGGGGGTCACATTAAAAAGGCATATAACATAGGGTTCCAAACTTCCAATAGATGATTTCTCAGTTATTAAAGCAGATATTGTAAGTTTAGTATGGAATGTCTCTGGTTACAATGCAATGGGTGTCTTCAAGCTTTAAGGCATTGTCTTTCAGCTTTTTACCCATTTTAAGAATTCTTTGTTGATTATCAGCACTCTTCTGCGCAGTTTTTTTTTTAGCGTTATAGCTTAGTATTTTAAGTTTCTTGTCTTCCATAGTCAAACACTTGACTAATGGTTATTCTAATCTTTTGGGATTGGAATTGGATTGCTAAGTGACGAAATTCATTTACTGTTATATTTTTTAAAAGAAATTGCAAATTATCTGTAACTTTTTGTAATGGAAGTGTTGCAAATTGCAATTAATCGTTTTTGTTATCTCTTTGATGTTTTCTTCAATGTGTCTTTAGATCCATTAATGATTTTTTTTTTGTAAAATTCATGGCTGTTGCAGCGGAGTATTACCAAGGGAACCTATGCCTTCAACTGCTGTGAGGCTCCCAAGCTTGGAGGAACTAGAGACCTATGCCCTTGAACAGTGGGAGGTGCGTAATTTTTGTGCCTTTATTTTACTATTGTATCTCATTTATTTCAAGAGATAGTGTGGCCTTTTCTTCTTGATGGTCTCACAAAGTCACAAGTAGAACTATTAACCATGTCGTGTCAGCCTAGTTTTATAAACATGTTAACCCCCCCCCCCCCCCCCCCCCACAAAAAAAAAAAAACCCACACACCCCGCGCAGAACCCTAACCTGACCCATTTAATGAACGCATCATGTTGCAGTCAAACGAGTCAACACCCTCGATCCAAACTAGCTAATAGTAGGGCGGTTTCATGTCGAGCTAGTGTGTCATTTCATTTTTTACATAGTAAAGTTTATAAAAAAAAAACAAAAAACTATGGGTGTAATTGTGTCATGTCGTGTCAACCCGTTTACTTAAATGGGTTGAACAACTTCAACCCTAATTAAACCCATTTAATAAACAAGTCAGGTCGTGTTAATCTTGTACTTAAATGAGTCAACTGTTCAACACCTTTGACCCAAACTCTTTAATAACGGATTGATTTTGTGTCGAGTTAATGGGCCGTGTCAGTTTTTAACACCTCTACTCACCGGTTATGCTATGATTAGTAAGTGTGATCTTTGTAATTTTCACTTCATTCCCTTCTTAAATATATAAGATTTTTCCCCCTAACTTTTAATTTTGTGTATCAGCGTTTCCTGCTG
Organism: Bassia scoparia; assembly: GCA_008642245.1. Lineage (NCBI taxonomy): Eukaryota > Viridiplantae > Streptophyta > Magnoliopsida > Caryophyllales > Amaranthaceae > Bassia > Bassia scoparia. The sequence continues at coordinate 171,327 of SNQN01000114.1, forward strand.
CATCTTATCAGCTCCAGCCAAGCGGAAAAGTTAACAAATTTCAGCTCTTCAATGATGAAGGTTTTTCAACGTGGCCTTTTGAGTCAAAGGTTTCTACCTAATTATGCTGATCTTAAATAAAGTTTTGATACTTAATTTTAAAAAATAAAATATGTCGACTATAAAGCCATTTTCGGTTTATGTTTAGCGGCACGTATGAACATAATGTGTTCTTGAGTTTTAACTATGTCCCTCCTAGTTAGTGAAGGTTATGCTTTGTCTTTTATGTTATTTCACCAAGATTCATATTTGCTAATTTCACAGGGAGAAAGAAGGTTCAAGATTAACTGAGTACGGTTTCCAGTTCCTGGTATGTTCATGAAGATACTGGTTCATCTTGATTTATGGTGTAAGATATAGCATTAATCTAATATTCTGTGACTATGACAGCTGATGGACACAAATGCACAACTCTGGTATATTATCAGAGAATATATTGCCAATGCTGAGGTAAGGATCATGTTGCCTGACTTGCTTACTCTATCAATAGACCTCTGTTAATTATATACTCATAAGTCAAAACAGTCTTAAGAAAACAATTATCTATGAATTCTTTGTCATGGATGCACATGTATCTTGCTCAGAAACTTGCTAAATAGGTAGCCATCTTAATATGTGAACCTCACTGTCCTCGTAATGTCTTGTACTACATACAATTTTAGGAAACAGAGTTTGATGAAAGAGTAAAGCTAGTGCTATATAATAGATGTGTGTGAGTGTGACGTTTTTATTTTGTGAACATGACTTATGTATCATGTGATTCTATGGAGTGCCTGTGATATGGGTGCATGATGTTGATATGGTCAGTTTCAAGAACCACAGAAAAAGACGTTTTTCTTCTGCACTAATCAGAAATTCAGAAGCATTGTGTTGAGTTAGGTTAATGCAGAAAGCTTACTTGGCTTTTAGTGATGTGCACTTTTTGTGCATTCCTAATGGGGCCAAAGATTCATGATCCTTTTGTTTTCTGATTATAATAAACTAATTATAACGGCTCATTGCAGAATCAATATACTTCCCAACACAAGAGCTTCTTTAGTAGCATTCGGGAATTGTTGATTTCTTGTTGATTTGTAGACAGTATATCTTCCATTCTCCTATGTTTATGTCACTCTAATTATCGCTATCAATATGCTACTGCCCATTTTTAAAAGTTGGACGAGATATCATGCAGATTGGTGGGGAAGAAGAAGGCTTTTATAATCATGTGGTCATGTCAGTCATCTGATGAGTGCCTTATTTTCTTGATTTCTATTGAATAGTTCACAGGGTGGCAGTCTGGCAAGCTTAAAATTCATTGCATTTGTTGATTTTTGTGTAGGAACGAGGAGTAGATCCAGCAACCATAATTTCATTTCTGCTGGAGCTTAGTTTTCATGAGACTGGACAGGTACGGAAGCTATTGACGTTTCAGACTGTATTGTGTATTATCTTTCTGAGCATTATTAAAGTATCCTCTCTGATAGATTTGTCGAGCTTTCCGAAATCGAAAAACTATCTATTCATCCTAAGAGTCAGGCAGTATTTATTTTTTATTTCATTGTAGTGTTGATAAGTGGTGTGTTGACTCACATGGAGCTGATATTTTATAGGCATACAATATCAACACATTGAATGAAGTTCAAGAAAATACAATTAAGGACCTTTCTGATTTGGGATTGGTCAAACTCCAGCAGGTTTTTCTATTGACCTCCACTTCCAGTGCATAATCAGGTACTTATATGCTTCAGATATTTGATCTACTTGTAATTTTCCAGGGAAGGAAGGAGAGTTGGTTCCTGCCAACAAAGCTGGCTACTACTCTTTCAGTCAGTTTATCAGATACTTCAACTAGGAGGCAGGTATCTTATCGAACCTGAACTGTTGTGATTTGGCCACTTGTCCCTCCTTTGGATTACATGCTTTCTCTGACGTAATATATTCATATTAAGTTAATCAATGATGTGCACCTCCATCGTCCTTTCCCAAGTCCCTGTAAAATTCTGTTCCACAATCTATCTAATGGTTACCCATCCTACTATCTAGCTCATGGTTTATGCATAGCATTATTCTATCTATCAGCACTGCCTCTTTCTCAAATGTACCCTGTCCATAGCTACTGGTCTATATTTTGACACTATAAAATGATTCATCTTTGTCTTAGAGTAAGCTTCAATGATCTTTCATTTTGCAGGGTTATGTCGTTGTGGAGACAAACTTTAGGATGTATGCTTATTCCACATCCAAATTACATTGTGAGATTATGCGCCTTTTTGCAAGGTATATGCCTGATAAATCTTTAAACATTTCACAATGTCTGCTGGTCGTCCTCTCAAGCTGCTGCTGATGAGGCAAGCTTGTTTATAGTGAACTTCAGTATGCACATTTTTTAAGAATATGACCTTGTTTGTGTTTTTTGTTTGGTTCATGTTCATGTCCACATCTTTCTTTTCTTTTTTTAGATGCTTTTTATAAAGCARGGGCTTATTACAACAATTCATGACACTTAAATGCTAAAATTTATATCCTTGTATGYTTGGGCTCAGAGTTTTTTGCTCCTGTCTAATCAAACATACATCCTTTCTTTTGCAGGGTGGAATACCAACTTCCTAATCTCATCGTGGGGTCAATCACCAAAGAAAGCTTGTATAACGCCTTTGAAAATGGCATTACTGCAGATCAGGCAAGAAATTATTTGCTGATCATTGATCCTGATCATGTATTTTATTCTCAAGAACTATAATTTGATAATCCAATAAGTCAATAACTGAACCTTGTTGCTGTGTTGGAAACTTGGAGATGCCTCATAGGAGACTATAAAAGTTGTCATTCAACCATATTGTTTATTTTTCGAAGATTTCAATTGATCAAGGAGTCAATTTAGATAGGTTGATTACCACTAATGTTTGGTTTTACTCTACTGAATTGAGAGCTTGGGATTTTTCCCTTGCAARAATGACTGGACTAATAATTACGCTTTCTGAAGAAAGAGCTGGAAAAGATAATTTCATATTGGATTTTCCCATGGTATTTCTAAGATTTGCATTGCACAAGGCTTCTTGTCTATCTCTACAWTCATATACCCCAAATTTACGCTGGACATGTTAATCTGCTGCAGAAGTTTTTAAAATTTCTGGACCGTCACATATAGATAGCGATAGAATATTAGAATTCTTTATTTTAACTTCAATTTGTCTTACTGTGCTCATTTCTACAAAATCATTGTCATATATTTTTCTGAAGGTTGCTTGAAACTTTGTTGTCCATACATTTATTTRTGATTAGCAAAGTATCACCAACTATTGTGAATTGTGATATCGAGGCTACATCTCAGTTGTGAATCACTTTGTATGTGAATATAACTTGAAATAGCAGAGCAGATAATTCTGAAGTAGAAACAAAAGTTTGTTATATTCTGAAGTACTATACTTCTATAAAATGAAAGCTAATTGACATTATATTCTGCAGATAATTGCATTTCTGCAGCAAAATGCACATCCTCGTGTAGCTGAGAAAGTACCAACTGTTCCAGAAAATGTTACAGATCAGGTCTCTTGAAAAACTGGTTCTTGACATTAAGATGTTTTTTAAGCGTTGAGTAATGTTTTTCCTTTCAAATTCTTTTATCACGGCTCCTTCCTGTTGATGCGGAATGACAGTGTGAAGTATTTTTTCGGTTTCATAACCTCTTATTTCCAAGCCAAATTATTCACTAAAGTGATTGCCATTCCAAAGTTAATATAGGTGCTAAGTTTTTGATTGTGCTTCTAGCTGATATCTGATTTTGAGTATTGTATTTTTTGGACAGATCAGGCTTTGGGAATCAGATTTGAATAGGATYGAAATGTCTTCTGCCCAGCTTTATGATGAATTTCCGTCTGCGGTAAAGATTGAATTCCCAGATTACAAGACGATTTGTCCACTGTTTTTCATCTCTTTTGTCAAACCTTGTGCTCTAATTTTTCTTCCTTTATTTTTGTCTAGGAACTATTTGAGGCTGCTTGTGACTTTGCACGTGAATATGGAGCTCTACTGTGGGAAGATTCAAAGAAAATGCAGCTTGTTCTAAAAAGTGAGCTACATAATGACATGCGAGAATATCTCCGGCGACAGAAATAATAGCTGCATACAATATGATTGTCAATGAATAATATTGGAAAAAAGTGGTGAATGTCAGAAAGTATGGACGATTGCATGAACGCAGGCTACCTCAGTATGTTATGAATTATGATGCAATATTAACAAGAGGTGAAAACGTGGTGCATGAAGAAGAAGATATCTGCAGTGTGAAGGGTGGCCATATTGATCGAGAMTTTTTGAAAAGGTTTAGGACATTGTGTATTGAGTTTGTGTTACTCCACTGTTAACTTTCTGCCAACATCATTCCATTCCCCAGAAACAGTTACTCGATGTGTAGTCTTTTTGGCAGGACTAAAGCTGGGGTGCATCGCCCCCCCTCCTCTTTTACCCCTACTTCACCCTTGGCCTCTTTGATATATTCGGTGAGCCGTAACCATGATTTTCCGAAGCTTACCCTTGAAAGCATTATCAAATCCTCAACCTAACATATTGGAGATGCTCACCTTGAAGACGAAGAAATGGAAGCTCGAAGAGGCTGAGTGATTTGAGTTTTAGTCTAGCATGAAATTGTATCATCTTGCAGTCTTCAGATTTTTCGTCTTGTTTTCCACCCTTCATTTGTAGCATGTAAAATGGAAAACCTCATATCTTATATCCCTCTAATTTATGCAGTCATTTCGTCGCTGAATTCTGCTTCCACTGCATTTTTCTTCTCATCAACTTCTTCAAACAATCATACTGCTACTTTCAGTCCTTTTTACTTAATTGGTAAGAAGAGAGCAAGAAGGAATTACGTACCCAATTTATGAGCTTGTCATGCCATAGAATTAGGAGAGAGAAGGAATTATCAATCCAAATAAAACTCATATTGATTATCATTAAAAAAAACCAACTATGGTAAAAGGTGCATGAATAATTTTTAGAGCTGTAAATGGGTCGACCTGGGTTGGGTTCAGGTCGACCCATTAATATTATTGGGTCAAAACCCTTAACCCGAACCCAACCTGTTAAGGCTAATGGGTTGAGATTTTCAACCCAACCCAACCTGCAAATTAATGGGTCAACCCGATTTTGACACATCAACCCATTATTAACAATTAACTTTTTAGTATCTAGAAAATTAACCTGATTATGACCCAATAAGCTGACAATTAAAAGCCTTCATACAAACAAGTATTGTATTACGAAATACAAAGAAGCAAAAGGAGGACCAATAGTTCAACCATTCAAAGTAAATTTGGGCCAAAAATGTTAAAACCCACAATAGAAGCTAAGTAGAAAATATAGGGCTTTAAAAATTAGCAGGTTCATAGGTCGACCCAACCCGCTAACCTAACCCATTTAATAAATGGGTTAGGTGGGTTGAAATCAGGTTGCAAATTTCAACCTGACCCAACCCATTAATTAAATGGGTTGGGTTGGGTCGACCCAATAATCTTAATGGGTCGAAAATCTTGACCCAACCCTTTATTAATGGGTTGGGTTCGGGTTGGGTCAGTTTTTGCAACTCTAATAATTTTATACTTGGTATAACGAAAGTGGAAAAAAACAAATTAATACAACTGTTGCTGCCCAGGATCGAACTGGGGACCTTTAGTGTGTAAGACTAACGTGATAACCACTACACCACAGCAACGTGTTATTGCCTAATTTGGCAATGAATTTGAAAAATTAAAAGACTTAAAACATTACTTAATTTTGAATACAACAAATAAACAATTTCTTTGAAGTTTCCTTGATTTTGACTCGTTCGAAAATTGACAAAGTTTGGGAAACTTCTCAGATTTGAAATCTGTTAACTTTTACGATCAATCAAGTTCATGATTTAATTCATCAACAGCAAAAATCACATGAATGTTGGATATTTCTATCATATGCGTGGTCCAAACTTTGCATGGTATGTTATATATATACTTACAGTTGCATGCTTGTTATAATAAGTTCATCACCAAAAAAACAAATTGAAACTTGAGCTAATTGGCCTTGGTATTATTATTATGTCATCTTTACAGTACTCTAGGATCATTTCAATGGATAGAGCTGCCAAGAACTGCTTCAGAGTGTCACTTAAACTCGCCAACTCGGTCATGGCCATGACTGGTATCGCGATCCTTATGTATTCTTTGTGGATGATTGTTGTTTGCTTACGAGATTATCAAAAATACTCGCTTCCATGGTATAATCAATTTCTTCCTAAGAACATTTTTTGATCCGAAATCGTTGTACATATATATGAACATACATTACTCAATGTTAGTCCTAAGTCTTCTAACATCATTTGAATGTAACYTGCTCATTCGTCTTTAAGGTGATCTAATTAATTTTGATTTGGTTAGTACAATGTTCTAGTTTGATTAGCATTAGAACTTATTACTTCGTATTATTAATTGGTTCGTTCGTTTTATATTAGTCGAATAAAAAAGATTATGTTGGTAAATATTTATGTAATTTTGCAGGTTTTTTTGGGCTTGTCTTGGTACTGGAATCATATTGAATTTCATAGCAAGCATAGGCCATGCAGGAGCTGATACTAAGAGCAACTTTTTACTTTCCATGGTAAATCCCTTAATTAATTATTTTAGACAAATTARCATAAGTMTTGCATAAATCTTCAACATTAASATTGTTTATTTTGGATCGTACTAATTAAAGTTGTTTAATTGCAGTATATATTGTTCTTGTTCTTGCTTATTCTAATGGAGGGTTTAGTCACAGCAGATATTTGGTTAAATGATGACTGGGATAAGGTATAATCATATTATTACATGATTTTCAAACTATATTGTTTGCTTAATATGGTTACTTAATTATAGCTTATGTAAATATGTAATTATAAATGTAATGCATGCTTCATTTGTGTATGTTCGTTTGGTGCAACAGGACTTTCCTAAGGATCGTACAGAAAGGTTTGATGATTTCGTCGATTATGTGGATTCTAACTGGAATCGCTTCAAATGCTTAGCCATGTTGATAGCATTTTCTCAGGTTACAAATTTTATCTTGATTGTTTCTTCTTGGACAATGATCGAGCTTGTGTTGGACTGTTTCGCAAACTTATCTAGCTAAACACTTAATTTTGGCTCAATATTTTTATTTTTCCAGGTAATTTCGTTCTTTCTAGCAATGTTGCTAAGAACAATGGGACCAGAATCACACATGAAAATTCAAGATGAAGAAGCATTTTCAGCTACATTTCCTTTCTTACATCATCAGATTCAACAACCTCCTCCTTATGCTGTTGGTCATCCTGAGGTGCCATACTATTATCCAGCAGTAGCAGCAGCACCAGCACCGTATGCGTACACAGATAGTTACTCGGATGTAGGAGGAAAGGTTAAGGGCGAGTATGAACCCGCGCCTACTTTTAATCCTACCAAGGGCTGTTAAAGGAACTAKWTCAGTACTTCTATGGGCATGTTCGGCAAAAGTAGTTGTTACAATGTATGTCATCATGTAGAAAGCTTTTTACATAAAAGATCTTACATAATCTTAAATGTGGGAATGGATTGAATATAATGAAATGAGATTTTTTATTTTTCTTATTATTTTTTTTTGGAAAGCATGATGTGAGTTGTGTGATTACATGGTCAATACTATGTAATCCAGCTTTTGGTTCCACTGCTATCTGCTCTTCTCTTTCAAGTAAAAGATGTCATAAAGTATTGAGGTTTTGCACAAAAAACTGAATTCTGAAAACAAAGATCCTTTAATATCAGCTGTATTCTTTTGTAAATAAGTTATCACCATCTCGAATTCCAGTCAATTGTGTAATACAATAATGTTGATTTGATGATAATAAGAATGTTGCCTCAATTGTTTTATAAGAATTCAAACCTTGTGAATTTAATTGTTTCATATCTATTGGATATTAAAATTCTGAATTTAAATACTGTAATGCTGTATGATGTTTTATGCATATTCGATCATTTTTTTTTTGTTTTCTCATATTTTTGCCAACTAAGTTGTAACTATCTTTAGATATCACTTGCAACTTCAAATCGGTTTTCACTTTGTAATTGCGAGTCTGAGGCAAATTCTGGTGACAGTTTAGGGATGACTAGTTGACTACTACATCAAATTACATTGTGTGTATGCATCAGTTATTTTCACTTGGACATCGGATGATGATACAAACTCGGACTTCTGCTTGATTAAGTAAGCTAGCAGGGAAATCTCTGCATCAATTTACATTCTGATGTATATATTACTGTGGTTGCATAATATGTCAAATTTGGGTAATTTAATCTGTTTGTACTTCATATATCAGCAGATGAACAATTAGGTTAAAAGAATAAGTAAATGAATTGTGAATGAATATATCAGTGTTCTTCTCTCTGAGCTACAAATACAGCTTGTGCCAATCCATCAATAATGTTATAACTTATAAGTCTCAAAAATGTGAGGATATCTAAACAAGAAAACAGACTCACGAAATAAGAAATTAACCTCTACTCTGATTTCTTGGGTGTTCGCTTCATTCGGCTGAAAGGCCCCACTGTTGTATCCGTTATATACATGTAAATAACCTGGCTCCAAGATTTGTACGARTCCAAACCTTCATAGTACTCGGGTGCAATCTCTTTTACCTTGTGAAGCTTTGTTCCTGGGATTCTCGGAAAATCATGGTGCTCGTTGTGGTACCCAACGTGCCAAGTTAGAAGATTCAGAGGGCCATAATACGAGTATGTTTCTTGATCAGGATTGAACACATAATGCTCTGAGATGAAGTGACCTGCCATTGGATGCATCCCACCCCCAACAAAAGTTGAAGCTATCAAATAAGCGAAAGATCTCCAGCCATAGAAGTAGACCATGGAGGCATCAAGTGCTAATTGGATGATCAGATTGGRGAARTCCCATAAACACGGTGGCTTTGGTTTCAGAAATACAGGCCGGAAAGCATAGAAGAAYAGTTGAAGGACAACCCATATGGACTTYGTAAAAGCATTTCGGACCATYAAGGCCTCAGCTCTGCTTGGAATGTCCATGTCCATTCCATCAACYCCTTGATATCTATGATGCTCAAGATGATATTTTTGGAATGTGACAGACATTGGCACGCCAATAGGTAGGTTTGCAAAAATTCCAAGCCAACGATTGTACGAGGGAGTAGAGAAAGCAAGGTTYTGGCTGAGTTCGTGGACAGCCAAYAAAAGGTTGTGYTTGAGGAATGATCCAAAAAAGTATGCTATCACTAATATTTTAAGGAAGCTTGCATCGTGAAGTAGAGTYGCGGTTGCAAGCTGAATCGACACAACCAATGTAATCTGCCAAAGCCAAAAAAAATTACTSCCAGTTCAAAACCAATAKAKWG